>OZ012541.1:47311946-47911946 GCA_963935595.1 Schoenobius gigantellus
TAAAGTCACCCTGTATATAGGCATAAACAGGAAAATGTTAGCACAAGTTACTTAGAAATACTAATATAATAATAGTTCTCTATATGTATTATTTTTTTGTGAATTAATGTTTTATTACCATACAATAAATACATAGCTTAATTTTAAGCTTCAATTGTGGTTCTTTTTTGTATAAGAGAAACCCATCAATTAGTAAATGTTAAAACGAACCACATTCACATTTTTTTAATTATCTAGAAAGTTTAAGAGTATTCAGAGCATATTTATATACATATATTTAAACAAGTAATCTATCAATAAATTCAGATAAACTAAATAGTTATTTTACTTCATCTAACAGAGCTGCACATGTTTTTGTAAATCCTTCGATATTTCAGAAGCGTGTGTTTGCTGGGTGGTTCCTTTTTGCGTAAATACGGACGTGGTTACGGAGTTTTTTTTTCAATATTTTAGAAGAACTACAATGTTTTTTGATATGTATTGATTGGTTGGTATTTAATACGAATTGACGTGCAAAACCCGCTTACTTTCCGTGTTTCTCTTCTTTTCCCTACACTCTCTTTCTCTATACTATTTGAAGTGATTGCAGTTTAAATGACCTTTGGTAGGTATATTTTTTATTATTGTTGCTTTCATTCTAAATAGTAAATAAAAACCGCTATAATGCTTAAAAAGAAGCTAGTTATAGTTCAGTGAAAAAAAACTCCATAAACATTGTCTGTGATTCACACAAAATTCCGCACGTTTCTCGAACAAATAAGTCCAACAATTTAATCTCGATAAGTCCCGCATTTATGTTTTAATTGAAGTCTGTTAATCTCAGTTCTGTACAAACTTTACAAAGCTTTTACCACATGTCAGCACACACTAAAAGTTAGAGTCTAAGGTAATTTCCCAACACTTTACTAGTTTTTTAAGGTTCCGTGCCTCAAAAGAAAACTTCACTATAAAAAACCTATCACAAAATCGCGTCGCGCGGTATACAAACTGGCATCGCCGGCGCGGCAAAATATTTATATATAGTAGTTTTATTTTATTAAAAAATGTAGTATCGATTTATGAACATACAAATAACACAATAGTTTTTTTTATTTTTTTTTTATAAACGTCTAAGTTTAAGCAAACGTTAAAAAACATTTTGGTATAAAAATTACGTTTAAAAGATGGAGAACTTCGTACATAATCAGACCTTGTTTCGACGCCTTTTCGTTAGAAAATTTATTAGGATTAAGAATTTCTTTCCTAAATTAGGAGCAATATAATGAAAATATATTTTATTATTATTGAAGTGAAGGATGAAATAAATATTTTAAAAGTTGATATTTAGCAGAATCTGTATATAATATTAGAGCTTCCAAAACAGGTCCGCGTGAGTTTAGTTATGCATAAACATTCTTCGGGAAAATAACCATTACTAAGTAAGAAAAAAGTAATCTAAAAATCGCTGAATTATTATTGTAGGCAAGAATATGAGCTAGTTTTATTAAGTAAATGTTATTTAATGCGACCAACGAAAGGTATACAATTTTCACGCTTATAAACCATAATCCGCACGTTTTCTTTTTGTAATAGCCCTCTTAATAAGTTCAGCGGTTTATGTGTAAAGAGGTATCGGACATACAGACAGACAGTCATACTTTCACATTTATAATATTATGGTTACTCACTCGGGTTGCGGTCTTTTTCAGCTGTGAAAATATCATACGTTACGTTACGTATAAAAGACAGTTAATGTAACATATTTTCGCAAATTTTGTGATTTGACAAGGAAATCAAAGCCCTTTGATTTCCAAAGATTTGAAAAGACATGAATTAAGGTCTTATAGCATATATTAATGAAAAAATTTGAAAATCGTAAATATGTACAAGGAATTTATATACATACATAATTGATTGACTACCAAACGTTCCTTTGGTAGTAAATCAATGATATACATAGATAATTTTGTAGGGAACCCTCGGTGTGCAAGTCCAGCTCGCACTTGGCCGGATTTTTATCTTAATACATAAAACATATGTTTTTAAAAGATATTTTTCTTATTCTGGCTTATTGCAAATGTCGGTGCTTCTTATCAGTTGAAAAATTACTTAAATTCTCCTCATTTTAAGATTCGCGTATCATCTAATAATAATATAATATAAGAGAAGATAAGATTCGCGTATCATCGCGTAATATCAGTGTTTTAATTATAACCATATGAACACTTCACAGTTACCTAATATCGATATATTGGATTATCATCAATGAATAATTTATTTTATTCAGTACAACCTTTGCCTCTACATTCTATTAATGCACAGAACGAATAAAATAATGAGGCACATCATTAGGTACATTATTTGAACAGGCGATGTAGGCACAAGATTAGCAAATCCAGTCCAATATTCTGAATACCCAATGAACCGGAAATTATTTTTGTTGGAACCTTTTTTAATGGATCAATTCATTCGTCGAAGCCAATCAAAAGTGGTTTAGTGTTTTTATCCGCATATGTCAAGCTAAGAAGTCGTGCGTTGCCCTTTTCTATTTTTAACAAATTGAAATATGATCACTGGCCACGGGAAATTAAACTTATCTTATGTAGATTATTTTTTTATTGAAAAATAAATTTTGCTTCTACTAATTTTCAAGTCTTGAACATCGTCGGGCAGTGACAAGTTTATCGGTCTTTTACAGATTAAATTTCAGGGAATATTCTTAAGAGCTGTTTGGTCTCATTCTACCATCTCCCTTTTATCAACGAAGCACCCGGAGAACGGCGAATACCCACCCCTACGTAGTAGAAATTCCACTTCTCCGCATGAAGCGTGTCGCTTCCACTTTTTTAATGCGTACTGCAAAAGCATGGAATTCTTTACAGCCCTCTGTGTTCCCACCTCACTACAATCCGGGTCTTTTCAGGACAAGAGTGAATCGGCACCTAATGAGTAGGCACGCTCCACCTTAGTCCCCACTTTTGCTTACCATCTGACAAGATGAGGTCAAGTACTATACCCATAAACTACGAGAAAAAAGCTCAAAACGTGAAAGTCAATGTTTCTTTTAGATAAAGCTTGTCTAAAGTATTATAATATGCGTGACCTACATTGAACAGTATCAGAAGTTTTAACTAGCTCACAAACTCGTTTTAAGGATTAAATCCAAATTGTAGAGAAAATATCTTCTGCAGTAACTATTTAATGCCCACTTTATGTCTGCAAAATAAACGTGAAAATATTTGGTAATAGGATTGTCGCGTAATGTTTCTCCATTACTGACCCTCTTTACGAGTAAAGGCTGCGTTGCAGTTATAGCGATGCGTTAAAACAGTCACTATAAAACTAAATAAACATAGCTCATAGTTTATTTACTGTGTAGTTTATAAAAGCGTATACAACTGACGTTTCTTGCATAGCATACCTTTGTGTTAAGTTATAGATTGCATATAGATACAAGTACGTCAAATAAGGACATAACACAGTTTTTTGATGTTAAAACATATTACTATATTTTTCGGATTATCAAAGTTTATAAAACAAACAGCATCGTCATGCCCCAGTCGAATTGAGACTACATAAGTAGGTACTTTGAGCAGCACGCTCTTAAACATATTTTGCAAGGCAATGAGCACTATATGCTTCTGTATATTATTACTCTTTAACATTGATGGCCTCTATTTTGATTATTTATTTGTAAAAATTATAGTGAAAAAAATAATAAAATTTAATAATAATAAAAATTAAATAATTTTTTTAAATAAAATATTAAAAAATGATAGTAAATCGAAATAGTCACTCTGTGGTGAACTAATTAGTTTACATTTAATATTTTACGAAAGCTTCCATCGTTTCCACTTATAAGTACTGTTTTTCTTTGTGTATATTTCAGCGGCTTTATTGTAAACATACACAAATACATCCACATATAATATTTTTGATATTCAACAGCAAATTTTAATCCCAAAACTAGAGCTGCAAATTAAGATTAAAAACCTTAAACTATGAAATAGTATCGCTCTTGCAGTGGCATTCCCGCCTTAGCAAAGGTTAGTGCTCTAACGAATTAGACCCTAATTTGATGAATTTAGACTTAGTTTACGGTAATAGTCATTAAACGTTACTCTGCGGGTTCCCAGTCCCACTAGCAAGTAAAGCTTTGTGGTAATATAGGCCAAACACAAACGACAACTCATTCGAAACTTTTGAATTTTTTGTAGCGAATAAAATGTGTATCAGATAAAAAAATCAGAAACATCTGAAATAAAGCGATTTTGTACGAGTTGTGACCTATTGACCCCTCCTGAGCTTTTAATCGCTTTATTTTCAGTGTTGTAACTTTTTGATTAGGCAAAAAAATATGTGTCAAATATTTCAACTAATTTACATGAGGATATTAAAAATCTTAACCATTATTATCCCTAATTTATCATGATTTCATTGGTATCGTATATATGCGACTTTTTTGACAATTTTTATTCAACGTTAATTAAGTACCTATTTGGAACAATTAGATTAGATTAGTGGCCATTAGATTTATTTTTAATAAACGAAAATTTGACCATGTTTCTTACTATCGCTCTCAACTCAAATGACTCCGGATCTGACAGCGTAGAGACTTACATGTCTTGACCCTTCTTAACAATATTATGTTTCATCCAAAGTCTCCACCTTACTCGTATCTCAAGTCTCATTTCTCTTTTCGATCCACTTCGTCGATTTCTACTTTGCGATATAACTACATTCTATTTCTTGAGATTCCGCCTCGCTCGACTCACTTTCTAACATACTCGGTTCCTTCTCAAGCCGCCCGGCTATAAAACTCCCTCCCTGAGAGTATTAAGAGAGCGCGTACGCTAGATTCTTTCAAATCCCTAGTTCGTAGTCACTTCCTATCCACAAATCCTTAACCGTCATACTGTTATTTATGTCCCTGCCCCATCACACATGCAAAATTTATTCCTACCTTTGCGCCCTTCTCCTTGATTGTCCTTCTTCCCATTTCCCTGTCTTAAGGTTGCCTGGAAGAGATTGTTTTTTAGCAATAAGGCCGCCTATTTGTACATATCTGTTGTTCTTTAAAACTGTATCACTTTTTAATGCAATATTTGTACAATAAAGGGTTTATTATTATCCATTTATTTAAAAATATTCTTAAATTTAAGTTTTTTACAATATCTATATAAAACAAAATATTATAAAAAACTATAACTTAACTATTATTATTACTATTAATTAACTGAATTGTTTTTTACTTCATAAACATTCATACAATCTCTACATTGAGATTCTGAAATATAATAATGTTTTCTTAGTAAAGAGAGTACTTAACCCTTTTTCTCGGGTGGACGATCAATCCATTTTTAGATGACGCGAGTGGACGATTTTGCTGACGTTTCCAATCATAAAATCTTTTCTTTATTATTTGCCTGATTTGACTGTTACAGAACCGCTTAGGTTACGTTGGGGCACAACGTTAAAACTTCCGCAATATTTCCGCAATGACATCGATTTGGTAGTTCTATTTTGAACCGTAGTGTACGAAAACAACATTTTCCTTATTAAATACATTCTACGTGTACAATATGCGAAGCCGCGCGTAAACAACTAAATGTGAAATGAAATAGTTGCTCATAGTTTTGTATAACTATTTTAGTTTTGCTCTTGCAGAATACTTTTTTCAGATACTATTCTAAACTGATCCTATATTTTTTCCTCCATTTTTTAATTTTATTTTATTTGTTTAAACACGATGACTGGGATAAATGCATTGTTAGTGTTATAAGAAATTTTGAGTTTATTAACATACAACTCAACCAAGATAAGTTTGCACCTCTCGTCGATTACGTCACGCTTAGGTACGGTCTGCACAAAACGATTTCACATGTATAATTAGATCGCGATCGCGGGAAGGTGAGCGGGGAAACGGGCATGCACCCCGCAAACTTAGCTTGGTTGAGTTGTACCACTACTTCAGCCGTACTCATTTTTAAAGAATCCCCAAACACACAGTATGTTGTAGCGCCCGTAAAGAATTTTTTTTATTGCTAAGGGTGGTAGACGAGCCAGTTTCCCACCTGATGATAAGTGGTAACCACTGGTCATGGACATCTGCAATGCCAGTGGCACAATTCAGTCACTGCCTACCTAGAGAGAAGTGCTCTTTTTAAGCCTCGTTTGAAGTAGGACATATCGTAGCGCTCAGGCAACACCGCAGCTGGGAGTTTGTTCCAGAGCCTACACGTACGTGGATAGAATGAACGCTGAAACCGAACTGTGCTAGACGAGATCGGTTCCAGGTAATACGGATGAACTATACTGCGATGGCAGGTATTTTTTTTATTGCAGAAAGTTAGCAAACAAGCAAACTGCCCACCTGATGGTAAGTGGTAACAGTCGCCTATAATACATGTAGCTCCTGTGAGATTCGCAGCAAAACTGCAACCCCCACAAGAACCACAGTGTACGTTGCCAACTTGATGTGACACCAGATGTAAAGTCACAGTACCCAGTGATTTCACTGCCATATCTTACCCTTCAAACCGGAACACAGCAATGCAAGCACTGCTGCTTTGCGGCAGAAATAGGTAAGACGGAGGTACCTAAGCAGACGACCCTAGTACAGAGTCTCCCTCTAGTAAAAGGTGGAGCCGTGGTAAAAAGGTGACGAGGGCACCATCGCAAACAGTTCCTCAGAGTACTCCCCATTAAAGAGCCGATAGAATACGCAAAGAGAACCAAAGTCTCTCCGTTGCTCATGCCTCTCCATTGATCCCGTGATATTAGAATCATCGATGATACGGAATGCCCGCCTTTGTAGAGAGTTAAGAGGGTCGAGCTGGTATTTGGGAGCTCCTGATTTGGGAGCTCCTGCCCAGAGGTGCGAGCAGTACCTCCGGCCTTCCGAATGAGGCCGAATTTGTGCTTTATAAAGCATTATCCGTTGGCTTGGAGTGAAGTACCGCTTTGCTCTGTTCAGGACGCCCAGATTTTTGCTCGCCTAATGACTCCTCAAATACACTTTCGCAGAAATTTCCACACCGAGGATTCCAATACCATCGGACATAGAAAGAGTAATTTCTTGGAAATAAGGCGCTACGATAAACGGATCCTTCTTTGCAGTGAATGCGCAAACTTGTGTCTTCGTGGGGTTGAACTTGACTAAGTTCTTTGTGCCCCATTCAGAATCATTCCCTAGAGAGTCTTCGACTTCAGACACATTCAGGTAATCGGTATACCGCACATCACCCGTACTGTCATCTGCATAACAATGTATGTTCTCAACATGTCATATATATATTCTCTGGACAACATGTCATTGATATGCAGAATGAACAGGGTTGGGGAGAGCACTGAACGCTGTGGAACGCCAGAATTTATGGACATGGTTTCGGAGCAGCAGCCGTCAACGACAACTTGGATGCTCCTACCATCCAAGAAGCTGGCTATCTATTTGCAAAGTCCCTTGGGGATTCCATAGGATGGTAGCTTCGTGAGAAGAGCTCTATGCCAGATCCTATCAAACGCCTTAGCGATATCCAGTCCAACGGCGAGAGCCTCACCTTTGCCCTCCAAGGTTTGCCGTATTGTCGGTCGCTAATCAGCTGGTGCTCTTCTAAGTACCGAAGTTGATGATCTGCTTCATGATCTTGGAGAGTAAGGACGTCATCGCTATTGGCCTGCAATTTGACGAATTAGATCGGCCATCCTTTTTGGAGACTGGGTGGTCATGAGAATTCTTCCACGGTAGAGGCGCGTCAGTTCGGGGGTCAACTCAGGGACACACGTCTTCAGCGCCACTACTGGGGTACCACCCGGCCCACTCGACTTATGAACGTTTAGAAGCTTAAGTTACCGCCTGACCGAACGTTGTGTAATGCGGATTTCAGGAGTGAACTTTCACACCGAGGGATGGTGGGTGGTGTGGCTCCCTCATCATCCATAGTCGAGTTGGAGGCAAAGAGTTGGACCAAGAGATTGGCCTTCTCTCTAGCGCTATAGGCCAGGCTGCTATGAGCTGCACGCAGTGGTGGGAGATTGGCTTGCAGAAATTATGTTGCGCAGCTTTGGCCAGCGACCAAAAAGCACGACTCCTACTTGGATAACTTCCTAATCGCTCGCCAACCCTGATCAAATGTTCCGCCTTGGCTTCGGCAATAGCCTTCCTGTTGGACCTAGAAGCGGCGTTGTACTGTCGCTTCTTCTCCGTTATGTCTGGATCCCAATTTTTTCTGGCATTGTCCCAGGCGATGTACACAGTCTGCTTGTATTGGGCAATAGTGTTACTGCTACGTTTCCTCCCGACGTGATTCCACGCCTGCAACACTGATCTAGTACGGGCCTCTCAGGAGGAGTTTTAAGCACAGAAGAAAATGCTCGTTTACTAAGCCATACAATCCAATACAGAACAATCGTTGGAACTGCACACCGGCAGCAATCGGATTGCACTTAATTGGTAGATTTATTATTGTCACGCCTAATGCTTTCTGATGCTGTATCAGGACTGTAATTTCCTTGCAGGAAAGTTTAAATTATAAGAGCGATAAGCTTAAAACTTAAACATAAACATGCATTAAAACGAGACTTAATTTTATTGTTTGCAACGTACATTTTGTTTTTGTCACAGCTTGGCATGATACGAATCATCAATTACCGTTCCAAAACACCATTTGATATTCAAACCAGCCATTTGAACATCACATTAAAACTGTTTGAAAAAAGCAATTAACGACCCTAAGGTTGTATAAATATTTGTGGATCCACCTGAATTGGTTCGATGTTTCATCCCCAATGGATTGGTTTCGCTGGGAGCGGACAGCGGTTTAGCATAATTTTTGAGAGTACGCAATACATGCTAATGCCCACATTCGAATCGCTCTTGATTCGGATACAGATTATACATACAAAATCATACAGGCACAGATAATATAATGCTTGAAATGAAACGTATGTATTGTTCAACTTCTATCCATTGCAGTCATGCTACGGTATTTAGCGTTTTTTGCGTTTGATTCGATGCTGAAGTGCATTTAATGAACTTGGCAATCAATATATTTATTTATCGATAAACACACTTCTATTACTTATTTACTATCTATTTTTCATATTATTTATTTTGCATTTGATTATATACGAATTTTGATTCCGTATTTATTTGCCTGAAACACGGGTTAATCTTTGTTCAGACTCAGGGCTTATATTTTTCCTATAATTAATCTTGTCTTGACTGTTATGTTGTAAAATGTTACCAATATGTTTCTGAAATAAAGATTAATTTATTTATTATCATCGTCACAGCTCATATAATTACGTCCCCACCGAGGGGCTCGAGCCTACCCTATGTTAGGGTGATTAGGCCTTAGTTAACCACGCTGGCCCAGTGCGGATTGGTCGACTTCACATACATCATTGAATTTCCTCGCAGATGTATGCAGGTTGCCTCACGACGTTTTCCTTCACCGTAGGAGCGTCAGACAAATGTACATATGAAATTCGAAAACGAAAAACACATTGGTACATGGCGGTCTCGAACCCGGACCTCCCGATTGGAAGGCAAATGCCGAGTCCACAGCGCCACCGACGCTCAATTAATTTATTAAGTTGAACATGAATGTAGGCGACGTAAACAAATTATATGTCATTCATTTTTATACTGCCGGTAATATAGTTAAATGGTAGTAACAACCCTAAATCAATATAAGAAAAGTAATGAAGTTCTAACTAGACTGTTAGGAATCAGGTAGAATAACCTATAAGCCTGAAATAGCGTTAACTTTTTGATGACGTCATAGGGGAGATGGCTAACGGACTACGATGGTGAACCAACAAAGGAACATTAGCTTTATGCGTCAGAATACGAGATCGTAAGCAACAGACATACTTAGCGTAGGAGAATGGCTTTTAACAATAACTTGGTGGCCATTTTGAAAGTTCAATCCTCTTGGGATATGAAGTGTGTAGGTGAGCATCATTTATGAAAATATACCGATTTATTCTTCACGAGCCTTTGTCCAAACTTACGTAAAAGAAAAATAAGTCTAATAGCGTTTTTGTATTACCTACTTTTCTGTTGCGGCAGTTAAAATAACTGGAGGTGTCTATTCAAATAAAAAAATTCAAATATGAAAAAATACGCAGTCTACGGCATCAGTCCAGAATTTTCATACTTCATTATTTTTAATTCCATCATGCAAATGCATTGTTTTTATAAGCTACAATTCGAAAATTATTTCGATTCCTTTGGCTTTTTTGGCAATAATCGTTGCTTTTATCTTTATTCCTTTCATTATATTTTGTAGATGTTTACAAAGCTGAAATGAAAATGAACAAACTCTCAATGAACAAAATAAAAACTTTCATCTTATTTCATTCCAAGTCATTCACCATAAATAATTTAAAATTTGTTTAAGCGTATGACTCTCAAGTATCTCTGATAGTACCCACGTGCACATTATATTTTATTTATTAAAAATATAATACACATTTGTTACATATTAATTTAACCTTTGTTAATTAATATGATTACGGTATTTTGAACAATTATTAGCTTAAAAATTCGTGTTGTGTTACCTACAAAACTAGAAATGAAAGATTCTTAAAAATGTACGCTTAAAACTCTCTTGACATTACTGTATTTTCTTTGCGGCAATCTAATAGCGATGATGACTCGTTTTTATAACGCCAGTCAAATAATGAAATGTTTATTGCATGACTGACGGACTAAATAATTCTTCCGTTTTTATACCCTGTCATAATTTCTCTTCATGGTTAATCAACTCTAAGAAGGTCAGCATTAAAAGACAACTTTATTGTAAACCATTTACTCGTTAATTTACTTCCCTCCCGTGATACAGAAGATCGTAATGCAAACAACCTCAATCGAACGGTACGTGGCCAAACTATTTTTTTTTTATAAAACTAAGTTGGTAAGTAAACAAGCAAACAGCCCACCTAATGGTAAGTGGTAACAGTCACCTATAATACACGTGGCTCTTGTGAGATTCGCAGCAAAACTGCAACCCCCACAAGAAGCACAGTGTACGTTACCAACTTGTAACATCGGATGTAAAGTCACGGTACCCAGTAATTTCACTGCCATATGTTACCCTTCAAACCAGAACACAGCAATGCAAGCACTGCTACTTTGTACTATTGTTGCTGCTACTGTAGAAATAGATAAGAAGGAGGTACTCAAGCAGACGACCCTGGTACAGAGTCTCGTAACAGCACTGTAATATACCGTTACTGCATTTACCTGACCGACAATAACAGTAATTTTTGTTTTCAGGTAACTATTCTCCATTGAGAATGGACAAGTAGCAAGGCGACGCGCCAATGACAATTTGGGTAATGTAGCGATCACAAATACGCATTACATTGTCTTATTCTTGATTCAAGTCAGCTACAATTCACTGTAATTAATCGTCGTTGAAAACTGACACGTTAAATTTCCTTGAATATATTTCACTGGCACACTTTACAATATGCCTATTATATACATATACTGTATATTCAATTTGCTTTGTTATTCGTATTGAGACAGCATTAAAGAACGATACTCGCGATAAATTCCTACAGTGAAGACAGTGCGTTTGCGTATTCACGTCAGCCCAGAAGTGAAAACGTCCAATCGCCGACGTCAAAGATGTGTAGAAATTTTTGTACCTTAATTCTGTGTAATAAGGTGAAAAAGTACTCATATTTGACGTCGACTGTACCAGAGGGAGACTACAAGAGTCCTTTACATGGAAACCTTCATTTTAGCTATTTCTGCTGCCATGCTGATGTGTTTGTATTGCTGTGTCAGGCAGGCACTGCAATTACTGAATACTGTGACTTGACCTCTTATTCTCGACCCTGGAACTGACCCCAAAACTCATGAATGATAGTTGCACTTGTGACTAGCTAGCTAGCTAGTTGACAAAGACAAAATACTAACATATGATAAAAATGTCGAAACTTTCAATATAAGTAATATCTTGGTGCTATCAAAATTTTACGTTGTCCTTTTCAGTTAGTTAAAAAATTTCAGTTGGTCATAATTGAAAAGAGGTTAAAGGCGAGGCTTAATTTATATTTTAGTCACAATCAATTACTTTTATTAAACTACGTTGAAAACTTATTGAATTTATTTCGATAAGAATCAAATTTGGTCTGATCCATTTTAGTCAGATAAATAAACATTTGATTTTTATTACATTCATACATTCTAGTTTAATTGTTTTTGCAAATCAGGAAAAAGGACTTTTCTACTAGAGGTACTAGAGTATTTTTCATATAAGATAGATACTGTGACACTTGTCAATAAGCTTAAATAATATTTATTTCAACATCAGTTGTCCCCAGAGAGAAAGATAATCACAACCGTTTTAGCTATCCCTAGTTCCCGACAGACGTCATTCTGTCAAAAGCTCTTTTCCATTGCCGTGTTTGACCTAGTGGCATAGCTGAAACAGTTGGAAACAATATGTTTTTTTTTATATCTGAAGTTTATATATCTACCAGGCGCGCCTTGGGGGAGGCCTATGTTCAGCAGTGGACTGCATTGGGCTGATGATGATCATGATGATATCTGCCAGAGGGAGACTGTACCACCTGAGTCATCTATCTAGGTACTGCTTTGCTGTATTTCGGTTTGAAGGTTAAGACAGACAGTAAAATTACTGGGTACTGTGACGTCACATCTTATTTCACAACATGGCCGAAAAACGTCGGCGTTCTTATTGGGTGTGTAGTCTTATAGGACCCGGTGGGCAGTCTGCTTGTATGCCAACTTAAGAAGACTGTGAACCTGTGAAGTGCCAATTCAAGGTTCGAGGTTGCACTTTCAAAAATGCAGTTTGTTGCACACCGCTTAGAGTTGAAAGTCCGAGGCAAGTGCCTACATTCAAGTGCCTACATTTCTTATTGAAATATTATTTCGGGCGATAACGGTTTTACCCTCCTAAACCTTTACGAAATTAGACACTTTTGGTCTCATTAGATTCAGTATACCTTTGTTTCTCGGGGGGAAATGCGTAGCCGCACCGTACCCGCCGTTGGCTAGACGGCGAGCGTGTGTGGGGCTTTTTTGTAATTCAGTGTAATTTAGTCAAAAAAAAAAAGATAAAAACGGTCGAGATAGTTTTAAGTCTGAAATATAGAGATGCTAATAATTTATATGCTGAGGTTTTTACGAGGTTTCCGTACAAACTTCTATAACTTCTTTACTATGTATACATTTCCAATTTTCAGTTTTTTTGCTATGTGTTATTGCCTTGCTTCTTGTCAAATTTCATGATTCCAGGTAAACGGGAAGTACGCTATAAATTTTGATCCCGTTTAGAGTGCCAAAATTATAATTCTGCAAGAGTTCCGTTTTCTTTCTTTTGAGGTGTGGAACCGTAAAAAGAATGAACCGAATCGATTCCTGAGCCCATCGCCCATTCCTGAGTTCTGCGCTTACCAACACATTTAGATTTTTATTATATAGATGAAGGGTTAATGATTATCTGCAATAACAACATGTTACAAACAGCCTTTTCAGTATTTAACTACCAGTTTTTTAGGACACAAGCACTAGAACTCCTCAATATTGGTGGCGCCTATACAATTCACAAAAGATCCAACAGGGATACAATTTGAGTAACATCAAAACAAAGTGATGCACACAAATATCTCATTTCGAAAACATGTCCTCGACCACACACTGATTGCTCGCTCGATAGGCGTACACAACTCCGACCACACTCGTTCGCTGATTGATTAAATCTTTGATGAACTAATCTGCGTATACTGATCCGGTCGGTTATTTAGCAGGTAATTTACGCTCGCGCCACCGCAACAAACATTTTGGTGTGACATTTTGCTGATCGGAAACAAATGACTAGCTAGTAGTTGTTGAATGAATAAATTAGTTTGAATATTGCTTAAATATTTGTTAAGTGTTATATGCACAATAAATTAAGTCGTCTCCTATTAAGCCTGCCTATACGTCTGCATGTCATTTAAGTTAAATCGACACTACGACGGTATCAAAATCAGCTCCTAATTCACAGTCAGAGTGATAGTAACAATTGACAATTTATGTGAAAAATTGAGACCAAACTCTGTCAAAAGACTATGCTATGAGACTGTTACTCTTCAAAATATATACCGACTCTAAAAAAAGCTTTCATAGACTGAGCGATGAAAGAAACTCAAACGTTCACACATCCATAATATTGGTAGGAATATTGATTTTTTTACGCGTACTAAATAGGCATTTCTACAATGGTCTACAATATTTTTATTATTTTAATGTGAGGGTAAACAATACCGCGAGAAACCTTCATGCGGATGTTTAATGTAACATACTATATCATTTATATCTGACAAGAGTACGCACCACCAAATGTGACACTACCTCAGAGTAGAGCTGTCTTAATAGTTAAACTTGGGAAAATAACGTTGTTTACTATATCAGACTCTATTCTGGGACGTTGACGACAAAACTTCACGTCAGATATGACACTTAAATGCGTCTTTGGCGCCATATAATCTTAAAACTTTACATGTCTCAATTAAGGAGGCTTCAGCTCATAACATTGAAGGCTCTTACTTTACAATGTTACAGTGTTAGACTAAAGGGTATAGAGTTGTACGCATTTTTCTTGGTTACCTATTGAAACGCATAACGTTTTTCGTTATAAACTAAAAATGCATAATTTTAATTGCCATAATCGTCGTTTGCCATAAGTTTTTATACCATAACTTCATAACGCATAATATTATAAGGCCGAAATATGTAAGGCATAACCATGAAAGGCATAATTTGAATAAACATAAGTAACAAAAGTCATAATTTATGTTTGCCAAAATATTTCAAAGGCATAATATTCAAAAGACATACATTTGAAAAGCATAACTCACAAAATCCATAAATCCATAGCGAACTCATTCACCATAATTTCAAAAGGCAATAATAATAGATAGCATTTTAAATTTATTATCTTATGTTTAAATTATTTACTATGGTTTTTTGATACCTTATTTATTAAGAAATAGTTTAAAAATTCTAAATAAAAAAGCTCTAATTTACGGTTAATGTTAAGAAATCACGTAATAATATTAATATATTATATATCATTTTGCATATATGCAGACATGCAGTATGCATGCAGCCGGCATGCAGGCATGCAGAATGCATGCAGGCACGCAAGCTGGCATGCAAGCAGGCATGCAGCATGCATGCAAGCATGCAGTAATGCAGCATACATTCAGACATGCAGAATGCATGCAGGCACGCAAACTGGCTTGCATGCAGAATGCATGCAGGCACGCAAGCCGGCATGCAGCATGCATGCAAGCATACAGTCATGCAGCAGGCATGCACCATGCATGCAGACATGCAGAATGCATGTAGGCACGCAAGCTGGCATGCAAGACTTTTGCCATTGCGGGGTTCTGGCGGTCCCACGCATGCTAATCGTCGCAGATGACTTTCGTTCACCACCGCAGCCTCGACTTGATGGCCTGCTTCGCCGGCCAGCCTTGGCCGCAGCGCCTCGCTCATAGCCACCTGCTCCTCAGCATGCGGGCCGCCTCACCCCTCCGTGCCTTCGCGGTTTTTAATAACACTCTAGGGGTAGGGCAGACAAGTCTACGTGGAGTCGGGGTTGACTGAGTCGCTTTTAAATAGCACTAGTTTTTTAAACAATTAGTAATCCTCGTATGGAGAAAAATACATTCCGTATTATGTCAAAGAAGATTCATGGATACCTATTTACAGTTATTATTCTTTATAAGACTATGTCTTTAGTGAGTTATGCATAGTTGCATTATGTCAAACAAAATTATGGGTAATAACAGTTATGCGTAGTAAAATTATGCGTTTTGAAATATGCTAAATAAAATTATGGCAAACCAAATTATACCTTTCAAAGATAATGATTTTTAATATTATGCTTTTCGACAATTCTGCATTTTAATGTTTATGCCTATTGATATGTTATGCCAAATATTATTATGCTTTTTGATTTTTATGCCATATATTGTATGCCAATCGAAATTATGACAATCAACAGTATGCGTTTCAAAGTGTCACCATTTTTCTTTTGTTAAAATAATGTAGAAAAAATAATAATTTGAGGAAGTACTGTAATATTCGACATCATGTCAGCCATAATATGCCCTCTTCAAGGCATAGGCCTCCCCGAAAAAGGATTTTTCCAGTTCAAATTACTGGGGAGAGCGAGAGCCTAACTAGAACTCTTATTTTTTTAAGAAACTTTATGTATTTACGGTACTTTATTACGGTGCCCTAACAAAACTACTCACTAAACTAATAATGGATATGAAATGTTTATCAAAAATTACAGTTTTAGCGACGGAAGTTAGATCAGTCCCTTGGAACCACACGAGATGAACATAGAAAATATTATTATCTGCTTAATTTGTACCCAGTTTAAATTGTTTTTCATCATCATCATTATCACAGCTCATATACGTCCCCACCGAGGGGCTTGAGCCTACCCTATGTTAGGGTGATTAGGCCTTAGTCAACCACGCTGGCCCAATGCGGATTGGTCGACTTCACATACACCATTGAATTTCTTCGCAGATGTATGCAGGTTTCCTCACGATGTTTTCCTTCACCGTAGGAGCGTCAGACAAATGTACATATGAAATTCGAAAACGAAAAACACAGTGGTACATGGCGGTCTCGAACCCGGACTTCCCGATTGGAAGGCAAGTGCCGAGTCCACAGCGCCACCGACGTTCTTGTTTTTAGCAAAATATTATGGTCTTAATTTTGTTCACATTTATCCAAATCTCCACTGCTGCTCTGATTCTTATGCTGCATTGATTGTTATATCAAATTTTATAAATGTTGATTTTTAATTCAAACGGCTGCCCTGGAACTGAAACTGGAACCCAACTATGTTTTCGTTGGGTTTTTATTGTTTCTTTTATTCTGATTGAACATAATTATTGTGATGTTTTTGCTTACAATGTATATTTTCTAGTGCTTGATCAAAAAGTATGTTCATGCATGTAGTGTTCACCTACACAATTTGTGACACTTCCCCCAGTTTCTGAAAGGCTGATCAAAATATTGTTCAACTAACTTCAATGTCATCTTAACAGCAGTGTCAAATCAATTTGAGTTTCCGAAATATTGGTTAGTCAAAATTTACTTATATTTAATAATTTAATTTCTCGTGAGAAATATTTTTAGACACGCTCAAATTGCTGAAATCATATATTTTGTTTTATTCATAATTATGTATTTTGGAAACCCAAATTCCCTGATAATTTTGAAATAAAATTGACAGCTGTGTCAACTAACACAGTAATAAGTTGATTTAGCTTTTAGCCAATCAATTCATAGTTAGCATTAGATTTGACAGCTTGATGTTAGTTAATTTTATCGCTGAATAGTCTTTCAGAAACTGGGTGTTAGTTTTAAATGTTTAATATGTTTGCATTTGTGTCAATAAATGTTGGTATACTTACCTGAAGTAAAGAAATAAAGTTTTGAACTTTATTAAAAATTAGTCAGTATTAACAACCAATTTTTATAACCATTCCAATTTTCGGTCACAATAATTGAACTTTTTTTTATTTTGGCCGTTATCCTGTAAGAAAGTTCAAACAGTCGCCTATCTAAACAGACTATATAAATACTGAATAAATAAATACTAAATACAGAATCATAGTTTCATTCAGCTCTCCGCTCTCCTAATACATAACTACCTCTTGCTGAATCATGTTTACCAACAAATTTAACTGCCAACATAAAATTTAGATAGGTTTGGGTACTGTACCTTCCAATGCGATGCCAATTGATTTCATGACGAAGCCTCTTTTAGCTTTTGTAATTAAAAAGTTTATTTTATCTCATCAACTCCATCTTTGCCTTTCAAGAAATTCAGTTATTTATAGCGCCCGTTGTCGTGCTGAGCCTTTGTCATGCTTTTGTAAGGTCATTGCCAGACCAGTTTGCAATCTGATGAAGAGATTTGAGCTTCTAATATGAAATGATATTATAGTATTTACTTCACACAATTGAATGTAAACTGATGAAGAAAAAAAGAACACATTAACTAAATCATCACAGCTCTTATACGTCCTCACCGAGGGGCTCGAGCCTACCCTATGTTAGGGTGTCTAGGCCTTAGTCAACCAAGCTAGCCCACACTGAAAAAAATTTGTGATAAATGTTATCAACATTGTGATGAATTTAATTAATGAACTTATTTATATACGTTCGCATAAAGTGAATCGATGGTTGCTATCATGCCAATTTGATAAAAAATTAATCAAGAAATATTATTTTTTCAACAAACCACTTTATTGAAGTGATCAAATATTTAGTTATATTAACAATGTTCAACTTGTTAGCGTTGATATCGACGTTGTTAAAAGTAATCACTATCTTTATTCATTTGATGAAAGTTAATGATTTGTTTTATTGTGTTACTTTATGTGTTTAACTGTGAACATGATTGATTTTATAAACGACATGTTCATTCTTATTATTGAAATTGATTAATTTACCAAGGATATTGTAAAAACAACAATGATGAAGGTTCAAATAAAATATGCCACTTGATTAAATAAAAAAAGATCTTGTTAAGATCTATCACTTAGCTATTTGTCCCGGGTTGTTTCTATTATGATGGTAGATTGATGTTACCATTCAACTTGTATGGATCAAATAAATCCTTTATCAAATTTATTAGGAGTATATGTTGGGATTTACTAGGTGTTATGTTTAGTCCAAATAGATAACTTGGTTGAAATCTGAATATAGATACAGTCAGCATAAAAAATTACGAGTATTCAAACCTATCAATATACATAAACATTTGACAAAAATCTGACTTATCTCAAGATATAAGATGAACATCCATTTGTTGTGCTCTGCTAACTAATGATAGTACCTGCACATTAAGGTCTTGAGCTAAGGTTGGTTTTGTCAAATATTTTGGTATTTTGGTAGATGTGAACGATCAAAATAAATCATATCGATAAGTGTGCTGCACAAAATGCGTCTGTAAGACTACAAAAAGTTAATTGCAAAATTACAATACAAATCTGGACTAAACATTTAAATTGTAAATAAGATACCTTTTATTTCAAATAATAATCATATTTATTCTTTGATAAAATCAACAAAATAAAACAATTCTAGACAATTTGCATTCTATTTTAAATGTAACAAAACAAAATAACAATTCGAGACAATTTGCATCTTAGTAAATGTAATAAGTACTTACGTAATAATTTTTTAATCGAATAGATATTCTACGTAACAAATGTATGGTATTTTTTTGAAATTTGTATTGAATCATTTTCAATCAATTAAACAGGGTTATTTTAAACTACCTCTTGACTTTAAATATGTTTCTTATCTTTAAAATGAAACAACTTTAGCGCATAAAAGTTTGGTTGAAATAAGCCAAAATCGATTAGGTACTATAAATTTATTCAAGATGAGAAGGTTCTCGTGACAGGTCGAAGTTTTCCGTTTCATGCATATTAGTTTCCATGTTTAAAAATATTATGTTTTAAAAATATAACTAATCTCTTTAGATTATTTTTATCAAAAATGCAATAATTAATTCCACATTAAATAAAAACAAGAATAAGTATCAGTCCAGTTAAATAAAATTATAATTATCAAAAAATTATTTGTTTAAATTTTACAAATAAAATATTTGTGTAAAGTGTATGCACTTGAATCGTTCTGATCCACGATTCAAATACACATCTGTTTAATTAAACAAATATTTTTTTCAGGAATATGAATAATTATTATATTTAACTGAACTGCTATTCTTGTTTCTACTTAATGTGGAATTAATTATTGCATTTTTGATAAAAATAACCTAGACATGTAATATTTTTAAAACATAATATTTTTAAACATGGAAACTAATATGCATGAAACGGAAAACTTCGACCTGTCACGGGAATCTTCTTGGGGCTGATTCTCACGGATTCGAAAAAATTTCGAATTCGATTTTTTTCTCGAGCGGTAGCCACAGCTCAGCCAATCAGAAGATTAGACATGTCACAGTCCGCCATTTATTTAGGGAACGTCGCTTGACTTATCTCGAGTAGTAAGATCGATTTTTCACTTTTTTATCATTCTATTAAATAATGATTTATTTTAGATAAATGAACATGCAATGAAATTGGTTTTTTTTTTGCATAATATGTATTTTTAAGTATTTATTTAGAGAAACAAAATGCCAAGCTAAATTCTACAATATATACATAATGTAATTGAAAATAAATTAAAAAATATACAATAGGATAATCAAAAAGGAAAAAAATATATTAACACCATACCATAAATTAGCAATTGACCTCTCGACTACTCCCGAGCACTCGACACAATACAAGCGACTTTCCATAAAGAAATGGCGGAGCTCGACATGTCCTGTGTTCTCATTGGCTCAATTTTATTCTGATTACCACTCGAGAAAAATGTCGAATTCGAACATTTTTACGAATTGTACGAGAATCGGCCCCCTACTATCTTGAATAGACTAGCATTAGTATAAAAAGTATAACATTTTATTGTAATATTTTTACCCTTTTTGTTTGAGAACGTGTTCCATGTTATGAAACAAAAACTTAAAAATAACATAATTGTTATGAACCTTAAAATCATTTTCAATGTCATTAAAACAGCCCTGTGTTGCCTTAAAATAATGTATGATATTTGTGTAAATATTGTATGTGTCATAAAAAACTTATACAAACATCATACATAATCTATCAATCTACTACCTGTAAACTTATAGTTAGTAGATGTAGTAGCCAGCGGCGGTGGCCGAAAGAACTTTATAGTACACCGTACGTAAGATATACCTTCTACCACTGGTAGTAAATAAATTTTTCCATTCCCGTCTTTACCAAACTACGAACGTATGTAAAGTAAATTATAATTATATATATATATATGTATTATAAAGTTCTAACTGCCACCGGCGCTGGCAGCTTACTGGTAAGTTAGGTATTAATTTTTGTCATTTACTTATGTGGATGAATAATACTTAAATGAATAAAAAGGATGAGTACAAAAAAAGATTATCTTTATAGCCTCAATCTTATTAAAGTTACAATTACTTAACTTAAGATTATTGTGAAATTTACTTGTGATTTTGAGGCAAGTAGTAATATTTATTTCAAAATCAGAAGAAAAATAGTTGAAAAATATTAAATTAATCAGTCTTAGGTTATCATGTTATAGTGGACTACCCGAATCAACACTCAAAACAATTTTGCGGCCAGTTTTTCACATTTTAGTTTTTTGAGTTTTGGTTGTATAACATTAGATATCTTTTTCTTGGGTGACAGTCGTCAGTGGGACAGTCGCATAAGCTTAAAAGAAATTTATTCTTTGCTTAGATTTGAGAGCGCAGTGTTATAAAATTTTTACAAGTAACGAAATTAATATTACAAGGAATAGGGGATTCTAAATGACTATGTAATTTGACGACGATATTTTGATGTGGAGGCTCTTCAACTTCGTAAGCCTGGAAATGTTCATTAAACACTAAAGTGTTTAACAATAATCCTTTTAAAACTAAAATATATGAATTACATAAATAAACAGCTGTTAATTTAAAAAACTTTAACAGGTCGTTTGGACTGGAAGAATAAATCAAAATAGTGCCGACTTTATAGTGTGTTGATGTTACAGTTGCCCAAGATATTTTTGTTAACGTATCTATTTGTGGTATGTTTAAATTGTCAATTAAATATTGTGTCTCTATCGAATCAATACTTAAGTCTTGGCCTGTATTAATAATTTCGTCTAATTTCCCTTTCAAAAACATATCATTTAGCTTCAGTTGATGTTTCATAGCAACAGTTAGGGTAAGATTACGTCGATTGCAAGATGTTCGAGCGGCAATTTTAGAAATTCTGTGTTTTGCTTCGTAACGCATAGACCAAATATGAACAAGAGGGCCAAATTTTTCTAAAGCTCTATGATAATGTACTAAATTATGAAATTTAGGTTTTAAAGAGTCTGTACTCAGAGAAAGATATAAAGAATTAAGCTCAATTATATTGGTTTGCAAAAATTCTGTAGTTCCTTGAGCAAATGCCGTACATGACAATGTATCTATGATTTGACGCAGCTTCACATATAGTTTCCAATACTGATTATTATTGCTAGGTACATACTCTCCTATAAGCAAACTGAAATATCTTACAAAAGTCAACATTTCTGATGCTGACATACGTAAATTTCCTTGATTTATATGTTCCCACAACAAAGAACATGGAGCATTCCTATCATCGGGCCCATAGTTAAATGCCTGCAATCTTTGATTAAGAATATCCATTGTAAATAGATTAGAATTTCTAACAAACTGAATTATGATTATAGTCATAACATATTTAGCAACGCCTTCTAAAATGTCATGCATCCAATCTACTCCTATCTGATCAAAAAGACTAAAGTTTGTAACGGATAGCCATATACATTTTTCCTTTATCCCAGTTTCAGAAGGATTATTAAGCAACATATCGGATTCATAATTGTCAATGTTACGCAACAAAGAAACGTCTTCTTCACACTGCTGTTTCATTATATTTTTTTTTACTTTACATGTTCGACAGGGATGATTTGCCGAAAAACTTTCTAAGAATCCAGTGATAGAATGAATTCCTAAGTTATCGCCTAAAATCAATCCAAGTTCAAAATAAATTTTACCTGTAAAGCCAGGAACATCAAAATATATCCCATTTTCAGAGAGATAGTTAAGTTCATCGATGACACAATGAAATATGACACGGTTGCCAAAAGTAACTCTATCTGATGAGTGGAATAAAAGCATAAGAAAAATGTTATTTAGTACTGAAACACGAGTAGGTGGAAAACATGGAATCGAAACATAAACAGCTCCTAATTTATGTTGACCGGATCTACTTCCTAATACATTTCCGGTTTCGTAGTCGTCAAAAAACAAGAACAGAGGCATTACTATATTTTCTCCATGTCGTTGCTTAACAGTTGTCCAATAGGATCCTTGAATAAAATTTTCTATCGCGCCTTCAGGTGTACTATTGCTATTTAACATCTCCATGTAGTTAATAGTCTCAACGAGAAGTCCATCTAGCGATAAGAATAGTTGTAAGACCTTTCTTAAACTAATATAACTCTGTTCACAAGTAACAGGTATGAAACGTCTAATCCCACCTTCCATCACATTTTCTAGTCTTTGACCTATGACTATCGATTGGGGCTTAATGTAAGTATTTTGTGTTTCAAAATACTTTAATCTCTTATATTCTGTAGAAAATTTTTCCAAAGGTAAAGACAATACGGGCCTAATGGAATTAATTATAATAGGAACAGATGAAGCTGATATTTCATTATTTTGTGATAAGATATTAAGGCACCCTTCAATGCTCATAATTAAAGATTCTGAAACACACTCACGAAAACCATCAACAAATAATTGAACTACATTTCTAGGTAAATTCTGACTAGCATATAATTTGGCAATAAGTTCAGATAATCTTTTTTCATATATCAACTGAGGAGATTCTTTAAACTGATTCAATGAAAGTTGTTCTGTTAAGAGCTCATTATTATTTAAAGTATTCATTGGGACACACACACATACATTGCTGCTAGGTTCAGTTTCAATTTGTTCATGGTCAGATAAATTTTCTAATACATCAGTTGAAATACTGGATTTATGAGTTAAGAGATGTCTTTTGTATGATGGAAATAATTGAAATTTTCTTTCACAATTACCTTCTGCACATAAGAAAGTCTTATAGTCATTACTATTGTGCATAATGGTTAAATGCGCTCGAAGTGCGCTTATATCAATAAACATTTGGCATACAAAACATACAACCATGACTAAATCTTATAATTTTAAGTTAAGAACTTTTAATTATTATACATTTAAAATCGCACACAGCTTAAATTATATTTGCAATTTAAATTTCAGTCAATCATTAGTGACTCTGCTAATGTTGAGCCTTTATCAAAAGGGCTAAAACGTTTAACTTTTTTGAATAAAGAACCAGGGTCCATAAGAATTAGAGAAGTAAGAATATCCATAAGAATATATTACAATGGGTATAAAAAGTTCTGGGATTTACTATGACCACGTAAAATTTGATACAAAGTAGGTTGACGAGTTAAGCCTTTTTGTGTGACTGCTTTATATCTTTCTTGTTATGTCACCTGGAGGTAACTATCGTCTTTGACGTGAAACACAAATAAATACTTCTCTTGATTCCGCCTTAATTTAAATTATATGTTGCAGTTCAAATTACAGTCGGTCATTAGTGACTCTGCTGATGTTGAGCCTTTATCAAAAGTGCTAGAGAGCTTGTAAAAACTTTTTTGAATAAAGAACCAGGGTCCATAGGAATCAGAGGAGTACTCTGCGTTAAGTGACCATATAATTTTAAAACAAGTGTCAATGGCTTCTAATATATTACAATGTTTATAAAAAGTATTGGGATTTACTATGACCAAGTAAGATTTGATAGTAAATAAAGTAGGCCCTACAATCACTATGTATGGTTGAGGTGTTAAGCCTCTTAGTGTGACTGCTTTATATCTATCTTGTAATTTCACCTGGAGATAACTATCGTCTTTGACGTGGAGCACAAATGCTTCTCTTGATTCCGCCTTAGTAGGTTTCCACCGACGTTTTGAGATGCCTTTCAGTTTTTTGGATGCTGAGGGTCCAGCAGAACAGCAATCCTTGTCAGAGATCAGAACGACATTAGGGCTTATAAGTTCTGGCAAGCTCAGAATGGCTGCTAAATTGGTAAATTCTTCATCAGCAGCTGAAACAACAAAACTATATTTAATCCTACATAACAAGAGCATTGCCACCATGTATGTAAGATTGGACAAATAATTTTGAGACATGCGGCCTACTTACCTACAGGCACTTAAGACATTTTGTCATTAGACAATAAGATACAAATAGTTCAAAGAAGAGCTGTTTTGTTCCTTGGATGACAGCTCTTCTTAAAACTTAATGCTTATTTCTATCGACAAATAAAAAGCAGACAAATAAGACAGCTCTCTTCAGAACTACTTCTCATTTCAATAATTGTTAATTATTTGTTTCAATAATTGTTACTTATTTGTATTGATACTTACAGGTGTAAAGAATTATATTTTGTATGTCATTTAGTACAAATGAGCACATTTTTATCACATGCTGTTTAGATATTAGCGTCTGATAATCATTAACTCAAGAAGTTTTAGACTATGCTAAGCTGATGATGGAAGAAACCTTAACTTTAAGGAGTAAATGACTTATTTTTTAACATAAAAACACATACTTATTGATTTATTAGTTTAATTCTTTGAAGCTGTTTCGGTGAGCTCAGCTGAATAAACTACACAAAATATTTTACAAAAAATGTGAAAACTGACTTCAAAATCACCAAAAGTTGTAGGTAAATAATAAAAGAATACAAATGGCATCAAATTTTATAAGTAGTGAAGTTAGTGCCAAAATTATGTAAGAACTTAAATAATGTAGTGGCATTGACTTCAGTAAGTATAAAAGTATGATGTCATTTGTAATCTTTATTATTTACAACTTTTAAGTGGTTTTAAAGTCAGTTTTCACATTTTTATAAAATATTTTTTTATTAATGTTCTTAATATGAACCAGAGGAAGACGAGAGTCGTCTGCGTGGGTACCTTTACCTATTTCTTTCGCCAAAGCAGCGATGCTTGCATTGCTGGGTTCCGGTTTGATGGGTAAGACCGGCAGTAAAATTACTGGGTTCTGTGACTTAAGATCTTATAATACGGGTTGGCAACGTACATTGGCATCACTGTGAGGCTTGTTATGCGCAAGCCTTACGGATACCACATGTGCTATAGGCGACTGTTGTCACTTACCATCAGGTGGGCAGTGTGACTGAAATAGTATGACCTTTTTATGTTTAGCTAATTGTACCAGTGTGTTTTATATATTGTACAATTGAAAATGTTGTCTTTTATGTACAAAAATTTTATGTACATATAAGGTTACCACAAGCTATCAAACGTTAACATGTTTTGAAACTTATTCTCAAAAGATGTTAAGTGACGTAATTCGTCAGCTTTGGGTAATTTGCCATTGCTGTACCAATTGAAAAAATGTGTGGCCTATGTTAGTAGTAACTTAGACATTTTGTCAATTGAAATTGAAATTCAAAAATCTTTATTCAACATAGGCCTTTACAGGCACTTATTGACGTCAAAAAAGCAAAACAATCTAATTTAAAGAAATCGTATAAACCTTGTATGTGCATACATTCTGAATATACTCAAGATGTCTGCAAATACAAGTAGGACAGAAGAAAAATAAGTTGACTTTACACCTGTAAGTATCAATACAAATAAGTAACAATTATTGAAACAAATAATTAACAATTATTGAAATGAGAAGTAGTTCTGAAGAGAGCTGTCTTATTTGTCTGCTTTTTATTTGTCGATAGAAATAAGCATTAAGTTTTAAGAAGAGCTGTCATCCAAGGAACAAAACAGCTCTTCTTTGAACTATTTGTATCTTATTGTCTAATGACAAAATGTCTTAAGTGCCTGTAGGTAAGTAGGCCGCATGTCTCAAAATTATTTGTCCAATCTTACATACATGGTGGCAATGCTCTTGTTATGTAGGATTAAATATAGTTTTGTTGTTTCAGCTGCTGATGAAGAATTTACCAATTTAGCAGCCATTCTGAGCTTGCCAGAACTTATAAGCCCTAATGTCGTTCTGATCTCTGACAAGGATTGCTGTTCTGCTGGACCCTCAGCATCCAAAAAACTGAAAGGCATCTCAAAACGTCGGTGGAAACCTACTAAGGCGGAATCAAGAGAAGCATTTGTGCTCCACGTCAAAGACGATAGTTATCTCCAGGTGAAATTACAAGATAGATATAAAGCAGTCACACTAAGAGGCTTAACACCTCAACCATACATAGTGATTGTAGGGCCTACTTTATTTACTATCAAATCTTACTTGGTCATAGTAAATCCCAATACTTTTTATAAACATTGTAATATATTAGAAGCCATTGACACTTGTTTTAAAATTATATGGTCACTTAACGCAGAGTACTCCTCTGATTCCTATGGACCCTGGTTCTTTATTCAAAAAAGTTTTTACAAGCTCTCTAGCACTTTTGATAAAGGCTCAACATCAGCAGAGTCACTAATGACCGACTGTAATTTGAACTGCAACATATAATTTAAATTAAGGCGGAATCAAGAGAAGTATTTATTTGTGTTTCACGTCAAAGACGATAGTTACCTCCAGGTGACATAACAAGAAAGATATAAAGCAGTCACACAAAAAGGCTTAACTCGTCAACCTACTTTGTATCAAATTTTACGTGGTCATAGTAAATCCCAGAACTTTTTATACCCATTGTAATATATTCTTATGGATATTCTTACTTCTCTAATTCTTATGGACCCTGGTTCTTTATTCAAAAAAGTTAAACGTTTTAGCCCTTTTGATAAAGGCTCAACATTAGCAGAGTCACTAATGATTGACTGAAATTTAAATTGCAAATATAATTTAAGCTGTGTGCGATTTTAAATGTATAATAATTAAAAGTTCTTAACTTAAAATTATAAGATTTAGTCATGGTTGTATGTTTTGTATGCCAAATGTTTATTGATATAAGCGCACTTCGAGCGCATTTAACCATTATGCACAATAGTAATGACTATAAGACTTTCTTATGTGCAGAAGGTAATTGTGAAAGAAAATTTCAATTATTTCCATCATACAAAAGACATCTCTTAACTCATAAATCCAGTATTTCAACTGATGTATTAGAAAATTTATCTGACCATGAACAAATTGAAACTGAACCTAGCAGCAATGTATGTGTGTGTGTCCCAATGAATACTTTAAATAATAATGAGCTCTTAACAGAACAACTTTCATTGAATCAGTTTAAAGAATCTCCTCAGTTGATATATGAAAAAAGATTATCTGAACTTATTGCCAAATTATATGCTAGTCAGAATTTACCTAGAAATGTAGTTCAATTATTTGTTGATGGTTTTCGTGAGTGTGTTTCAGAATCTTTAATTATGAGCATTGAAGGGTGCCTTAATATCTTATCACAAAATAATGAAATATCAGCTTCATCTGTTCCTATTATAATTAATTCCATTAGGCCCGTATTGTCTTTACCTTTGGAAAAATTTTCTACAGAATATAAGAGATTAAAGTATTTTGAAACACAAAATACTTACATTAAGCCCCAATCGATAGTCATAGGTCAAAGACTAGAAAATGTGATGGAAGGTGGGATTAGACGTTTCATACCTGTTACTTGTGAACAGAGTTATATTAGTTTAAGAAAGGTCTTACAACTATTCTTATCGCTAGATGGACTTCTCGTTGAGACTATTAACTACATGGAGATGTTAAATAGCAATAGTACACCTGAAGGCGCGATAGAAAATTTTATTCAAGGATCCTATTGGACAACTGTTAAGCAACGACATGGAGAAAATATAGTAATGCCTCTGTTCTTGTTTTTTGACGACTACGAAACCGGAAATGTATTAGGAAGTAGATCCGGTCAACATAAATTAGGAGCTGTTTATGTTTCGATTCCATGTTTTCCACCTACTCGTGTTTCAGTACTAAATAACATTTTTCTTATGCTTTTATTCCACTCATCAGATAGAGTTACTTTTGGCAACCGTGTCATATTTCATTGTGTCATCGATGAACTTAACTATCTCTCTGAAAATGGGATATATTTTGATGTTCCTGGCTTTACAGGTAAAATTTATTTTGAACTTGGATTGATTTTAGGCGATAACTTAGGAATTCATTCTATCACTGGATTCTTAGAAAGTTTTTCGGCAAATCATCCCTGTCGAACATGTAAAGTAAAAAAAAATATAATGAAACAGCAGTGTGAAGAAGACGTTTCTTTGTTGCGTAACATTGACAATTATGAATCCGATATGTTGCTTAATAATCCTTCTGAAACTGGGATAAAGGAAAAATGTATATGGCTATCCGTTACAAACTTTAGTCTTTTTGATCAGATAGGAGTAGATTGGATGCATGACATTTTAGAAGGCGTTGCTAAATATGTTATGACTATAATCATAATTCAGTTTGTTAGAAATTCTAATCTATTTACAATGGATATTCTTAATCAAAGATTGCAGGCATTTAACTATGGGCCCGATGATAGGAATGCTCCATGTTCTTTGTTGTGGGAACATATAAATCAAGGAAATTTACGTATGTCAGCATCAGAAATGTTGACTTTTGTAAGATATTTCAGTTTGCTTATAGGAGAGTATGTACCTAGCAATAATAATCAGTATTGGAAACTATATGTGAAGCTGCGTCAAATCATAGATACATTGTCATGTACGGCATTTGCTCAAGGAACTACAGAATTTTTGCAAACCAATATAATTGAGCTTAATTCTTTATATCTTTCTCTGAGTACAGACTCTTTAAAACCTAAATTTCATAATTTAGTACATTATCATAGAGCTTTAGAAAAATTTGGCCCTCTTGTTCATATTTGGTCTATGCGTTACGAAGCAAAACACAGAATTTCTAAAATTGCCGCTCGAACATCTTGCAATCGACGTAATCTTACCCTAACTGTTGCTATGAAACATCAACTGAAGCTAAATGATATGTTTTTGAAAGGGAAATTAGACGAAATTATTAATACAGGCCAAGACTTAAGTATTGATTCGATAGAGACACAATATTTAATTGACAATTTAAACATACCACAAATAGATACGTTAACAAAAATATCTTGGGCAACTGTAACATCAACACACTATAAAGTCGGCACTATTTTGATTTATTCTTCCAGTCCAAACGACCTGTTAAAGTTTTTTAAATTAACAGCTGTTTATTTATGTAATTCATATATTTTAGTTTTAAAAGGATTATTGTTAAACACTTTAGTGTTTAATGAACATTTCCAGGCTTACGAAGTTGAAGAGCCTCCACATCAAAATATCGTCGTCAAATTACATAGTCATTTAGAATCCCCTATTCCTTGTAATATTAATTTCGTTACTTGTAAAAATTTTATAACACTGCGCTCTCAAATCTAAGCAAAGAATAAATTTCTTTTAAGCTTATGCGACTGTCCCACTGACGACTGTCACCCAAGAAAAAGATATCTAATGTTATACAACCAAAACTCAAAAAACTAAAATGTGAAAAACTGGCCGCAAAATTGTTTTGAGTGTTGATTCGGGTAGTCCACTATAACATGATAACCTAAGACTGATTAATTTAATATTTTTCAACTATTTTTCTTCTGATTTTGAAATAAATATTACTACTTGCCTCAAAATCACAAGTAAATTTCACAATAATCTTAAGTTAAGTAATTGTAACTTTAATAAGATTGAGGCTATAAAGATAATCTTTTTTTGTACTCATCCTTTTTATTCTTAAATTTTTAAAGAACATAAGAAGGGCGTACAAAACATATAGAATAATCAAAAATTAAACATGTATTAAATTACTTGAAATAAAAAACTAAGGTGTCTCGATTCAGAGTCCATAAGTAAATTTGAATCTAGTTATTAATAACATAAAATACGCAGTTCACAAGCAGCTCCAATATTTTTTTAATAATAGATACCATGTCCCACTTCCATCAATATTTATTTATTTAATATTACCTACCTTACAATACCTGCCTGTGGCTATAAAACATAGAAGACACATTTTTAGAATTATTTCAAAATTGTTTTAATCAGCCTGCAATTGCTAGGCATTGTAAGTATCTATACTAATATTATATTTTTACACTCACACCTATTATCTAGCCCATGTCAGCATCATTAGATCTTGCATTATAGTATCAAATATTTTTTTATTGATGACAGGTAAGCTCTTTGCCTTTATCTCAGCTGATGGTAGGTGATGATAAGGCCGAAGATGGAAGCGAACTTTACCCGGACTCCTCAATCTTACCTCTTATTATCGGAACACAACAATGCTATAAACATTGTTACTGTCGCGACAAACTAAGGTAAGACGGTGGTAGCTAGCCAGGTGGGCTAAGAAGCCCTAGCACCAATCAAACCAGGAAGAAAAACTTCTGCTCCCACTGGGAAATGGACCCGGTGCCCCCGGTGGTCAGAACCACTATACCACAGGGGTGGTATAAAATATATACCACAGGGGTGGTATAAAATAATATGCCAATTGTTATACAAATAGACATACTTCACAAGATACAATCTGTCTTGCGATATTTATGTTGGGCAGTTTTTAAAAACCAAGGTGGCAACACTGCTTATTTCATGTAGCTAACCATTCTAACCAATCACAAAAGGGCTTGCACCCAGTGTCGTTAATTTGAGCCTAATCAAACAGTTTTATTAATGTAACAAATTTCATGATTATATCAATCAAGCTAAATGTTTACATTGATCACATTGTTTTATTAAGTTAACAAATTGAATGATTATATCAATCAAGCTAAATGTATACATTGATCACATTGATTTATTGATCTAACAAATTTCATGACGATATCAATCAAGCTAAATGTTTACAATGATCACATTGATTTATTGATCTAACAAATTTCATGATGATATCAATCAAGCTAAATGTTTACAATGATCACATCGTTTTGATTGTTTCTATTCAGTACTTGATAACTTCTACAATTATTTTATTACTTTAATGCATTACTTGTTAAGTCTAAACATTATATTGATTGCGAAATTTTTAATCAAATATTTCGTTACTTTAATCAATTATTTTGATAATTTAAACAAAGTACCGTACAATATCCAGCAGCTTAGTGAATGGAAACATATTTACTTTGTTAATCTGTACATATTTTTTATAAATATCGACAAATGTTTTTAAACAAGTTCTAAATGGTCTTGATAAGATCAGATTTTTTTCAGTGCAGTGCAGATTGGTCGACTTCACATACACCATTGAATTTCTTCGCAGATGTATGCAGGTTGCCTCACGATGCTTTCCTTCACCGTAGGAGCGTCGGATTAATGAACATAAATGAAATTCGAAATCGAAAATCACATTGATAAATGGTGAGATCGAACCCTGGACCTTCTGATTAGAAGGTTAGTACTGAGTCCACTGCCCCACCGATGCTTTAACTGAACTGAATAGAACTAATAACAATATAACTGAATTAAATATTTAAAATGACTAAATAGTGAAATAAAAAGAATTTTTACTATTGTATTTTATTTTAAAACTTTCAGGGCTTCAATGACAGAATTCACAATTGTTATCGTTTTTAAGACTAACGGCCAATCTCATTAACCTTGTCTTAGGTTAGGACAATCCCTTTTAGGATTCCGTAGCCAAATGGCAAAAAACGGAACCCTTATGGATTCGTCATGTCTGTCTGTCTGTCCGTCCGTATTAATAATTAATACGTCCGTAATTTTTATGTTTAATTTTTTTTAAATGTTTGAAAATGTATGTCACAGACACTTTTTTCCGAAACTATAAGAACTATACTGTTGAAACTTGGTAAGTAGATGTATTCTGTGAACCGCATTAAGATTTTCACACAAAAATAAAAAAAAACAATAATTTTTTTGGGTACCCCATACTTAGAACTGAAACTCAATTTTTTTTTTCATCAAACCCATACGTGTCGTGTACCTCAATATCATTTTTGAAGACCTATCTATGGATAGGTCTTCAAAAATGATATTGAGGTTTCTAATATAATTTTTTTCTAAACTGAATAGTTTGCGACACTTCCAAAGTAGTAAAATGTGTGTCCCCCCCTGTAACTTCTAAAATGAGAGAATGAGAAACCTAAAAAAATACCTAAAAACCTAATAAATATATGATGACCATCCAAACTTCCACCAAAAATTGGTTTGAACGAGATCTAGTTAATAGTTTTTTTTAATACGTCATAAATCGTACGAAACCCTTCATGGGCGAGTCCGACTCGCACTTGCCCGGTTTTTTTTCGGGCCATCCGCACCGCCTTTGGCTAGACGGCGGGCGTGTGTGGGGCTGACCCGGCAGGGTGTTAGGCCGACCCACTAAAACCCCCCGGTGTTCTCCCTGTGCCCTTGTGGGCGCACATGGTAAAGTCCACACTGCGACTACCACTACCAGCGCACCCGGGCAAGCCCGACCATCGCCAAGGGGGGATTGCCCGAGAACACCAGAGCTAAGGACAATTCTAAATACTATGCTGTCACTTCAAAAGAACGTGACAGCTTTGAATGATTAGAATAGACTTAACAAATTAATAGAATAGCTAAACAATAATGATTAAATCATGATGAAAATACAGCTCTATCTTCAAATATTCAGTTAATATCATCATTGAATTTTTTACACAAATTGTAAGCAAAATGGCCGCTTTATGTAAATTATTAAAATAAAGACTCGATGTCGCTTGAATACGAAAAAGCTAATCATAACGGAACAAAATAATTGATTAAACATTTATCCAAAAGCGAAATACCTTCAAATACGTGTATAAAATGGTTTCAGGGCGCCTGTATTGTGAACTAACGTTACATCTATTCCTTATTTAAACAGGGTTACTTTTTAAGCAGAACCCGAATTTCGTGAGCTTGTTCAGACAATTTAACTGAACAACTTTTACAATGGGACCAATCATAAAATCTCGAAACAAGTATCAGCTGTAGTACAATATATTTAGGTTCAGCGGATGATGAACATTTGCATGGAACAGCTGATTTATTTTTGCGATTTCAAGATTGATCACATTCACAGTAAAAGTTGTTTTAGTTTGCTTGTCTGAACAAGCACGCAAAATTTTACTCATGACTATAAAACAACCTTGTATAAAGAAGATCCGTACTCTGTACAGGACTTTCCACGTTTCTGGAAAATGCTATAGAAGGAGAACTAATATTGTTATTAAAAATCGAATACACTCTCAATCTCATAAAAAAGCTATGTTTACATTTGGAAAAGTTTATTGTCAACATTAGCATTTCATATTAATATCGACCGATTTCGAATTCTTTCTGAAAAATTCTAAAAACAAACAAAAGTTTTATTTCAGTCACGACCGTGTGTTCACAAATTAATGTGGTAGGTAAATAATACCCTATGTGTATGTGTGTGTGTTTGTGAGAGAGAGAAAGATTTATGAGAAATAGGGCCTTCATATTACCTACATTCTATCAATGTATTGTGAGTAATCAAGTTCCAGTGAATTGTTGGATTAATTTTTCTTTGATTTTTATAGTACATAGCTTCCATAATATTTACAAATTACAACCCCCAAAAGGAGTCCAAGCTTATTTTTTTTCCAATTCATCTATATCCTTAACTACAATTCAAACTATCTCCATACCAAATTTCATCTAAATCGGTTCAGCTGTTCAAGCGTGAAGAGGTAAGAGACAAACACATACTTTCGCATTTATAATATTACTAGCTGCTGCCCGCAACTTTATCTGCGTTCCCTGGGGAATTCATTAAAAGCCCTTGCTCTTTCCCTGGAATCCAATTATATCTATACCAAATTTTATCTAAATCGTAAATCTCGTAATGTAGTCAAATTACTATCCACCAATAAAGATAAAAACATTTTCGTACAAAACGATACACAACCAACCATATAGTATAATTATAACACAATACAAAGTTATGTTGTACACATAAAAGTTTTCATGACATTCATCTATAGCTAACAGTGTGATACTTTTTAAATGCAGGCCCGTTTCACTTGTATGTTGAGATATGATGTTTCAATCAGCAGAATTATATGTAAGGTCACGGATATCTTGTTATGGTCTGCGAGTCTAATTTAAATAATGGCGAAAGATTTGTACTTTAGACGGAAGAGGAAATCTACAATTTCCTCCAACGTCAACGTCTAAAGTACAAATCTTTAAAATTTCAAAACGAGACGAAACTTTGTATTCCACTCACGTAAACGTTACAAAATAAATCATTACCATGTTTATCGAACAATCGGAAGCATCGCAATGACAAAAGCCTCTGACTACGGTTGCCGTGAGTGATATATTTACACGGATGAAATAATTTATTAGGTATTTCGAATCGTACCCTCAAAGCCGATTAACCACAATGAATCCGTTTGTTTCATTTGTTTAAACGTTGCAAAAAGCGTTTTATAGAATCGGATTTCGAGACAACTGACTCTTGACTTGTTCCTAAATGTTCGTAATCCGTAGTCTACGGACTGTAAACTACGTGCCAGCTACGTGCTACATCTGCCGTAGTACAATATAATTTTATTAGGAAAATCAAATTAGAGCTTTTGTGAAATAACTTATTCGATCAAATCAATTCAATCAAAAATGAGTATGTACACCACTTATGCTAAGCATTTGGCGTAGCATAAGTTGTGTACTCATTTTTAACCGACTTCAAAAAAAAGGAGGTTATCAATTTGACCCGTATGTATGTAATATTTCCAGAACTGCCCAGTTTTCGTATATGTTAGTCTATTTCAGCGTCTGAACAAATGTGCCAAATTTCAAAAGTGTATGTATGTATGTTTTTATGTTTGTGTTCGCATATCTCCGGAATTACAAGTCCGATTTAAGTAATAGACTAGGTATTGTGCAACTTAGGGAATACTGCAAGTTTCATCAAAATTGGTTCTGTAGTTTTTGATATAGGGAATTTTAACCGACTTTTTAACCGACTTCATTATGTTTGTGTTCGCATATTTCTGGAACTACAAGTCCGATTTAAGTAATTATTTTTTTGTTGTACTAGGTATTGTGTAACTAAGGGAATACTGCAAATTCCATCAAAATCAGTTTAGCAGTTTTTGAGATAAGGAATTTTAACTAACTTTTTAATTGACTTCAAAAAAAAGTTACAAATAAAAAAATATTTTACAAAAAATAAAAACCGACTTCAAAAAAGGCGGTGACAAATTTTAAGATTTTCTAGGGGATCATCGTTTGGCACCGACTTCGATATATAAGTGTGATGTTGTCTGTGCCTATTCTTATATTATTTTTAACTTTTTTGAAGTCGGTTTTTATTTTTTGTAAAATAATTTTTATAATACAGGTTTGCTCACTGCGGACTTACACAATTAATTTTGTAAGAAGTCATGTTGTTTATAAGAATGCAACGGAGATTCTGATCCGATTAAGTTGCAACTTCCGATTGCACTTCGACTTCCGATTTCGGTTACGACACTTCAATCGGGTGATAAAATCGGGGGATAAAATCGGGGCTCAAAGCTCACGCGCGGATATACGACAGACACGCATTTGTCACAAAATTCAATAGAAAAAATGTATTATTATGGTGGAAAATTAATAACAAATACAAATCCCTGAGCTCAACTGTCCACCTATATTTGTTGTGTCCATCGACGCCGCAAGCGCACAGCTCTTAGCGGCGCTGGCCTAATCTATGACCTGTTACAAAGGACATTGGACGGAGAATAAAGTTGCAAAGCTTCTGGTTCATTGAGTACAATTTGCCTCTAAGTAAATTTAAACGTAGAATCGCTAGGTATTTGTAATATTTCGTAGTGTCACCACTACGTCGCTCCCGACGATACGGTCGATCGAGCACCCGGTGTTAGAGTGCTCGGCTTGGTGATTCCAACGTCGAAAGCTACGCGTGGCGTTGGGCGGCGATGACCTCTTACTGCCATTCAACGCGCTTAACATGCTGGCTAGTGAGAGGGAATGGGAGGCTGTCGATTCTTTCTGCGAAAATGTTATCACGCAGAAGGATGCAGCAGAGAAGGAGTGCGAAAATAACCCAAATGCCGCTCCGCTGCCGACAGTTGGGCGGTATAAAGGTGGGCGTTCGCAGCCCACCTTCCTTCAAAACTAACCTTAAACTCCTAAAAAAAAAGTAAGGATCTATCATCAATGCCGCATGGTTGAAAAAATCCCCCAGAAAATGACTACTAGACCCAAATTCCTGAACAGCTTGAGAAAATATATTAAACGTTGGACGTGCATATGAAACTAAGTGTGTGATATTGTCTGTACCTAATTTTAATCTTATATTTTTTATAACTTTTGAGTATTCTTGAAGTCGGTTTTTATTTTTTGTTCAATATTTTTTATTTTTATCTTTTTAGTGGATGAAATCTTTTAGTGAAATACACTTGATAGACGTGTCTATTGTATTTAAAAAAATAACTTCTCATTCCTAATAGTTAAGGATAGTTTTATCATCAGCTCGGTTCATGACTACAAAAACGATGTATCAGAATACTTGTAAATATCGATGATAGGGAAAGTTGCAGACCTTATTTTGTTAAGATTAGAATACTAACACCTACGTCATTATACACACGGTTATTTTTTTATCACCCTGGAAAATTTAAGGGATGCTTTACAACATGGTATTAGAATGATTTAAATATGAATAAAAAAATAACTCACTTACTTACTGACTGACATGTGATAAGGTCCTGAGCTCACCATATGTAGTTTAACGAAAGGTAGAGCCAGTTTTATTTTATGTCTTAAATTACGTGGTTGATGGTAAAAATCTTTTGCTTGTGCATACATAGGCTTGTTTTTCATGACAAGTTTACATATTTCAAATATACACTGTAATTTTTTTATCACCCTGGAAAATTTTAGGGACGCTTCAGGACACATCCATTATTAAATAAAAATAAAATAAAAAATCTCCTTAAAAATGCTGCTCTCAAATAGTGCAGCATTTTTTGGATTTTTTAGAAAATAAATACTTTAATATTACATATGGTGAGCTTTATATATTATAAATATATATCCAAGAACTGCAAAAAGATACAGAGTTTATTAATAAGTTAAAAGAATATTTAATAGAAAAATGTTATTACTCTAACTTATAGATTTTTTAGTTAATCGATGTTTCAATGTTCTTAAGTGATTTTGTTGGATAACGCCCGGAACACAATTCTAATTCACAAGTTTGGTCAAGGCAAGGTCTTGCGTGTTTATTGAAAATCTCACTCCCAGCGTTTCAATAAGCTCTAACTATTCCATTGTTCAGTGTCACAATAGACGGTTTATCTCTTGGTCAACAGCCACCAAATTACGAACGGTTAAATACAGTTAAATGCATTCAGCGCCAGTTAATTAGAAATTACAGAAGCCGTCAATAGATGGCGCTGATTAGGTTTTAGTCTCTATTTAATCTCCTATGAAGAATAATCTTCATTGATTTTCGTTTACGGGTTAATTAGTTGTAATTTAAAGAGTTTCTTTATATTAAATTAATAGTTTTAAATAAAGGAGCTGGCTTATAGTCCATACATTTTTGCATATATGTGTAAATGTAAATTTAGAAAAAAAATCGAGGATTCTGAAAACGGCTCTCTATTTCTAGGCATAAAAATTATTGTCATAATGCAAGCAAGTATGCACAGTGCAAGCAAGCATGTACCACGCAAGCAAGCATGCACCTCGCAAGCAAGCATGCACATGCATGGTGTCTGTCACGGCTCCGACTCTGCGGGGCTCCGGCGGTCTCCACGCGAGCCTCGCCTCTCCGCGCCTACGCGGGTTTGAATTACACTCTAGGGGTAGGGCAAACAAAACTACGTGGAGTCGGTTTTGCAGCGATTCGTTTCTGTCACTAGTAGCATGAATGAATTACTTTGTCAAATAAAAAATCAATGTATACCTACTATGAAATATAAAATGAAAATATAGAATATTCGAGTATCTTATTTGAATAAAATAATATATGAAATGTTATTAAAAAAGTTTAGTAAAATAGAGTAAAGTAAACATTATATCCTTTAGAATAACATTATTTCTGATTATAATAAATGTCCCAAAATATTAGGGATATCATTAATTATGACAGTTAAAATTATGGCAAAACATTTTAGGACTACCAATATTATGTCAAAATAAATTAGGGATTTCATTAATTATGCTTCATAAAATTATGCCTTTGGATAATTGTGCCTTATACAAATTATGCAAAGAAAAAATTATGTGACGTTAATGTTATGCTTTTCGATTATTATGCTTAGTGATTTATGCCAAGCGTCTTTATGACAATCAACATTATGCCAAATGATAGGTCCCCTTCTGAAAACACATCCTTTCCTTTATTCATTTAGATAAAACTAGGTAGGTAAATAATCAATAATAGTGTAAATTACTCGATACGTATTTACTCATAAGGTAATGTGGTCATTGCCTTTAGTTTCGACTCCTGCAAAACCTGTAGTGCTTAAAAAATATTTCGTTTTGTTAATTTTTGCTAAAGTATTGATGTATCGTGCAAATATCAAAAAATACAACTTAATGGGATAACAACAATCAAAAGTAAAAAATAATAATGTAATTTGTAAAGCAACTGTTTCTGCGCAAGTAACGAAACGCCACAAAATATTTAAATACGATCTATAGTGACCAAATGTCAGTGTCACAAACAAAAAGGTAGTGGAGGTAGTGGATGAACGATTCAAAACGGACTTCCGGCCAATTTCACTAACCTTGTCTTAGCTTAGGACATTCCTAAGTAGTATGCTGTCACTTCTTGTCCCTCGTGAAATGAATGTGACAGCGTGCTACACAAGGTTCGTGACATTGACCATTCAAGTTAGTAAGAAACGGCTTTAGAAACAATGTCGCTAGTAACGATATTGTTACTAAAGTCGCTATCCATCTAACGATGAATTTAAGGAAGAGGCTAATACTGTTAGCTTATTAATTTACTGATAGTTGTCAAGCTGACATTGATTGACAGTTTCTTGAGTTTCAAATATGAAATCTTATAGATAAAGCATTATGTAATCTGTGGTTACAGGATCTGAAACGGAGAATTTTCTTTCAAACAAAATTTTTTTTTATTGTTTCCAAATAACCAAAACGAAAAAATTGGGTTGGTAGGTATATCATTCAGCGTATTAAAGAGTTTTTTTTTTCTTATAGTGTACCTCGGTACATCGATCGGGCAGATTTTGGCAACCCCTTTTACCTAATTATACCATAGGGACTCTGTATCTGAGTCGCCTGCGCTACTTATTTCTGTCGGGCTCGTATTGATGTATTCCGGTTTGAAAGGCAAGACTGTCAGTAAAATTATTACTACTGTGGTACTTGGTATGTCACAGCTTCACAAGTACGAGTAGGTGACATACACATACAAGGTGTATGTGTATGTCACCTACTCGTCCTTATACGGATTCAACATACGACATGTTCAACAGACAATACATAACTGTAGCCACTTACCAATAGGTGGGCAGTTTGTTATAAGATTTGTCATTATCTATTACCTATATAAATAAAACTGAATATATGTATGTTTATCCTCTATGGGTTCCGAAGCCATTCATCAGATTGTAATGAAACTTTGGTAGGGTGTTCTGAAGACGCCCGTGCGGGTTCCTAGCAAAAAAATGGCATTTAGGTGGCATTGCAACGCATGCCGGGTACAGCTAGTGTTGTATAAAAAATAAACTAGTGTTGTCCTATTACACTTTTTAAGCAATTTAGGGTAACTCACATGCTATCAGTCAATTAAAGTTTCCTAGTTCCTATTGAACCACAAGCACACGAAAACAGGTGTAAGCTTCAATAATTTGTAAAGCATCTGCATCGACATGAAAAATTTGTTATACATGTTACTCTGACAAATGGCATACCATTGATGTAAACAAAATTTAAAGTTCCACAAAGTATAACTAATTAGCCTTTTCATAAGTTTAAAGCGCACGTAAAAAGACTCTTATAAGTAAGGGTTATTATGAAGTTATTATAAAGTTAACAAGTATTATAATGTCGCCAATGCCTTGTTTTAATTAATTTATTGACATTACTCATTAGGATTAATGTTGTTTTGTATAAGCATTTATTTAATTAAATATTTCTGTTAAGAGAGAGACATATTTTTTTTTGTAATGTCGGAAGTTCTGATAAAGCTGATAAGTTTCTTGCGCCCATTTTTCTTTTCAGCTAAAAGATGTACTGAATAGGAGATAGATAAACAATTTGACGATTCAAAGGAGCTTTCTATCACGCCATATTTGAATAAAGATTTTTTTGTTTTTGATAGCTTGAACAAAACACGCTATTTATCTGTAACAATTGACTTAAATCTCTCAACTATGACATTGTTAACATTGCATCAACTTTTCAATTTGCAAAACTAACAGTCATCCGAGTCGGGAGCTGCCGACGCTTATAACATCGCTTGTTTTAAGAAAACAACGAAATAATAACAATCACAAATAAACAGCTGTATTTTTGTAAACGCAACTAGTTGTTTAAGTAGACCTATCTTCTTCCACACAAGTATTTAGTATACACAATATTGTAGTACTTATTTATTTGGTGGTCTCCACACAAACTGTAACGTCGATCTGGTAAAGGTCGATCGCGGGTAACCTTGTATGGAGCTTATGCTATCAAGGCAAGAATCATATTTGCCCCCCTCATCACTCTGATATTATTCATTCGTCCTTTATCGTCCCATCTATTTCTTTAGTGAATTCAACTTAATGGGATAACTTAATTGTTTTCCCTCTAGAGGTTAAAAATGACCCAAGCAATCTAAGCTTAAAAAGCAAGATTTCTGATTCTATTAGGCATCGCCAAACAATGCATTGAAATTGTCACGAAGGAGTTTTAGATAAAAATATTATTCTTCCCCCCTTTCACCCCCACAATTTATAAACGGCTCAACCGATTTTCATCAAATATGTCTAAGAACACTCGCGCATAAGTCACCTATAATACAAAAAAAAAATAATTGAAATCGGTTCATCCGTTCGAGAGCTATGATGCCACAGATAGACAGACAGACACACAGACAGACACGTCAAACTTATAACACCCCTCTTTTTGTGTCGGGGGTTAAAATAGATACTGGTTATCATAGAAACTCCTCCTTTTTCGAAGTCGGTTAAAAATACTGTTTTAGTATGGGACAACCCCTTATCACAGGTTGATCATTGTTTTGTACATTATATTATTATTGCGTTGTATATAGGTAATCATTAAATAAGTGTATGTCTGTCCACCTTAACAAAAAATAACTAGAAGCTAAACTAAAACCGTATCCCAAAAGAACATTTATAAATGGTTACTGGTATTACGAATCTACAGCCACAACAATACATTTTGTACCTTAAACTTCCGTCAGTATTGTAGACAATACCCAGTTAATTTTATGTAAATTATAAATCAGATCATCTACAACTATGGATTCAATACTAACCATCGATTTAATCGCATTAATAATTAATCTATCAAACTACAATCCCCCCGATTGAAATTGGCTTATTACGACCGACGTAAATTATGGTTAATGAAAGCAATGAAATATTAATTTATCATGAATCACGCCCTTCGTTAGAATAGGCGGGACTTAAAACAACTTCATACGAGGTTAGAGGACGTTTTGGGTACTTACTACACTATCCTCACTGACCATCTTGGTACTTTGGCTTACGAGTAGTCGACCGGCTCATGGTCAACAGCTGGCGTTTTTGGCTTGGATAATAATGCTTTATGATTTTTTAACCGACTTCGAAAAAAGGAGGTTACTCAATTCGACCGTATATATGCTTGTGTTTTTTTTATGTTTGTTCGCGGATAACTTCGTCATTTATGAACCGATTTTTATGATTCTTTTTGTATTCGATAGAGGATATTTGAAGGGTGGCTCCATGGTTACCAAAGTTAGGATCTGATAATGGGATCCTATAAAAATCGAGGAAAACCATTAAATTTTTACGTGTGTCCAACGTGTTTTGTGTATACGAGTATGTTACGCGATTACTCCGCCAATTGTTGACCGATTTTCAAAATTATTTTTGTATTCGATAGAGTATACTCCTGGAATAGTCTCAAGGTCACCAAAGTCAGGATCTGATGATGGGATCCCATGAAAAGTAAGGGAAACCCTAATTTAACAACAACAGACAACATCACACTTCTATATCGATGTCGGTGACAAATTTTAAGACTTTCTAGGAGAACATCGTTTGGCACCGACTTCAATATAGAAGTGTGATGTTGTCTGTACCTATTCATATATTATTTTTAACTTTTCAGAGTTTTTGAAGTCGGTTTTTATTTTTTGTAAAATATTTTTTTTCTACGAGGATACTAAAATACTATATAAAGCCGCATGTATGTTACTCTTACATGAAAGGGTACCAAACCGACTATAGAAAACTCTATATGTAGTAATAAATATAAAGTCACCTTTTTAAATACAAATTATTTAAAATTTTCGACTGATTAATACACAAAGGCGCGGTAGCTCGTAATGTCAAAAATTAAATGACGTGGTGAAAAAAATACTATCTATAGTATATCTACTATAGATAGTATTTTTTTCACCAAGCATATATACGCTGGAGGCTTTCATTCACAAGGATACATGTTATTTCAAAATTCCCACGGGAATGATACTATTAACACCAGTCGGTGGCGCTGTGGACTCGGCACTTGCCTTCCAATCGGCAGGTCCGGGTTCGAGACAGCCATGTACCAATGTGTTTTTCGTTTTTCGAATTTCATATGTACATTTGTCTGACGCTCCTACAGTGAAGGAAAACATCGCGAGGCAACCTGCATACATCTGCGAAGAAATTCAAAGGTGTATGTGAAGTCGACCAATACCCACTGGGCCAGCGTGGTTGACGAAGGCCTAAACACCCTAAGTTAGTGTAGGCTCGAGCCCCTCGGTAGCTCATATGTCGTATATGAGTTATTATGATGACACAAGTGAAACGGCCCGAGCGGCAGTGAAAAGCATAACAACAAAATTCATAATCGACATGGTTGTTATTTTGCATCCTTTTGCAGTTTTGCAAGTGATAAGATTACTTATTTTTCGCAAAAATTTATAGACCGAATATCAGATATTTACAAAAGTGAAGCTAAAGTCGCTTTAGGCAATAAAGGACTTTTTTATTAGCATAATTTATGCTCTCATTCTTAGTCTCATAGAAACTCGCTTTTAGTCTGATTCAACAACGAAATCCTTACACAATAATTATCCTTTATTAGCATTTTTTTAAACGTTTCAATTTAAAAAAAATACTGTTGCTGAATGAATTGTTTCTTGTTTGCTGAATTAGGGTATTCATTTTATCAAAAACGAGACAGTTAAAGTGCACTTTGAAACCTTTATTTTTTAAATCAATATAAATTTTCAAGTGTTAAAATATAATGAAAATGAAAAGCAAAATGTATGTACTTATTTAAAAAAAAACAACGTTTTAATCTAAAATTATCATGAGGTTATTGATCAAATTAAATATTGACGTGACAGTGCCATCAATATGCAAATGGCGTTAACGCACATCTTCGTAAATCGGGTTCGTGCGGGAAGGGTGTTTACTGACAAAGACTTAAGGCGGGCATTATACTAGCGTCAGTCTAACATCGACGTTTTTTAAGTTTTGTAAAGTGCACAAACATAACAATTGATCAAACAATTGATTAGGAAATCGAGTGGGTTTTTTCGTAACCCTCATCTGTGTCCGCGGTTAAAAGTCTGTTTTTTACCCCAGTTAGGGCAAAAATTCCCGCTGAACATGTGGCCATGCAGCAGACATACTACTCTATCTCATTATTTGCCTGGTTATGTGTGTTTTCTGTAAATGAGCATACTGCCAACAAACTATTATGCAGTTTAGCAGACGTTTTAAAGGAATAACAAATTTAAAAAAAGGATAGGATGTGGTACATCCCAAGGAATTCCGCTGCACACCACACCTAGCTATGAAGAATATTTACATAAGTATAAAAAAATCACTTATATCCAGTGGAAAACTGAATTTGACGAAAGATCCAAAGTGATAGTGGTATAGATATGGTACCGAGTTATCCAATCTGAGCCTCCACACATTCCTTGGTCCCGCAATATGAAATTAAGTCGAGGCCTTTTAGTGACTGCCCACAGACTTCGGTCTGGACACGTCCCGCTGAACAAATTTGGACATCTTATGAAAAAAGTTAGTTCTCCTAATTGTGCCATATGTGGAAAAGTTGAGGATATTCAACATTTGTTGGCGGAATGTACCAAAAATCGAGCATTGCGAGAAGACTCGTGGTCGCGAAGCTGAAAGTCAGTATATTCGACATTGGCGCGTTGCAAACCATTTTGTCAGTTTCGCGGCAAAAAGCTTAAAATTAAGATTAGTTAATCCTACTAGTTAACGTAAATTAATTTTAAGGTCACGATGGGGCTGACATGTAATATTTTTACGAAAGCTCCGTAAACAATAAAGATTAAAAAAGGAATCGATATAGTAATACTCAAATTTTCTTCATTTCATTTTGATTGCTTTATGTATGAACTAAAAAATGTACTAACCTAGTTTTGCCTTCTACTTTTAAATTTGTTAATATATTGATGTTTTTATACGTATAATTAGTTTTTGTTAGAAACAAAATTTGTAAAAGAAAAATATGATAGTGGAACCGACAGAAAAATTATGATATTCGTACAATAGTCGTCTACAAAGAAAACATAAAAAAATACATTATAAATCTTTATATAGCTCTTCATCTTAACGTTTCTGGCAACATTCTCTGAAAACTGGGAATTCGCAACGCTGAATGCCGTTTGAAATACAACTACATTATAAAGTGATACTTGTTGTTAGATTACAATAGAAGTTCATTCAGCCCCTTATCTCTCTCACTTCATACACATCGGCAACTCGTAATTCACAAGACGTAAACTTTACTTCAAGGTTAGTACGGGCAATAATAGTGATACATAAAAGTATTATTTTGATTATTAATTATGTAGTTATTAACTTAATTTCATACACTATATTTTTGCCATTTATCCCAAATAGCTAACCACAAATTCAATTTTTTAATTTTGTGTAAATTTAATATGAAAACTGTAATAAAATTTTTGAAGTTGGAAACATTACATCAAGCTCCTCGAGCGGAACCCCTAAACAGCAGTAGGTAGGTAATAAAATATTAGATTTCTTTAAAATAATGATTAATTTTAATGGGGAGAAAAAACTTAAATGTCAAACTTACGCATTTAATTAGTTTCTATACTTACCTCATAACCATCATGTTATCAATTACGAATCGTTTAACCAGAACTGAAGTCACAATAATTATGTCGATCAGATAAAAAGTCGATTGCAATTACAAACTACGAGTACACAATTTTCACAAAACTCCGAAACAGGTGGAAATTCTGACAAAATCAGGTGGAAATTCCCACGCTAACGGTTCTATTAAAATTTGAGAAACGATAATTTAACAAAATTTTTGACATCATTTCTTTATGTAGTAATTAATTTTCTTCTCAAATTATGTAATTATGAGTTATCAAACTCAGCTCGTGTTTCCTTCCGTAGTTTATCCGCGTAGAATGTGCTTCCTGAACTTTAAGTAGATTATTGTCGAAAAGCGAGCCTAAAAACAAAGTCACTCGCAAAGTCGAACAATTTCTAAGCTAAGCTAAGACCATGTGAGCATTGGCGTAGGTAAGGGGGGGGGGTGTTTAGGGTCCTGACACCCCCCATTGAAAATCAACATACACTAGATAGAATAAACTTTTGGAGTAGGTATCAGTTTACATTAGACAAATTGAAGGTTTAATCCCCCATCGATAAGTTATACCTACGCCTATGCATGTGAGTCGTATCATACTATACGTTTTGTTAAACCCACCTGGTATAAAACGTTACCAATAGCACTTGCGACTACAGTAATCTCATGATGCCTCATGCCGCCAACATAACAGCAACACTTACTGACAGCTTCCCAGGCCTATAGCCAGTTTACGAAGCCCGAAGAAAAAAATTAAGACTAAAAAAGCAAGAAATAAACATCAGACAACAAATAATCAAAAACCGCGACGGACCCACCTTCACACTTTCAACGAATGTTAAGGTTAACAGTTACGAGAATTACTTTCCTGGCCTCACATTGTTTTTTTTTAATCTTATTTATTTTATAAGCCATACATCTTATGATTAAGGCGGCTTAGATCTAAACTTAACAATATTGTACAAAATTACGATGTTTACATTATTTAAAATTTGAGATCGACGAGTCAATGAGTGGATCATAAAGCTGAGGAATCTATCGCTATGTTCAGTCAGGCCAAACCAGGTTAAATGGGCTATAAAGAAGTTTAAACCATTTAAATCAGCAGGGGAAGACGGCATCTTTCCCGCCCTGCTGCAACAGGGCGAAGAACTTCTCCTACAGCATCTGGTAAAAATCTTCCGAGCCAGCTTTGCCTGGAATAATATATTATTCCAGGCAAAGCTGGCTCGGAAGAGCTATCTAGAGCTAGCTAGAGATCCAGAGCTATGGCAACGGGTCAAGGTACTGTTCATACCAAAGCCAGGGAAAAAGGACTACTCACAGCCTAAATCCTTCAGACCCATTAGTCTATCATCATTTCTCCTTAAAACAATGGAAAGGATCATAGACCAGCACATAAGGGACAAATACTTGATGGTGAAACCACTAAGTAACAACCAACACGCTTACCAAAAGGGCAAATCCACAGAAACTGCCCTACTCGTACTGGTCGACAAGGTGCAGAAAATCCTAGAGGATAAGCAAACCGCCCTATGTGCCTTTCTAGATGTGGAAGGTGCCTTTGATAATACACCTACAGACACCATTCTTAAGTGACAGGTGGCAAAGGATGTAGACGGCCCTACCATAGGATGGGTCAAGAATATGCTTTCAACTCGAACGGCCATTCTGACCCTCAATACAACTACGCATGAATTCCATACCACAAGGGGTTGTCCTCAGGGAGGCGTATTGTCGCCACTCTTATGGACTCTAGCTGTGGACCAACTCCTAACAGAATTGGAGTACCGTTACGCAGACGACCTAGTGGTCATAATCAAAGGCCCCTGCCTAGATATAATCTGGAACCGAATGCAAGGGGCTCTCAACACCATCACTGAATGGTGCAAGGACAATCAACTATCGATTAACGCGGATAAAAGCGTGCTAGTACCTTTCACTAGGAAGAGGAAACTAGAAAAGCTTGTCAATCCAAAGCTGAATGGCATACCTCTATCATTTTCAAGTGAGACCAAATACCTAGGGGTCATACTAGACCAAAAGTTAACATTTAACTCTCACTTGGAATCAATAATTCAAAAGGCTAAGAGTGCTTTATTTACTTGTTGTCGCATGGTAGGAGCGCGATGGGGACTAAAACCCCATATAGCTCTGTGGCTTTACAAGGCGGTTGTGAGACCAATCATAACATACGCCTCAGCCGTATGGGTCAATAAAACCAACCAAGTGACAACAATCGACAAGTTAAGTAGCCTCCAACGTCTGGCCTGCTTAACCGCAACAGGAGCTTTGTCATCGACTCCAGGTTTAGCACTAAACGCACTCCTGGACCTTTTTTTTAAGGAGGGGAAATCCTTCCTACGTATTCGACAAGGGGCCGACTGACGAGGCCACCCGAAGGATATGCCGGACTCGGGTAAAAACCCCATACCTGGCTAAAACCCCTCTAGAGACTTCTACCTCCGTAGGGACACAATCGGGATCGGCGTTAGCCATTCCCCGATTGCGCCCCCTGGAGGGTTGCCTGGCGCAAGCGCCAGGACTTACCTCTACGGGGGGGTCGACAAGTATGCTAGAATCCGAATCCCCCAGACGACGAAGCCAGGGGTGAAAAGTGAAGCAGACTGAGGCACCGCGTACGGTTCGGAGACCACCGCCAGGTCTATCTGCCACTGCGCCATCGACTGGCACAGGAGATCCTGTGCCGTGGCGCAGTGGTTGATATTGACTTGCAGGAGATTGCCTATGAACCTACTAGCCATTGGCGATGTCCATGGGAATCTCCTCCCGGTAGTCGCCGCTGTGGCAGCCCTCGGCATCAGCCTTCCCCTCATCGGTGGGGGGTTGCAACTGAGGCCCCCCATCCGGTGAGTGGAAGGCTTGCCGGCGTCCGTGCACACGGCGCACTTAATCTGCCCCTGGCAGGTGGCGGCTGCGTGCCCCTCCGAACCGCAACGGAAGCAGAGCGCGCTGCGGTCCTTGGCGGAGGGGCACCGCTGCACGGGGTGACCGATCCCCATGCAGCGGAAACAGCGCATAGGGCGCTGCTCCAGCAGGCGGATGGAGGCGTTGCTCCATCCGACCGTCACCTTACCGGCGCTTACGAGGCGCTTGGCTTTTACCTCAATGGGAGCCGACACGTTGGCGGCCCCCATCCCCCTGAGGCCAGGGTGGACCGTTCGGGGGGCTTGGAGGTGTCGGCCCTCGAGGGCCCTGCCACCGGTTTCGGCGCCGCAGCCGGCGCCGCCGGAGCTTTCTTTAGCCTCACCTCCCTGGCCTTCTTCGGCAGGTTTGCTTCAGGGGTCAGGGTGGTCACCCCCTTCTTCTTCTTCCCCCCAGATGCTGGCGCTGCTGGTTCTTCCGCAACAGCGGCGGGGGGTGCCTGCTTGGCGGGCTGCCTCTTGGCGGCCTTGTCGCTGGCCAGTGGGGGCCGGTGCGACTTGGCTGGCAAGAGGCGTCCGTCCACCTCAAGGCCATCAAGCCTGGCCGCACACATGTTCCCGAAGTGGGACATCATTTCCGATTGGAACGAGTCCATGAATGTCATGAACTCGTCCCGGGTAATGATGTTCCCCTCCGGGGCCACTGCTGGTACCGCCACTGACGGCGGGCTCGCCCCCCCTCCCCACTCTGAGAAGTTTCGCCTTAGGGCCATAAGCTCTGACTGTATGGCGTCGAGCTGCCCTTTGAGCCGGCGGGGCCAGACCAGCAATTTCTTATCTAGCGTGCTCGAGCGGCCGGCAGTGTAGTTTGAAAAAGATTACTAAAGAGGTATTTCGCCAAGTTTTATTAAAACTTCGAACTGGCAGAACAAAATGAATGCTTACGATATATGAATTAAAAAGAAGAGAAAAATAAAAAATAAATTGATTTTTGCGCGCGGCTTTACTATTTTTATGCCTATTGTTATTCATTATTATATTTAATTGTATAAAATGAGTTCATCGAGTGATGAAGATATGTTAACACTACAAAAAATTCTATAGATATTATTGCGCCAAAACATATAATTGAAACAATTTACCACCAAAATCGAGTACTTAAATACGAAATACGAATACTTAAAAACGTAAATATATCGGGTACCAATAACACCATTTAAATTTTTTTTGTCTGTCTGTCTGTTTGTTCCCGCTAATCTCCGGAACGGCTAGACCGATTTTGACGGGACTTTCACTAATAGATAGCTAATTATATAAGGTATAACATAGGCTACTTTTTATCAAGAGCCGGTCCAGCCGTTACTATTCCACCCGGACGAAGTCGCGGGCACAGCTAGTAATTAAATAAAACTACTATAGGTATACTTTTGCCGCGATGGCGATGCTAGTTTGGTTAGTACTACAGCGCAACGCGATTTTGTGATAGGCCTCTTAATAATGAAAACAGCATAATGATTATAACATTAACTTACCTTTATGTATAAATAATTGTCATCTGAAACATTTTGCAAAAAGGAACATACGCCTTCTGTACGCTTTTGATTTCTTACTCAAAAATGCCTCTTTTCAGAAATGCTATAACTTTTTTTGTATTCCTTAGTATTTATGTCATTCCTTGCCAAGAGAGTGCATTTTATCATCGGAAACATATACCTTAAACTTGGCTGATGTTTTTGCGTTTTTCAATTCAAATGAGATATCAAAATATTTTCAGAAAACGAAGGTTTCTCTTCTAGGCTACCTCCGTTTTAAAAATTCTTTATATATTTTATTGTTCCTTTGTCTGGATTTTTACAACCGCTTGGGTATTTAGTTTTAATTTAGGCATCGTCAATATTAAATCCTCATTGTCGCTAGTATATTTATCTAGGCATGAGAAAGTAGGTAGGTAAATAAAGAAAACAACGTTTCTCAAACTTTTATTTGCATTTTGATAAAGATGACGGCGGGTGCAACTCAACGGATATCAAAACGTCTGAGAAACTTAACAATTTTAGTATTTTTAAATGTTAACTAAAAAAGAAATCGAAGAACGTACCAAGTATAATGATCAAAATCAAAATAAAAAGGTTGTATAAATTATGTAGGCATAGTGTTCAAATTCCTAATTGCATGTTGTTGGCATGTTATTTCTTTTAAAATTTTAATAATTTTTTCACGTTTTAGGTATTCGTGCCCTTTAAAATACCCATTTTATTGTTTGTTTACATACTTTCACGGTCAGATGAATACGGTTAACCCAGACATATTTTCCTATGAAAGTAAACTATAAAAAAATGTTTGTTTTTAGGGTTCCTTACCTCAAAAGGAAAAACGGAACGCGTAAATATAATTATAAAACTGAAATTTATATTAATATTATATATAATACCTCACACACACACACACACACACACATACTCACACACATGCATTCTTACAACATAAACTATAATAAATAGATTTAGAATAATACTAGCTATGGAAGAGCGGGTCTACCTGACACAGGCATAATTATTTTGTCTACTGGGTGGTCCCAATCACTGTATCACTGTACAACGTTGATTTACAAATAAAGAATTTATTATTATTATTATTAATACCTACTAGCTGTGCCCGCGAACTACATTTCGCTTTAATAAAGCACAACACTCAAAAATTTCTGTAGAGGGCCCTTATCACATAGGGGTAAAAATAGACCACGACCTACTCTCAGATCAACCAAATATACAAAAAAATCATTAAAATCGGTTAATCTCCGTTTGGAAGGAGTTCTATAACAAACACTGCGTCACGAGATTTTTATATATTGGATTTATAATTATACTAGTAGGCCCGGCAGACGTCCTGACCGATTACAGCACTACCTACCGAGTCCAACTGTACGTTTCAACCTTCCTATACAAACACATACTCGTACAATGTTAAATTCATAACTATTAGCTCTGTTTTTGGCTCACGCTGTTTATAAATAGCAAATTATTACCACACAACATACACACAACAGACTGCCATCATGGCGATCGCTCACTTATTGACATTTGACGCTAGTTACCTTATTATAATTATGATTTGATTTAAGGGGTTTCTCTATTTAGTTCACGTTATGGGTTTATTTGTGGGCTGTCTCTTGACTTTCAATGTGTCATTGTAAAATAGAATACATCGACAAATTTGTCCGCGAGTTACTATTTTGTACAGTTGCGTTTATAGCAGCCGCAGAGTTCGATTTATTTATTTTGAATGGATCACACTACACGTGTTCTCTTATATTACTTTATTACTAAAAACTAAAAATAGCACAGTTCGTAGGTATTTTACTTGAGAGACAGGGCTTTTTTTTACTATTCAGGGGTAACTTTGTAAGCGCTAAAAGGGCGACTCGGATCCCTTCGGATAATATTTTTATCTGCGCCATCTATCATTGCCATTTGCCATAATCAAAGGCATTTATTCAACTATTATTACTTATTTCAACTATTTTCTTTATTAAAGAACTAAAAAGCTATATTTATATTTCATTTGTATGCTAACTAGAATCAGTTATTTTTCTCCATTTTTAACCGACTTCAAAAAAGGAGAAGGTCCTCAATTCGATGATAATGGGATCCCATGAAAATCGAGGAAACCCCTAATTAAATTAGGGTTTCTTTCACTAAAAAGATTTCATTCACTAAGCGGTTCATTCACTAAAAAGATAAAAATAAAAATATTTTACAAAAAATAAAAACCGACTTCAAAATCACTGAAAGTTAAAAATAACATCACACTTCTATATTGAAGTCGGTGACAAATTTTAAGACTTTCTAGGAGATTATCGTTTGGCACCGACTTCAATATAGAAGTGTGATGTTGTCTGTACCTATTCTTATATTATTTTTAACTTTTCAGTGTTTTTGAAGTCGCTTTTAATTTTTTGTAATATATTTTTGTAAGATACTGTACAATTACAAGTGATAGTGTGGAACATGTCCTTTGCCAATTTATCGTACAACTTTATGATGATTTTATTAATTTGAACAAAAATATTAACAAAATACAACTAATTTAGTTGTTCGTGCAGAAGAGATTCAAACAATATACCCTCAGTAAACTAAGCCCCAATATGCGACGAGTATCTTCCGTCTAGCGCACATTATCACAGACTTTGTCTCGATATCACGTACTTATCGCGACACCATAAGTGGAAAGCACGCTCGGGCTCCTCAGACTCCTTAATAACTCTTATTTTCCAAGCCTTAAAGTTCATTTTAAGAACTCCCCAAGCCTAGTTAGCTTGGAACCTCTTTGAATGGAATGCACGCTTCATTTAAAATTCAATCGCTCGGTGTGTAGACAGGCGGCATCCCCATCTCGTACATATTGAAATTTTACGGCCACACTTTAAATTTGCTCGAACGATCTAGCTTAGGTACACCTATTTTACACTTTTCATATATTTTCTAATTCTTAGGCTTTGCACCGTGACTCTCGTCTTATAGAAACTTTAGACGGTGACAGCATACATACTCTTTATGGCATAATCAAAAATCTTTTGTACAAAAAAACATAAACATGGTATGCAAGGGCGGACTTATCTCTTATAGAGATCTCTTCCAGTCAACCCATAACATTGGTGGCGTAAGTAAATATAGTAGACAACATGAATAAAGCAATAAGTACATAAATAACCCTTATTTATAAATACCTATTTCTATATACAATACATACATAAATAATAAATAAATTATAACTGACGATCATTGGACCTGCTCATACACTTTTCTGATATAGTGTTACTTAACGCGGGACTTAAAGCTGTTATGTGACTGGCTGTGCTGAATGTCACTCGGGAGACTGTTCCAAAGCTGAGCAGCGTGAACGCTGAAATAATTGCGAAAAAAATGTGAATTGCTGCTTGGAACATCCAGCATGCGTGCCTCACAACAACTACGCTTAGGACGGGATGGAGGAGGGAGTAATTGAAAGCGGGAGCGCAGATAGGATGGGGAGTTGGGATCTTTTAGGACTTTATTCAGGATAGTAAGGATGTGCACATAACGACGATCTCGGATGGGTAGCCATTTTAAATTAGCGCGAGAGTGAGAGATACGGTCATATTTCCGTAAACCGAAAATAAAGCGAATGGCCAAATTTTTTTTAATACATAGTTAACTCTCCACAGACTCGTGGTCCGTGCCTTTTTCATTTTTTTAGGTTTCTTTTTGATCCATTCTATATACCTAATATTAAATTATATTAAGACTTACGACTACTCTTATTTTAATGTGAGTTGCGCAACTCAATCAAATTAGCTTAGTTTAAAATTTTATATATACACATACACATATACACATCATGGATATATAAGGACAATTTTTTTTTTATATCTGTATCATCGCAATATTCTTATTGTACAAGTGCTCTTAAGTAACCTATGCTAACATTTCCCTATTTATTCACTTCGGGTTCCAGGGTTGATGTTTGTTATTACACCAAGGTCGCTGCGCTTGATAGGGCTCTGAGCATCATTTTTTCATTATATTCTACCACCTCTTCATCTGCTGCTGTACTGGGATGGGCAATGAGACGTCTAATTGCGTCGCCCTCTTTCAGCTCCCGGTAGAAGTAGGTGCAGGATACTGTGTGTCTCGTTATGGCAACCACCGCGTGGGGAACACTATCATGGACAGGGTTCTTCCTTTCTGCTCCTCTGAGCACAACCACGTGATCGTATGTTAGTCCTTGTGCTTCATGGATCGTCAGCAATCTGGATTGAGCTCCGATACCAAACCCATCCCTCCCATACGCTTCTTTCTCGTCTTGAGTAAAGGTAAGGAAGAGAGTATTTTGGCCGCCCCTTCGTAGTACCGCTTCAGATGCCATTTTGCATGTCATGGACCTTAGCACTTGCCGTGATGTGTAAATGCCCTCGTAGTTGTTTTGGAGGGCGTACACTACATCCAGCGGACTTCGGTGTGTGCAGAGAAGCTTTTCTGTTATCGACGTAATGGCGGCAGGGCTTCCATAACACATCTCGAACAAGTTATCTCTGTCTATGAAGAGGATCTGATTCGTGTCAGTCATCAGTACCAATTCTCTTGCCCCGGTCAGCCTTGCTGCCATGACAATAGCTCCAAAATGAACTAGTAGAGCTTCATCCACCAAAAGGCGCTTTGATATTCCCACCCCATTGATGAGGACCGAGGCAATGGTTCTTACTTTCCCCCTCACGACCGCCCCAAATCGAGTCGTCACTTTGTCCGACAGTTCTTTTGCCGTCTCGAGTGTGCTAGTGATTATCATGTCTTCCTTCATTTGGAAGTTGTTGAGGAGCCACGTAGTCTTCCCGCACCCCTTCCACTCATCTGATCGCTAGTTTACCCCATGGTTCGGAGACCCAAGTTCCGCTCATGGCTTCTGCCATTTCTAGAATTCGGTCCTCCAACATAAAACGGGTGCACCTGGCAATTACCACTATTGGGTCCTCAATTGGTGTGCAGAATGTGAGGACTCCCCTTTCCTCAGTCGCTACATGATCCACCAGCACCATGCCCGCCGTGGCACTGTACGCCGCCATTTGCCTTTTATCTATAGGGTGAGTTCCCGCCACCACAGTTCCGGTGTCGTTGTTATAGTCCACAGCCCACGCCCTTCCCAGGAGCTCCCGCAGTAACATGCGGGCGTTTATCTGAAATGCTTCCAGTATCTTGCTACAGGTGGTGTGTTTTACCTGCAGCGTCGCCCGCAGTGTCTCCACGTACTCCAGATAGGCGTTGACTAGGTCGTCTCCGTCCCGATCAGTTATTATTCTGGTTGGCGGTCTCACCCTTCCCATGTCTGCAAGTGTGGTTTTTGTTGAGGAAATTGTTTTATGTTTGGGGTCCACGTTCGTTAGTGTCTCGCCACCCGTCCTCCTAGGATGAGCTTGGCCCAGGGCAATACATATTCCCCTGACGAGGTCGTCTGTCGAGGATTGTCTTTGTGATTGGAGGCATCTTCTTTCGTTTGCTTCTTGCACCGCCTCCGCATGTTGTCTTTCTGCCCTAGCTGAGCCACTTTCCGTCAGTTCATCGCGTGGAGTCTGCTCATGTTCTTTAAGTAGAAAGTCGAGGTTTTGGCCTCTCCCCTCGTATACGATTATTTTGTGTTTTCGGGAGGCCTCTAATAAGGGTGTGTAATCGGATACATTCCCTTTCTCGAGATCCGCCTTCATGAGATCCACGCTGATGACTCTCGGGTCTCCAACCAGGTTTAACAGTAGTTCCCCCGCCCTGGTGAAGGATGACTTATCAATGTCCCAGTCCAGGAGTAGGATCGACTTGTTCCTGGAACGCACGATCCGGCATTTCTGCCCTGCAAGCATCACCTCGGGCATTGCGTCAAACACCTTCCTTTTGATGGTCGTCCTGGTAGTCCTTCCTTTTAGCAGGACTGCTAAGCCTGGTGATATCGCAACTTGCTTCCTTGTTCTGGACATGCAGAAACTAATGCCAATCCTTTCTCCTGCACTGTCCATGAACAACGCTACACCCCTTGTGAGTAGACCCACTGCTCCTTTTTCTCCGCCGCTCAAGCACTGCTCTTGCGTAATATTTGGGGCAACGTAAGTTTCCTGCATTCGTGGCGCCATATTAACCGAATCTCCATCACCTCCCTGCGCTGGTGGAGTACAGTTTTTATTTCGTTGTGTCGCCACATCGGCCACTGCTTCTATAAACTGCACCACAAATGGTCTTGCCGTTTTATCCATCAGTAGCTCATGGATGTTATCTTTACTTATTACTATCTTACCTAGTCTATGTTCTAAATCATGGCGGACACTAGCGAATCTGGGGCAGTCCAGGATCACGTGCCATACCGATTCAATCTCCCCAGGGTCACATTCACAGTATGGATTGTCCTTTAGTTTGAATCGGTATAGATATTCTGCGAACCCCCCGTGTCCTGTGAAGACTTGTACCAGACGAGATGATGGCTTTTCCTTTCTAACCCAGCTGTATGCTTTTGCCTGATCTGGAAAAAAACATTTTGTCACTCCCCCTGTAGAAGAGGTCACGTATCTGTCCGGCCATTTTCGGACTGTCTCCTCCCTTATTTTATTCCTCACGAACGACACGGGGATCTCACAGTAGTCCCGCGTTCCATCTACCGCCCTCGCAGCTTTTTTGGCTAATTCGTCCGCTCTTTCGTTTCCCACTGTGCCCACGTGTGCTCTTAACCACAACAGTTTGACCTCTCCACCGTTCTTACTAATACTTCTGATGTCTTCATGGATCCTCTGCAGGAGCTGATGATCTGCTTTGGGGTACGTGATGATCTCCAGTGATGATCTAGAGTCACTCAGTATTGTTGCTGAGGTAACTCCCTGTCTCCGGACCATTTCTATCGCTCTATGCAGTGCATACAGTTCAGACTGAAAGACCGTACAGACAGGATCGAGACCAAATGTGTAGCTGGCGGTTTCTTTTCCCTCTACCCACCACGAGACGGCAGCTCCTACCCCCTGATCAATTTTACTGCCATCTGTGTATATTTGTGGGTCTTGGATTTTGTGTTTTCGTATGGTCTCTACTGATGTATCCTCTATACATTCATACTCTATCAGCACTTGCTCGGATGGGTGGGGTCTCTTGAGAAATGGTGTTTCCTTCTCCAGTATACTCCCCGGTGGCAGGTGGTCTCGGCAGTCCCTTTTTTTGGTTCTGTAGAGGGTTGCTGTTTCTTGCACTCGCAGGTCAAGCGGGAGCAGTCCAGATAATGTGAGAGCGGACGTCAGGGATACTGTTCTGTGGGCTTTGCAGACTTTTATCGCAAAGTTACGTTGGACCGACTCCAGCTGCTTTTTGATGAGTTCCAAATCTGTGGCCTGGCTCTACGCTCCACTGGCGTACAGGATGATAGGTTCAATGACCGCTATGTACATCGTCCTGATGATTTCACTGTTCAGACCCCATGTTACCTTCGCCGTGCGTGCTAGTTGCTTATATATGTTAGTTACTTTTCTGCACTGTTCTGATACATGCTCGGCGAAGTTTAGGTTTCTGTTAATCGTGAGTCCTAGTACTTTAATTGCCGTCACCAGGTCGATATTCATCCCGGACATCGTCACTATGGGGGGGTCGTACTTCAATTTCTTCTTAATCACCATCGCCTTGGTTTTGTGTGGCGCGAAGTTAAGTTTATTACGTCCTCCCCATTTCACTACTCTATCTAGGATTTCGTTTGCGGTCTCCTCCACTTGCTGACCTGTTTCACCTGTGAAAACCAGAACCACGTCATCTGCGAAGGCCTGGCAGTGTACATCTCTCCCCTGTAACTGGCCAAATTTTGGAGGCGTTCTAGTTTGTTTGTTAATTCCTCTGTAGTGTCCAGGAAGCAGACGTCAGCGTAGTCGAGAAGAGGGAGAAGGAGAGATTGCGCAAGCATAACTTTAGTCTTGAATGTAAGAAAATATTGCAACCGCTTAAGAGAGTGAAAAGTATGATGCATACGCTTACTAACTTCATTTATATCCAAGACAAATTCGAATCAATTATCAGTCCTAGATTTCGAGCCTTGTTTGTAAAATCTATAGTTAATCCATTATAAACCAATGCTGGCAGCGCATTTACATCGACCTTACCCCTCATCCTACGGCTACCAATCAATACGGCTTGCGACTTCGATGGATTGACGACAAGACCAAAAGACTTAGCCCACTGGAGGATATTGGAGAGATCTTGGTTCAAGTGACTGATTGCTTCTAAGGCATGAGATGGTTCAAAATGCTTATAAATCTGAAGATCATCAGCGTAAAGATGATAAGATGATATAAATAAATACATGTTAAACAATGTTTTTTTCAATGACGCAATATGAATAGTTTAATAAAATGTTGTAATGTGATTTTGAAATTAATATAGTTGATTGGCGTGACCTAAGCCTAGCTAGTCATCATTTTAGATTTGAGTTCAGGCAACCCTTGCACAGAAAATGTGAATTTGTTGCAATTCGTCGCGCTAAATACACGCGTATGTTGCGGTACTTTTCCGTTTTTGCACAATTTTGATTTACAAATATTAAACATACAGTTCCAAAATTCTTGAATATATCATATTCTTGAATATTTAATCTTAACATTCTCACAGACAGAAACATGAATAACAATATTTCACACGATAGAAAAAAATCCAAAGATCAAAGATCTGTTCAATATTTTAAAACAGCTGTGAATCAGAAAATAAGTACAATAATAAATGACAAAAGTTTTACCAATAGTCGTGCATTTTTATTGTCTAGAAAATTGCAAAAAATCATTGTATATTTTGTACCCCAGTTTTCCAAAAATCGATTAAAACGTGTTAACAGTAACATTTTAGTTCGGTCAGTCATAACCCGACAGCGACTTTAGAAGCTATGCAATTAACAACTATATTACCTTGCAATAAAGAAATCGCCGTGCACGAGTAGATTTCCTAAGAAAGCTCGCCTTTAAAAATCACTTTAAAAAAAACCTTTTGATCGAATGTATTTCGTAGTAGTATTAAGAAAAATATAATCATCTTGATATCTTGGTTGGTTATAATATTTTGAAAGCAAACCAAATAAATCTGGACTCGCATGGTACATTTTAAATTTACACGCTGTTTCTTATAAACATTTTAAAAATATTTAGTTTCTATTCGCGGAACCATCGATCCTACTAATCCTGTAACTCCGTAAGAGGCGCTATTGAATAAAATTTACAACTTTTAACCCATAACTATTAGCGTTTGCCAACGATGTTCACGCCAATAGCAATTGAACTACTTGTTACTGGGTTGCCCAAAAAATCCAATAAGGAGTTCGTGAGTCTATCGAGCCTCCTTTGTGTAATTTTTTTTTTGTAAATATTCAGTTTTAAGGATAATTGAACCATGGACTTAGAAAGTCCATGAATTGAATCATCAAATTTTAACAGACGGATCTCTATTGATGTAGAATATGTCAAATTAAAGCTAGTCAGACTCGCTAACACGAACTTGATTGACCCCTTTTGCGTTATGAAATGAAACGTGTCCTTATACACTTCCACAACAGGACCGCTTATAAAACCGCCTAACAATGTGTTCGAACTCCATCAGCATTATTGGTTCCACAATGAAACATGTTTGTGTAGAGCGTAACAATAAAATGCCGCTTCTTTGTATAGTACATTCGCTTCGACAAGCGTGGCGATGTTCGCGACAATCCAAAACGTAGACACGACTAAAGTTTAAATTGTTGTCAAATCGATAGTGGTGAGTCCGTCGAATTGAAACTAAGATAATTAGCGCCCAATTTCAATAGTTCGCCGTTGTTTGTGTGTGTTGATCAAATTAATTATCGAAGTGTGTTGCGACATACGTTCAGTTTGCAAGTAGTGAAACCACCTTGACAAAATTGAGAATTGAGTTTAATTAAGAGACGGGATTTGTGTAGTTGCGAACGAATTCCTTGTGAAGTTTCCATGCAAACAACATCGATTGTTAAATAAGCTTATGTTGGAATAAACTTTTGCGCACGTTTATGAATGTGTCTTTGTTCTGTTAAACAATAATGACATCTCACGAATAACGTTTGAGTACGAGTTCGAGTAATAATTCGTACTATTAAATATATTTTACACGAATTTCAATTTGTCTTACTACAACTTGTGTCACGGTTGCTTTGCTTATGCTTAGTAATGGTTCAAAAATGATGAGGTTTCATTTAAATTAAGGAAAGATAGAGACAGCGTCGGAAAAAAATCGTCGGTGGCGCTGTGCAATCGGCACGTGCCTGCCAATCGGTAGATCCGGGGTTCGAGACCGCCATGTACCAATGTGGTTTTCTTTTTCGAATTTCATGTGGACGTTTGTCTGACGCTTCTACGGTGAAGAAAAACATCGTGAGGCAACCTGCATACATCTGCGAAGAAATTCAAAGGTGTATGTGAAGTCGACCAGTCCGCACTGGAGCAGCAGCGTGGTTGACTGAAAATGAAAATAGTTTATTTCCTTAACCAATATATCACTATTTCTACAGTGCTTGAGACCTCCTAGTAGGCAAATTAATGTGCCTGTGTCAAGAGGTCCCGCTCTTCCGTAACTCGGTTATACAGAATTGGTTACAAGTAGCGTTTACATAAACTAAGACTAAAGCCTAAACACCCTCACTTAGGGTAAGCTCGAGCCCCTCGATGGGGACGTATATGAGCTGTTATGAGAGACAACGTCAGCCTTTAACATGACTGAATTTAGACAAGAGTTTTGTATAAAGATGATTTATGTTTTCATTATTTTTATTTCACTGAAAACATTATTTAAGAAACGTTTGTTTCTTTTTCATGTTCATATCTATAGAAATCGTTTTCAACGTTTAGTCAAAATAATGTTTCTAGAAACATGTTCTAAATTTTATTAAAATACTACATTTTGAAGACATCTAATTTAAATATGATTCTATACGATTCTATACCATAAACTTGATTGTATACGATTCCTTCGTACAGGGAGGCAGACAAACAATCAAATAAGCAAGCATGCAAGTAAGCAAGTAGGCACGCACGTATGCAGTATGCAGTATAACATTAAAATATTAGGGTAAGCAAACCGGATATAAGTTAAACCTAGCCTAGCCCAATTAAGGAAATAAATATCAAATCGTAACTATATTACCCATGCTCACACTACGGAGGCACATTGATTTTAACTATAATGAAATTTTCTATTCATATGTTAATAAAGTTTACTTAATGTCTGCATTGTGAGCGAATTAATTGTCCTCCTGCTTAAAATAACTTAAATTCAAAATAGCATAAACTCCCTTTGTTCACGTGTTTACAAATAGCTCACAGTCCGAAGCATTCACTATACAGAGTCAACTTAAAAATTACGGTTTAGAGATTAACTTTGCACAAAAGGGGTTATTATGTGCGCTGGACTGCAATCTAGGGGCTGCGTCGGCGGGACAATAATAGAGTATGGAAATTAAATTATTTTACTTTTCCACTCAAATCCTGTTAACAATGAAACAATGTGTATGTTTACGGCCACACAAACTATTTAAAATGCAGGTTTCATGGTGTGCTTTAGCTTAAATTGTTTTTTCGTGGCGGACTAATCGGAAATTCATTCTAATTTTGTAATAGTGTGATAATAGGGAAACGAACATTATTTAAACTTGCGTCTGACAGATTACTAAAATATTTTTTATTCTTACCGGCTTTAGATACATAAAGGAGCTCATAAAACACGCATATATTGTTAAGTATATTTTTTGTAATATATGCGTGTCTATTTATTAAATAAAAACTGTCCCAAAAATTCGTCAACATCCCTATTCGCTTTATCTTTGTAGTTTTTTTGGTTACTCTGACAAAACAAGTCATAGAAAGCAGATATTTTTTACGTAACTAACGGATTAATTTGATATCGATTTTTCATACTCAGTCGACAGCCCTATTCGCGAATTGAATCTATGGTGCAAAATCTTTGTGCCTCCATTTTTTTATTTATTAAAACGTATTTATACAACAATTTAAAAAAAGTATACAAACAAAGAACTTAATTCCCGCGGCATTCTCTAATGAAGTGCGGCGAAATGTTTATAAGGCATTGCAAAAGTGATGAAAGTTGTAAAAATACACTCATCCTTCATCACTCTACCTGTCACAAGTAAATCTATCTTATCTATATATAAAAAAAAAGTCGTGTTACTTACACTATTTATAACTCAAGAACGGCTGAACCTATTTGGCTAATAATTTAAGCTTAGAACCAGGAGACGGACAAAGAACAGATTTTATAGCAGAAATCAACTCTTAAGTGGGAGAAAAGGGGGTGAAAGTTTGTATGGGGAATCAATAACCGCTGAACCGATTTAGATGAAACTTGGTATGGAGATAGTTTGAGTTGTGGAGAAGCATAAAGGGTGTAAAAAGGGTTGGAGGGGGGGGGGGGGGATTTGTAAAGGGAATCAATAAAAAAGGATTTCCATGCGGACGAAGTCGCGGACAAAAGCTAGTACTAAATAGAACTCATTACGCAGATAATTCAGGTGTTTAATATTTAATAACGCTGTCAAAAAACATTCAACAATAGGCTTTTCTCTTTCATTACTCTTATTTTATTGAGACTTAAAAGTATAATGTCGGTTCAGTTAGAGGTCAGTTATACTAAAAAAGTTTACAACATGAAAATTAATATGGGTACTTAACTTATCGATTATTGACTTTTTTGTTTTTTCTTACTGACTACTCGTTCTTCTAACGACCATCGTTTTTTGCTGATATAAAGAATGGGCAAAAATCGATAACGACCTTATGAGGAGCTCCGACATTTATATTAAATTATTGCATTAGTCAGGTGGACTTCTCCCTAAAAGAGGTCGCTTGCAGCCAACCACATTAATCTTTTTGAAGAATGTAATACTAAAATCTCAAAACAGTGTATCATCATCACAGCTCATATACGTCCCCACCGAGGGGCACGAGCCTACCCTAGCTAGTTAGGGCGATTAGGCCTTAGTCAAACCACGCTGGCCCGGTGCGGATTGGTTGACTTCACATACACCTTTGAGTTACTTCGCATCAGGTGTATGCAGGTTTCCTCACGATGTTTTCCTTCACCGTAGGAGCGACAGATAAATGAACATATGAAATTCGTGAAACGAAAAACACATTGGTACATGGCAGGATCGATCGCGGGCCTCCCGATTCTACTCGGAGCACAGTCCAGTGCCGAGCCCACAGCGCCACTGACGACGCTCTAAAACAATGTAAAATCGAACAATATTTAAAAAATACCATTAAAAGGTAATTAAATAAATTATAATTCTTGAATTGCGGTCTTCTTTAAAATTATTTTTTGGAAACATTTAACAAGTGTATTATATCATATTATGATGAGTGCTATGTCGCTATATTAAATGTTTGAAACCTGGAAACATAAATTTTTTGGATAAATAAAATTTATTTTATAAAACATTATTAATAGGTACTATTTGATAGAGCTCGCAAAGAACTTTCAGGATCAGTAAATTGTTTTCTGATATCCTATATAGCTTAGAAATAATCGAGTGAGTTTGTTTCCAACCTGTATTACAGTACTCGTAACTGTTCCAAATTACCAATTTTTTAATTAAACACCATCATCAGTTTAACGTTACCTAACCTTAATGCCGTCGACTCAAACGTGATAGCACTGAAATTCACAAAGGTGATTCCCGAATGCGAGGGCAGCGGTTTTGAACAACGGCGGGCGTCGGACGTTTACCACTAACGAGCGTAGATGTAGATAAGGCAGCCCGATTCTCCTGACGATAGAGAATAGAAATAACACGTGGGCGTAATTGGCCTCAACGACAAATATAATTATCAAACCTCGACCGGGAAAAGTTAATTTGTGTTTTTAAATTCTTCCGATTGCTAGATTTATACATATACAATTTCTGAGTTCATGACACAATGATTGATAATATGAAGTCTTTAATTACAATTTAACAACTACCTAAGGCCTAATCGCCCTAACATGACTATAGTTAGAGTAGGCTCGTGCCCCTCGGTAGGGAGATATATTGAGCTGTGATGATGATGATGATGAACTACCTGTAATTCCAATAATTTTAAATTGCACACGAACTCTACGAGAATGTTGATGAGCTAAAGTAGCATTATTGAAATAATATAACTGAATCATTTTTACTTACTTTAATATTCCACTGGAGTTGCTGTTAATATTATACAAGTAACAAATATTAGTCGTTGAAGAAAAAACCCTTTCTTCTGAAATGTACCTAACTTTCTTTATATTTTACTTATCTTTTTCTTCAAATGGTGATAATGAATCGTAATTATAAAAAAAATGTACTGTCAAAATTGTATTTAAATATCGTCGTTGATGTTGTAACACCACGTAATTTTTTTTGCGGAAAATCTAACAAAACAACGTACAAGTCGTAATAAAATTCGCTTTTATTAAAAATATATTAAGCGAATGATTCAATATATATTTAGTACACAATTGAAAATGAATAACATGTTGGTATCTATAAAAAAATTATGTTGGTACTAGTTATTTCACTCTCTTGATAGCTAATATTTTTTACATAGGTACGTTTGTTAGATATTTAACCACGATATATTATGTACATTAAAGTGTTACCAACTAAAGTAAAAAACATTAAGTATTTAAGGATATCAATGCCTCAGATTATTAAATGCAAATCCCACGATTTTCCATCTCCACATCTTACTCTTTTATTCATAACTCTTAACATGATACCTGCTTGTAGTATATTACTTGTAATATACTATCATCATTCAAGCAGACCATAAAGAAAAATTATTGCCTCAACAATGTGTCAGGAAACGAATGACGCTACTTAAAAATGATAATAGTGACGCCTGGCTGAAAGCCACATCGCCTGAATATTAAAAAAGCACATTTCCATTGCGCGCGTGACTTGATCAGACCGAGACTAATGCGACGACACGTGTCGATGGATAGTGAGATCGAAATCGTTAATGCGTGATCGCAGACGATCGCCATAATCTGGAAGTGGAAACCATTTTAACCGACTTCAAAAAAAAGGAGGTTCTCAATTCAATGCGTTTGTTTTGTTTTTTGTATGTATGTAACGCGATTACGCCGTCAATTGTGGACCGATTTTTTTTTTGATTTCGATTGAGTGTACTCCAAGGGTGGTCCCAAGGTCACTAAAGTTAGGATCTGATGATAGGATCCCATAAAAATCGAGGGAAACCCTTAAATTTTTAGGTTGTTATTCTATCGGATACAAAAAGAACTATGAAATTCAGTTTACATTTGGCGGAGTTATCGCGTAACATACACACACAAAAAAACATATGCACCGAATTGAGAACCTCCTCCTTTTTGAAGTCGGTTAAAAATAAAAGGTATCAATACAATACGGCTCATTCTAGTTGATTGACTCATAGCGTAAACACGACAAATGTTGAAGATGCAGATTCGAGTCCTGCACAAGATGATTTTTTTTTACTGTTGAACACGTCGAGTACCCTGCCTACCGCGTATGAAGCGACTTCGGGCGCTTTAGAGATTTAATTGTCTTGATAGGTGTTTGCTCGCACATCCATCGTCAAGCGATAAATCCATTGGATCGGTGAGGTATCAGTGTGTGTTAACGCACCCATACATTTACGAACGTTCCATTTTTCACTTATAATCGGGTCGGCCGGAATTCACCGTTTTTTTGACGACTTTTTGTAGTTCACGTGCGTTGCAACGTAGAAAGAAAGAAAATAGAACTCTATCAGGCGGTTGCACCAAGTTTTACGTTATACGATTTCGTAAAAAGAAACAATTTAATACCTAAAAATGGGTCGTTTCACTATTAAATATATGATTCGCGCCGTACATTTAACCTTTTTAAACGGAAAGTATAAAATAAAACTACAATTGAAACTAGATTATGGTGCAATGCTTACGTATTTATATTGTTACTTTTACGAAAACGTAAAACTTGGTGCAACCGGCTGATAGAGTTCTATTTTTTTCTTTCTACGTTGCAACGAACATGAACTACAAAAAGTAATCGTCAGAAAATTGGTCAACGATAAATAATCGTTTGTGTACGTTCGCATTATTTTTTAGACAACTGTACCTATATTTACAGACCGAATTGACAATTTAAAGAAACTTTATAAATTAGCACCTATTTCTATTATTATGTAATATTTATTTATCTTAAATAATTAAAAATAGTACGAATGGGTATAATCTTTAGAAAACCAATCGATCAAATTAATGAAAATACTTAAAACGAATAAATATCTAACTATCATAGAAACAATACTCACTTTAACGCACAAAAATAGTCTGTAGCTATAAGTGTTTCGTTCAGGGCATTTTTTCGAATACATCGTGATTACAAATAATAATTATTGAGGACACTCGTATATTCCGGTAACAACTCTTGCAAAAAAGCCAAAACTTGTTGAAGTTTTTAGTTTTATATCCTAGGAACAGGAAAAGAAAATGATATACACATAGAATAAATACATCATTAGATAGCAATGATGTATTTATTCTATGTGTAAATCTTTTTTTTTCAGGGCAAACGCCCATGCAATTCTTGGCCACCTCCTTTGTCTTATGGATGACATACCTTTCTCATAAGATTCCTTTCTATCTTCTATCACAAAAAAATTAGGTGAGCGCTCAGCACTTTTAAAGATAAGGCAATAAAGTTGAGGTCTAATTAAGTAGATGGGCGAGTATTATACAATGAACATAGTGTTATTTTTAATCAACGCTGTGTGGAAAGTGCCAATAATATGCACCGCCACTTCAATACACTGGTGAGCTGAAATAAGTTAACTTGCAAAGACTCCCTATTTCTGAAGAAGTTATTGAATAGATTTATTCACTCTCTCTCTCTCTCTCTCTCTCTCTCTCTTCTAGTTATGTTTACATATTGTCATAAAAATTCTCAATCCGTCAAAAGTAGTTACGGCTAATAGAGATTTTGACTGAAAGTGGTGGCTTCAACCGACGATGCTCTTACTAAAAACAATACTTATAATTATTAACACTTCTCATTAGGTCAGTAATCTTAATATCAGAATCCCTCGTGATAGCGCTATGTAAAATAATTGTCAAGAGATGCTGATGTTTTGTAGAGCATGTGGCTGCCATAAATAAATAGTTAAATTTGAGTTGTATCGAATTTTTGTGAGATACAAGTAATGCATGTAGTTCGTTATAATGCATTGACGTATCCGTAATGTACCTATATAGAAGATCTATTTATTACTAGCGGGCCAGTACGAGCCGTGGATGAAATCTCACTTCACCACATATATTTTAAACGACCACCCCGGCCTCGCACGGGTATACTAAAAACCTTTTGACAATACAACAATGTATGAAACCGGAGATTTAGGAATAACCTGGATGTTAACCTGTAAATTTAAATTTCATCGCATTTTATATGAGAATTTTTTAAATCATACTTTTTCATTTTTTGTATAATTTTTCAAACATTTTCTTTTATACAAACCTTGTCCTGACAATAACGAATACAACAAAATAAGATTTAACCAATTTGGTGCAGTCATTTTGAAATTATGCGCGTACATACATTCAATTATTCATTTTTTATTTATACTCGTATATAGATAAATAGATATATATGGCTGTGGTAGACATTGTCAAATAACAACATTTAGACATAATGTTCTGCGTCATGTCATGTTTTAATTGTCAAGATGATTAAATTAAAGGCTTTTGACTTTGTAACCGTGTTTAAAAATTAAAGAGTTTGCCACTTGCAATCAAGGAATCAGGAAATAAAAGCGACAAAAGTATGATAATAATTTAAAACAATTTAAAAAGAAATCTCTTTTTTGTTTTCAGCAAAATTTGCAATCACTACAATAAACTACTGAAAACAAGCTAGCCATATTTAAAATAATTTTTACCATCATTCCTTTTTATTTCCTAAGAATGACAGCTATTTTGCTCGCCAGTGGTCAAGCGTATAATGAAAGCAAGACTTGATTAGAAAACGCAGTAAAAAAACTACGCAGTAAAAGAACAGTGAAATCAATTCGTTTAAAACTCTAAAGTTTCCCTTCAAAAACGTTGTTTAAGAGCTTTTAGCTCCATCAGATAGTATGCGTGGTGGAGCTACACTTGGCATGGGCGGAGCTACATTTTAAACTATAAGTATCATTATTTTCATACTAAATGCAGAGCAATAAGGATTTTTATATTTGAGATTTTGCATTTTCTTCAAAAATGCAGTCTTAAATATAAAAATTAGTAAGTTTGCTTTATTCTTAACCAATTAGTAAGTAATCTGTACAGATTTTTAAATGCTACGTTGATACGTAGTTATTAACAGTGCATAAAATCTACTTTGACTTAACAAAGTACAAAATTGCTCAATTGAGTTAAAATTTCGGGGCTGGTAAGAGCTCGGTGGCCGAGTGGTCGAGGCGGCAACTCGGTATGTTGAAGACGGGGGTGTGATCGGATTCGATGCATTTGGCCAAAAAAGCAAATGACCATTTGGCCTTTAGCGTATTAAAAAAATATTTTCGCAAATAACCAAAATCCTGGACGGGCGAGATGTTTTCTTTATCGGTTTCTTAATAAGAGGCATTGGGGAGTGCGCTCAGAGAACGAATGCTAAGGTTAAGCAACGTTCGCTGTGGTCAGTCCTATGATGGGTGACCAAAATAAGAAACATCTCAAGTTCCTCCGACCTGCGCCTGATCACGCCCCGGTCGTGTCGGTTAATCTAGGCGAGTGAAGGAACAGAGAGTGCACTTGCATTTCCGCAGTCACTTGTGCTCTATAATATCTCCTGCGCAGATGGCTAGTCTCTGTTGAGATTGGCCGCCGTTACCTAATATCGGTTAAGAGGACATTAATAAGAGTCAATTTAATATTGCTGTTATAGCGACAAGCGTATATAAAATGGTTGAGCAAAGGCCTCGCTCAAAAGTGAGTTGCGCCATCTCTTACCACGCTAGACAGTGTTTGGCAACATTTATCGAGGGTAGGTGTTGTTGACTTCGATTTTGCAAAGTGTTATTCAGCTGACCTTTAATTAAAAAAACTTTTACGCACTGCACCTATCCGAGGTGCGCGAGGGACTCGCCCAGCACGTCAACGTTGAACAATAGATTGTAAGAGGTATAACCAAATTGTTTAAGCCGTCCATCACTATTATCTTCCAGACATAAAATAGAGGTGATGATTTTTCATGACGGGGATGCTCTTGGCCTTCATTTCAACTTATGATAAATTATAACAATGCCAAAAATAAAAGTGAGGTTTACCTAGATTCCTCGACTACGGGGAAACTAGCTAATTTAACTAGGAAATGCGTAACCGCACCGTACCCGCCGTTGGCTAGACGGCGAGCGTGTGTGGGGCTCTCCCGGCGGAGTGCCAGGCCTACCCGCTAAAACCCCCCGGTGTTCTCCCTGCCCTTATGAGCGCGCTAGGTAAGGTCCACACTGCGACTCCACTACCCACGCGACCCTGGCTTTCTAACCTCTAATTGTAGGAACACAACATAACATTGTTATTATGTCTAGAAGCTTAGATAAAACGGGGTTAGATAAACAGGCGGACCCAGAAAGCTTACCATACTAAACCAAGCAGAAAAGCTTCCTCCGAAAACCTCCCACTTGTTATCCGTAGTCGAACTCAGCGCATTGGTTTAGTACAGTAACAAAAGAAATACAATTCACAACTCCATTTAAATGATTACCTGTTGGTTAAAAAATAAAGATTTAATAATATGGCTAGAAAGTCTTTAGTTTTAATTATGAAGTTTTATCGGGAAATATGTTTTAGATTTAAGTTTAGTTAAAAAGCACTTATTTCGCTGCGTTGGAAGTTGGCGTCTATTTATGAGAAGAATTACATGTTATTAATCTAATAATCTATAAATATAAATAGAGCTAAGAAACCAGATTCAGCACCTTATATTTAAGTTTAGTGAATATCTTCAGTTAACTATCTATTGAAGATTATTAAGCGATCGATATATGTAGATTTACAATAGAAAGGTCAGAAAAGTACTATAAATCTGTCCGCATAGACTACATAAGAACAGTTAAAGCCGATTATCATGAAACTTTGTGCACACTAATCTATGAAACTTACCGATTTTCACCCCTTGTATAAAAATATACAGTCTTTATATCTATATAAAAATTATTATAATTGTACAAAGTCTGATAAATAGTTATCTTAAAATGCGCCTCCATTACGAAAATGTTAAAACTTTTTCAATTCTCCAACCCTCTTTTACATAGTAAAACCACAGATAATATAACACTATAACTTAAAAAACATTATGTAACCACAAAACACGCGAAAAATGGAGCGAGTTCCACAGCAGCAGTCGGTAAAAAAATCGTAAATTTTTTGTCGCCGCCGTTAAAACACCATTCATAAATTCACAACGTCTGATAAATTGACGATAGCTGGTTTTAAAGACGTTCAAAGAACAACAAAGACGAGGCAGGAGCATTGATAAATAGCGTATATTCTTAAAATACTCGGTACAGATAATAAGCAACGCATAGTCGGAGCTTGAATAATACCTACTCAGTTCACAGTAGAAGCTTATAGAGTAAAAATACTATACTTGTACAAGCTTTTATCCTTGCTTAGGTCGATTCTTGTAAGCTGAATTTAAAACATTTCTTGATATTCAAATGAGCTGACATTTAGCATAAACTTGAAGCTCTGGTGCTTATGCAATAGTCGCTATTATATTGTTTAAAATCAACTCTGTAAATAATTATTAAAAATAGGAGGCAAAGAGTACCTCGGCCTTCCAAGTTTCTTACCTGTTCTCATCGTGAAGGTTCTCCCAATTTATGAACAACTGTAGAGTCATCTTTTTTCTCTCTTCTTGTATTAACAAACATCTCGGGATGTATGCACATACAAAGTTAAATCATAATATTATAAGATTTTCTTCATTGTTTTGACGTCAATAAGAACTTGTTTAGGCATTTGTCGAATAAAGATTTTTGATTTCTACGAAATTGCCGGATCTGCAACATGGCGGATATAACTTGGTTACAACACGGGTATCAAATAAAATACCTAAAAGAGGAGAAAATTAAAACATTGAAATGAAGTGATATAAAATATTTTTGATGTGATAAAAGTGGATACCCAATGCCTTAAAAGAGTTCTATTATTTAGTAAAAACTTGTTTTTTGATTTGTTTAACTGAGAGGGTGACATAGGGCATAAAAGTTTCTGTTGAAATACTTTAATTTTTCGACAGTTCCCAATCATTTAGGTCACTATTCACAACAATCCATGAAATGGAGTTATTCAACTTCTTTGATTCACAACTTAATACCTGTCGTTTCGTTTCACGCCGTTTTGATTATATTGTATGCTAGTTGGGAACCTGGCGTTAAATAAAATCAAATCAAAATATTCTTTATTCAAATATGACTTGATAGAAAGCTGTTTTGAATCGTCCAAATTGGTTACCTACCGGTTGTGTTCCTAGATATAATTCATCCCAAGTTTTTAACTTACGTATACTTTTATCTTCGATATATCAAGATTTATTTACCGCTAAACATGTGGTGTATGGGAGAGTATATTAAATCCATTAACTTATACACTAATTACAATGATTATGAATTTAAAATAAGAAACAGCTCATTTCAATGGAATATTTATTTATTTGATTGAATTATTTATTTTTTCCAAAATGCTCCCAAACGTTCTAGAACGTTCTGGTTAAACGTTCTAGAACGTTAGGGAGCATTTTGGACGATAATAGACCAACCCGATTTATTTTAACTTCTCTTAATTATCTTTGAATAATCTAGCTCATTCTAGAATTTTTGAGAACTTTCTAGAACGTTTGAGAGCATTCTGGTGATATTAGGCCACTCTGGACCATTTTTACGTCTTTGAATCATTTTGAAATAATCTACTTTATTCTGGAATTTTTCAGAACATTCTAAAACGTTTGGGAGCATTCTTTTGAATAATATTAGACGACACGGTTAGTGCAGAGGTCGAGTGATCGTCTACTGTGCAATGGGTCGCGGGTTCGATTCCCGTACGGTATTTTGTATGGCCTACAGAAAGAGTCCGATACTTGAAACCTAAACACAAATTGCCTAATAACGTTTGGCCTAAAACACATATTACCTAAAAACGAAATGCCTAATAACGTTTAGCCTAATACGTTTAACTCCCAGGGTGAGGAAGTACATACTTCCAGAGATTAGTCGTTTCTGGCGCTTCGCCGGCCGCTGCCGCAGCACGCTCGCTTCGCTCGCTCGGCTCGCGCGCTTGGTTCATGTTCAAACCTACACTCGTCGCTTCGCTCCTCGCTACCTATTTTTGACGTTATTAGGCATTTCGTTTTTAGGTGATATGTGTTTTAGGATGGTTTTAGGCCAAACGTTATTAGGCGATTTGTGATTAGGTTTTAAGTATCGGACTGCTACAGAAATTTGTTCCGGTCTGGGCGTATGTGCGTGTGAAATTCTATGTTTGTAACTGCACCCACGACACAGGGGAAAAATCCTAGTGTGGGGCGACGTTTTTTTTAAAGATAGAAAAATAGGCCGCTCTGGATCATTTTAACGTCGTGAATCATTTTGAAATAACACTATGCAACCACTCAAACAATATAACACAGTTTATCCTTACCTATAAACGACCGTAACATAAATATTATCAAACAGAGAGTTTCGTGACGTAAAAAGGGCACCCGTATTAGACATAGAATGTCGTGGTCATTGACGTATATACGTCAGTGGTCGTGGTCAAAGTCAATAAATTTTTATCACATCAGGTACGCTTAATACGTGCCGCCGTGCTACTCTTTAAGACAGAGATTATAAGTACTCGTATCACTCAAATTGTGAGATACTTTTATCTTCGCTATATCAAGATTTATTTACCGTTAAACATGTGGTGTATGGGAGAGTACATTAAATCAATTTACTTATTCACTAATTGAAATGATTATGAATTTATAATAAGAAACAGCTCATTTCAATGGCATATCTTAGCTGGAATGTCGTGGTCATTGACGTATACAGGATAATTTTTAAACCATCAATTACCCTGTATACGTCAATGGTCGTGGCCAAAGTCAAGAAAATTTTATCACATCAGGTAGGTACTTTTAATACGTGCCGCCGTGCTACTCTTTAAGACAGAGATTATAAGTATACTCGTATCACTGAAATTGTGAGATAATGCGTGACTCAAATCCAATCTTGGCAGCCCATGCTTCGGCTGCAGGTGAAATGGGGGCCAAGAGCTTTCCTGTCGTATGTAAAAAATAATATGTAAGCGTTCCGGCATTAAAGGTTTCCATTCACTATATAATATCTACTGATTCAATACTAGAATAAATATTGTCAAACGATATCAGTTGTTTCTTTTTAACAGACTTCGAAATAAGAAGGGGGCTCTCACTTCGCTGGAATCTTTTATTTTTATTTTCCCCGATAGGACTCGAAGATATCTGAATGTATTTGAAAAATTATTTTTTGGCCAGGATCAACAGATCAAGATCTGATGATGGGATCCCAGGAAAATCGAGGAATACCCTCAAATTTTATAGGTAGGCCCAACGTGCTTCTTGTTTTTATAAGCTATTCAGGTATTTGCGTCAAGTGGCCATGAACCGAGCTGATAGTGGAAGATCCTTATCTTTTAGGAGTTAATGGTAGTTTTTTTCTTTCAAGGTACTTCGGTGAGGTGGTATTAACTAAAAAAATATAAACAAAAAATCATAAAAAGTAAAACCCAACTTCAAACCACCTAAAAGTCGAAAATATATTAATATAACTCGTAAAAATACACACTTATACACGGTTATTTTTTTATCAGCCTGGAAAATTTTAGGGATGCTTCATGACATGGTATTAGAATGATTTAAATATAAATAAAAAAAATAACTCGCTTACTTAATTTTATATTATTTTTATTAAAAATACAAAAAATGCTGCACTAGTTGAGAGCAGCATTTTTAGATTTTTTTAAAATATTTTTTTACATTTTTTATTTCATTTTTTTTTATTTTTTATATAATAATGGATGTGTCCTGAAGCGTCCCTAAAATTTTCCAGGGTGATAAAAAAATAACCGTGTATATTGAAATGCTTCCAAGCGATGATTTTCTACAGTCTTAAAATTTAGCACCGATTTTAAAATAAAAATAAATGTTGTATTATTGTATGTATTGTTATATTACTTTTGACTTTTAGATGGGTTTAAAGTTGGTTCTATTTACTAGGCACACTTCTAGACCTGACAGAGTATAGCTGTTGAGAAGTTTTTATATGTGTTTCTATGAGAATTCACCTCAGCACACTTTTAAATATTTTATTTCCCCCTATGATTGCAATCCACCTTTCTAGGCTGTGTAAAGTTTCTTTCGTAAAAAGGGTTGAGAACATTTTTAATTTCCCCTGGCGCGTACTGGACCAGAGGAGGCCTTTTCAATTTTAATTATCATTATAAGTTCTTTGTTACATCTAATAAGTGTCAAATTTAACCAAGTCCCGCGGCGAATTTAAAGCTGCGGCGACGAATTAAATTAATATGAGCTACAACAATGTCTTGAGCACTAATGGAAATATTTAGAAAAACACTATTATTTCAACATTAATAAATTTGCTTCGACATTTTTGCGAACTTTTATTATTGCCGCAGTAAAATTTTAAAGATAACGCTTGAATTTTTTTAAATAATGCCCTGGGAAGATAGAATTATTCGCATAAGAAATAAGTTGGTCATGGATTTTCTATAATGTATGTTTGTTTATTTGTTACAAGCACAAAACACAATAAAAGACGTTGGTGATACAACTGGGTTGGGACTGTCGCTGGCCCGTTACCACTGGAGATGTTGATGCGGATAGCTTCACACACATGCAGGAATTTCAAGAACCAAAAAGCCATAATGATAATACCTAGCGAGGGCTTATACAGTGGCTTAGAGAATCAACTAGACACTATAGTCATTGACAAACGATGAGCCAAATTTTTGGGAGCGACTCATTACGGAACGGATTTTTTGTACATTTAACAAAGAAGCTCTTTTTCCTTCATCTCAGCTGATGATATGTGACGATAAGGCCGAAGGTGGAAGCGAGCTTTACCTGAACTTCTCATTAATTGAGAAACAGGGGAACTAGCAATCTTACCTTTAATTTACGAAACACAACAATGTTATAAACAGCTGTATTATAACGAGAAACATAGGTAAAACGGTGGTTTGACGATGTAAGGAAAAAGGAATTAGACAAAGATATCTACACCTAAGTAGCTAATATATGGCGGTTCTGGAATCTGGACCATTCAAAGTGGTAGGGGTGAGGGCTCTGACAGCGGAATGGGCGCAAGTGGTCGACCCTCTCGCCGCACCGCTCCGGCGCAGGCGGTTGGGTAGGAGGAGACGCGCGTTCCTGGATGCGCGCCACCAACTCCCTTAAGCAAGCTGGAGATGAAATGGCCCGGCCGGCCGATAACCGGTTGCGAGACACTACTTTTCTACCCCTGGCCTGCCTGTCTGGGTGGTCGCAATATTGCACTTGGCCAACCCCTTCGTAGAATAAGCCCCGGAGCTTGGGTCAGTTATGCTGGCTCACTGTCGGGCCTATTCTCTAGGGGGCGCACTCGGGGAAAGGCTAGCGCTGATCCCGATTGTGCCTCTATGGGGGAAGAAGTTGCTGGAGGGTGGTTTAGCCAGGTATATACCCCATATACGCGAGTCCAATGGCATATCCTTGGGGCGGCCTTGTCAGCTTTCAGTCCCTTGTTGAATCGTAACGAGATTCCCCCTCCTGAGGGTGAGGGCTCATGAAACGCTGGTTTTGGTGTATTATTGGAATCGTGTTGTGAGTCCTGTGTAAGTAGCGCCAAATGAGCTCTATACACGTTGGCGCTTGCCTTCATTCGGCCAACTAGGCGTGCGACACCGAGCGTAGACAAGGCAAATGGGCTGTCTACACGTTGGCGTTGACCATCGCTCGGTAACGCTCGGCCAACATGTAAGGTCGTCCAATTATCAATTTTATTGCATGTGGATCTGAAATATAATTGATTTACAGTGTAGCATTCCCCGTCCGCTTGGCGACATTAACTCTATATGCTCCTCGGGTCGATAATAAATAACCTAACGTAATCTAGCTAAGTATATATTAGTGTTCCATAGTTTTCGTTCCAAGTTATTCCATATACTTCACTTTCTCTTATAAAATTATATAAAAGAAAGACTATATTATATAAAACTATATTCAATCATTTATTTCAATACATGTAATACAAAAATTGAGGAAGGTATTTTGTATACATATACCATCAGCAACAACACTATCGGACAAGCTCGTGGTGACGTGAGGCTTTAGGATAACTAATAAAATAACACGCTAACGCCTAGCGCTATGGTGCGATTCAGCTTTGACGCTCGATGTTTAAGTATTTAAAATGTCGCCTTTTTTCAAGATCAAGGGATTGCAACTTCTGTACGTAATACTATTATCTATTCTGTAATACAAAGCTTCCCACGGTGATGCTACATAGAGGGAAAGTGAGCTGAGCTGTTAAGCGTATTAAATCGAAAGTAGGCATATAATAAAATACAAAGAATAGTCATAAAACATTTTTTTTGTTAATCAACAACCTCAAATATTATTTCGGTATTCCGTTACACCCGGTATATACAAAAAACTTTTTTGGGCTTCATTGGATTGGATTGCCGACCGCGTCGGGCCGTCTGTTGCCGCGCTGATTTGGTTGGATCCGACCAAATCAGAACGTCTATCAGTAGCTTAGGATATTCTAAGATCAGTAGTTTATTTATACGTTCGAAGCGCACGCCCAGCACTGCGACTTGTATGTACTGTATGGATTGCTTATTGACCGTATGTCGTTAATATCAATTGTTACATATTTTTCATAAAATATCTTTATTGTGATATGTTTTGCTACTTACCGATGAAAGGAAATACCATCTTTTCTTAAATTAGACTGACCACTTCTTACTCTGCGAGTAATAACTGTACAAACAACATTTTTTTTCTGCAGCAATTTAAAACGTTCTTTGTCTTCGACATTCGTGAAACACTGGTCAGCGAAATTATAGTGCTAATGTCAAAGCTATGCGCATTTGAGAATACTCGTGGCGTGCATAATAATATGCTACGCACAAGGCCTTACCTTTTATTGTCTTAAATTATGTGAACATATCCGTTTAATTCTAGGATTTTCAAAACTAACCTTCTGTCTTGTAATTTGGTGGTAAAATACAGATTGGTTCTAAATAATATTACTATTTACTTATCAAATCAATATCGTCTTTCAGAATGAAAACCTACCTACTTATTTAATCTATCCAATTACCCGCTATTTTAGGTCTGACTGAATCAATGTTTTATAATTGGATATACTCGTACATACTAATAGTATTTCTAAAATGAGAAAATTAGTGGGTATAATTTTAATTGTTATTAGGCTACTTATTTGTGATTAATGGTACAGTAAGCTCCTTATCAAGCTATACTGTTTGACCTTTGGACCGTTCTTATGTCCCTCGTAATAGTGACGGTTTTCTTAGTGTAAAGTAGTTTTCGTTTGCCAGAACAAATCTTGGACTATCTTGGATTTAGATATATTTTACGATAGCTTTCAAAAGTATAAACTCAACATTTTAAGCTACCTGCAAAAACTTTAAATATGTTTAAAAGTATCAGTTTAAATTTGATGTCGTGTGTGATCGTCTTGACTAAATATAAGCATTATTTAATGTTAATACGCTGAGTGCTATTGGTGGTGCCCAAAGTAGACTCCACCACGTCGGCGTTTCACCGAATTAAACTGCTGATTTTTATTAACCTACTACCAGCTCGTAGAAAACATTGTGGCATACCCCTATTCCAATTGGTCTCCGTATGTAGCCGGTGGACTTCCTGAGCTAGCTCGATGGAAGTCGCGGCTCCTGAAGGGCTGCTTTCTGACCGAACCGGATGGTACACTTGCCTATTAGGCCACCAATACCCGAACTCACCGATAAAAGATTTGGTGAATTTACACTTTCACCGACACTAAAACTTTGGCGGACCCTCGCACCACAAATCACTTGGTGCGCCGCGCAATACTATTTGTTAGATGCTTACATATATGTTTTGTATTATATTTTATTGCGGCCCGGTCCTAACCTCTTTCAATGTCATGACATTTCGACTCGACTGACATGTTACATGCGGCCGGCCGCCACAGGCTATATCTCACTGCACAGACTATAATGCAGTGTTGCCACTCGCTCATCCTCGAGCGTAAACATCCCCCTGCTCCGGACAGTCCCGGACTGTCCGCCAAATCAGTCTAAGGGGAGGCGAGAAAGAGTAGCGACCGCGCGCTTCAAAACAGAATCCCCAACTAGGACCTCGGCAAACCTGGGCACACCATCAGACCCTAGAGTAAGTTGGACAATGCGTCCGCGACGCCAACGTAAGGGTGGCAGGTTTGGGTCCTTCACTAACACGAGGTCTCCAACCCTCGGTGGGTTTGTCTTATCTGACCACTTAACGCGCTGTTGCAAAATGTGTAAGTATTCAAGGTGCCAGCGGCGCCAGAAGCTCTGGGTAAGCTGCTGGAGCAACTCAAACCGCGAAAGGCGTCCTGGATTTATATCTCTATAAGGATACTCGGGCAGGGCGTTAAATGGTCTGCCTATCAAGAAATGGCCCGGCGTGAGGGCCTGCAAATCGTTCGCGTCGGTAGACAACGGACATAACGGACGCGAGTTGAGAACCGCCTCAATCTTATAAAACACCGTCGCGAGTTCCTCAAACGTGAGAATAGTCTCCCCAATAACGCGGCGAAGGTGAGTCTTGGCGGCCTTTACAACAGATTCAAAAATCCCTCCCCAGTGAGGGCAAGACGGCGGGGAGTATCGCCATGTTACCCCCCTACGGGAGAGTGTGGATCCGATCTCAATATTATTTTTATCTAAAAATTCACAAACTTCTCTTATATGTCTATCAGTGCCCTTGAAGTTCGTCCCACAATCGGACCGAATTAGAGATGGCAGTCCTCGGCGGGAAACAAATCTGCCTAACGCTGCTAAGAAAACGTCCATGGTGAGTGCACTCACCACCTCCAAATGAACGGTTTTAGTGGCCAAACAAACAAACACACACAAGTAAGCCTTTTCAGTCTTAGCATTACGGAGTCGCGACGTTTTTATAGTGAACGGTCCCGCGAAATCAGTTCCAACTCCTAAGAAGGTCATCGATTTATTCACACGATCAGCAGGCAAATCACCCATTTGGGGCTGCATCGTCTCGGGGCGTAAACGATAGCAGGGCAGACATCGAAAGATAACAGATCGGATTATTCTTCGCGCTGACAAAATCCAAAACTCCCGTTGGAGGAGCGCGGTCAATGCATTACATCCGGCATGAGCATTCTTCACATGGCGATCAATGATCAACAATCGCACCAATGGTCCGTCCTTGGGGAGCAACAGGGGATGACGTGATCTATAAGGCAAGTTAGCGTGCCTCAATCGGCCTCCTACACGCAAAAATCCCTTATCATCCAGAAAAGGAGTCAAACGCACCAAGGGTCCCTTTAATTTGGACGTCCCGGTACGGAAAATCTTAAGTTGCGGTTCAAACGCTCTAGACTGGGTCATACGCACCCAATGCAAAAGAGCATCTTGGCGCTCCTGCGGAGAGAGGACCGGACACAAATCTTTGTCCTGAGGCCGGCGACAATTTCGTATAAATCTTCTTATCCAAGCGGTCACGCCGAGCAACTTGTCCAGAGAACTGTAGCGGTCTAATAAAAATTCCCGCTCTGGAGCCGCCATAGTCTCGACAGCGTGAACACGCAAGCCCGGATTTGGTACCTTCACCACAGCTGGTGTGGAAGGCCAAGACGGCTGTAACAACCATTCGGGACCCCACCACAGAGTGTGGTCAATAAGCTGAGGGGCTTCACTGCCACGTGATGCACAGTCAGCAGGGTTTATTTCACCTGGCACGTGGCGCCAAATCAACGTGGCCTTCGAGGCCTGTATTTGGGATACCCGATTGGCCACAAATACTTCCAGGGAGTGGACGGAGTTCTTAATCCAACACAGGACAACCTGACTGTCGGACCAAGCAAATAGCGACTCAAAGTCCACACTACGTCCCAGGATGTCAACAACGTGGTTCATCAATCGAACCAGAAGAGTAGCTCCAGACAATTCTAACTTCGGAATCGTTAATCGAGTCCGAAGTGGAGCAACCTTACTCTTAGCAATTAACAAGTAGAGCTTAACAGCTCCTCTATCATCGACCGTCCGGATATATACGACGGCTGCGTATCCACTCTCAGACGCGTCACAAAAGCCATGAAGGCTGGCCGTAAACCGTCCCTTAGGCAGTATATGTCTAGGGATACTAACCCGGTTAATGTCGGGGAGAGACGACATGAAGGACTCCCAATCTCGCAGCAAACGGCCCGAGAGGGGCTCATCCCACGACACTTCGGCTGACCAAAGTTCCTGTAGAAAGCACTTCATCCAAAACACTACGGGACTATTCCATCCGTTTGGGTCAAAGGTACGAGCTACTGTAGACAAAACCAACCGTTTCGTCCAGACCTTGGGGCTTCGCAGCTCCAATCGATAGGTGAACGTGTCCTGGACAGGTCTGTATTGCACTCCCAAAACAGACAGTAAATCTGGAGTGTTGGCATTCTCAAAAATATGAGGCTCCTGCTGGTGGTCGTCTGGCAAGTCACACAAAAGCTGAGGTGAGTTGGACATCCACTTCCTCAGTTCATAACCACCAGCCCCGAGAAGAGCCATTAGTTCATCTCGCAAAATCAAGGCTTCCTCGACACTAGAAGAGCCCGTACAAATATCATCCACAAATGCATCCTCCTTGAGAACCAAGGATGCGCGAGGGTATCGTAACCGCTCACGGTCAGCGAGTTCCACAAGTGAGCGAATTGCCACAAAGGGGCTCGAACGCAAACCGTATGTATTGGTGTTCAGCTCGTAGACTAGCATGGGATCTCTGGGATCCTCCCTCCATAATATGAGCTGATATCGTCTATCGTCCGGGTGAATCACAGTCTGCCGAAACATCATCCGGATATCGGTCACAAAGACGACGGCATGGCGACGGAAGTTGGTCAATACATCACCCACCTCGTGGTGCAACTTCGGTCCAGCATGCAGACATTGATTCAGCGACACTCCGGTAGACGTAGGAGCTGACCCATCAAAAACAACGCGTATCTTCCTGGTGGAAGGTTTCAAAACCGCGTGGTGAGGAAGAAAATTATGTTCCTCGTTTCGCCAGTTCAGTCTCGAGACCGACATGTGCCCCAGTTGCTCATATTCTCGCATGAAGTCGACATACTTCTGTTTGAGGTCGGAGTTCCTACTCATACGACGCTCCATGGACAGCAGCCGCTTCTCGGCCAACGGCCGGGAGCTGCCAAGTGAGTGGCGAACTGACAAAAGGGGCAAACGAGTGATCAGCCGTCCCGAGTGAAGGCGACCTGTATTGTTCTGGTAGAACAACTCACACTCCTCTTCCAAGGGGTTCACTCGCTTCACGGTAGGCGGCTCTTCCACCTCCCAAAACCGTTGAAGGACATCCGATAAGGTGGAGCTAACAGTTATGTAACTGTCCACCGATGGAGATGGTGGGTTATGCCTAACTGGTCCCATCACTACAAACCCAAGCGATGTAGATAAGGCTACCAGCCCACCCTTCTGTAACTCTCTCCTCTTCCCACAATACACGCGGCCTAGAACATCGGCACCGAGCAATAAGTGAATCGGACCGGTTCGGTGGAAGGAAGGGTCAGCCAAGGTCAATCCTGATGTCGCATCAACGACAGCGCGCGAAACGTGCTGTTGCGGAAGCTGACCAACAACCTTCTCAAAAATAATCGCGGTAGCGCCAATTTTAGGCGCTGATGAGAAGTGGGGGGAAAAGGAGAACAAAACCTGACCGATCGGATCCGGGATCCGCAGGTCTCCGATTCCCCGTACCGATTCAAGGTATGGAGATGTGTTCAAACTCAACTGCCGGACCAGCCAGCTGGAGGTATGCAACCCTGAGCTCCCGTATCCAAAAGGGCGCGAACTAAAACAAAGGTGCCCCTCGGGCCCCACACCTGTACGGAGGCTGTTGGTAACAGCACCTGCTCCTGTGGGGAGGTTGCAGCCGACAGTTGGTTTAATGAAAATCCTCCCGCATTCCCCGCAACGGGGGGGAAGGGGGGTTCAAGGAAACATGCGTGCGCGGCGGAGGAGTAGGGCGCTCAAGGCGCTCGAGCGGGTCCCAATCCGGCACGTACTAGCCCCGATCAAAGCGGCATCGGGGGGCCGGGCGGTGCCCATGATGGGCGAAAGTTGGGGGAGCCCGTGACAAACGGGGTCTCTCCATCAGAGGGGGAGAGAAGCGTATCGGCTCCCGGCGTGGCTCCCTAATAACCGCGGCCCAATCCCGCGGTGGCGCATCAGAAGCGGCGCGTCGATCCCCCCCGCCCGTAGGGGGATTGGGGCGCCCAATCCTCTCACGGGAGGGGGGGCGCCTGTCCAATCTCCGCGGAGGGGTGGCACGCCCCTCCGATCTCCTCGGATATGTGGGAGACCTACCAGGGCCCCCGCCCGTGTGCGAGTCCCTCTCTCTCACCACCTCACGAGTGTCTCTATTGTTGAAGCACAAAAGGGGGTGATGGGCCCCTCCACAACAGTGGCAATCTCGTGGGTGGGGGCAAGCCGATGCCATATGAGCCCCCAGACAGCGGTAGCACCAATTCCGCTGTTTGGCCATATTCCTACGCCCCTCGGTGCGTAGGCCAACAAATTTGGGACAGGCCGGCAAACGATGGCCATTCCGCTTGCAACACTTGCAAGGCATCGGCCTCTTCCCGTGTGGAGAGTTCTGCCGCACTGCAGTATACTGCTTGTACGGGCGGCGCTCTCTCCGTGGCGCTGCCCGGGTCGCCTCATAGCGACCTGTACTCGGTCCCGGTATAGGAGCCAGATCCAAGTGGTCGGTCATCCGACACTCATCCTCCAAAAATCTGAGGAGATCCGAGAAGGGAGGGAGGTACGAGGCACTATTGCCCCCGTATCTTTGTTCAAAGCGCCCCTTCATCTCCATGGGAAGCTTATTGAGGATGAGGTGGAGCAATATGAAGGACCACTGGTCCACCGGTAGGTCAAGTCGTTTGAGCGCGTTAATAGCGCTTAGCAGCGGGTTCAAAATCTCCTTCCTCAATGAGGAGACCCGCGATACTCGTGGCAGCCCTAAAATGGCAGCCACATGTGTGTCCGCTAGCAAGCGAACATTCTGGTACCGGGCAGTCAACAACGCTCTTGCAATATCATAACTGTCATCGTTGACAGGTAGATGCTGGACAAGCACACCAGCCTCTCCACGTAAGGCAGAGAGCAAATAGGCCAATTTCTGGCTAGGGAACAGGTCGTCCCTCGAGTGGACCAGGCTATCAAAGAGGTTAATGAACCCCATCCAAGCAGCCAAGTTCCCATCAAAGGTTGGGATGTCCAAAGTGGGCAGTCTGCCCAGCAAGCCGGCCGGGGTAGGCTTGACCTCCCCGGTCGTGCACGACTCACCCCTCCGGGCGAATAGGATAGCCTGAGCCTTGTTTATGATCACATCCGCCTGTTCAAAACACTGATCATAATCGGCATTAAATTGGTCGACTGCCCGCAACTCAGCGGCACCCTCGGCTGGGTGGTCGAGCAGATATTGTTGATGAGCAACGAAAAGCTGCTCCAATTCCTTCAAGCGAGCAGGTACTCCCTCATGCCGAATTAACAAGGCCTGTTCTCGGTCTGGTCGGTCTACCAAAGCGACGGCACTAGCAAACCATCTCAAAATCTTTTGTGCACCCGCGCGGGCACCACTAAGCGGGCTGACTGGCGGGACCATTTTGCACCAAAATTAATAAACACTATAATAATACACGGACAAACAGACCGACAACCGCAGACAATAAAACAGATCGGGAGGAACTTCAAAGGCAGAACAAAATATATAAACAAACCAAAATCAAGTGTAAATGCTAGAACTTAACTAGAACAACAAAGGCATTTAACAACAGAATATTCAAACAAATTAAATTCAAGTATTAAGTCAATAACTTAACAAACGTAATATTCAAAGGCAAACAAAACAAAATCAAATGTAAATGCTAAAACTTAACACAGCAAAATAGTGTATTACAACAACAGCAAAGTCATTTAGCACCAAATTTTTTAAACAAATTGAATTCAAGTATAAGTTTACAACTTAACAAACAAAATATTCAAGGGCAAAACAAAGATATGAAAAAACAAACCAAAATCAAATATAGGTAAATGCTAGAACTTAACTAGAACAACAAAAGCATTTAACCACAATTTTTCATATACAATGACAACAACTAGTTAGGGAGATCGGTCCACAAATGAGATTGTAGTCGGTTTAAAATCAGCAATCAAAACCAATTAATATGTATTGCCCGTTTGGACAACCAACAAGATTACAATATTAATTGTACAATACTAATCAACCACTCAAATCTAAAAACCACGCTCTGCTACCAAAAGATGGTGGTGCCCAAAGTAGACTCCACCACGTCGGCGTTTCACCGAATTAAACTGCTGATTTTTATTAACCTACTACCAGCTCGTAGAAAACATTGTGGCTTACCCCTATTCCAATTGGTCTCCGTATGTAGCCGGTGGACTTCCTGAGCTAGCTCGAAGGAAGTCGCGGCTCCTGAAGGGCTGCTTTCTGACCGAACCGGATGGTACACTTGCCTATTAGGCCACCAATACCCGAACTCACCGATAAAAGATTTGGTGAATTTACACTTTCACCGACACTAAAACTTTGGCGGACCCGCGCACCAACAATCACTTGGTGCACCACGCAATACTATTTGTTAGATGCTTACATATATATTTTGTATTATATTTTATTGCGGCCCGGTCCTAACCTCTTTCAATGTCATGACATTTCGACTCGACTGACATGTTACATGCGGCCGGCCGCCACAGGCTATATCTCACTGCACAGACTATAATGCAGTGTTGCCACTCGCTCATCCTCGAGCGTAAACAGCTATGTACGCCGTTTTGTGATGAATATCAGATTTGTAGTTTAGTGTGAAAATGTTTTGTGACTGTCTTAATATGTAGGTATCATGTGGCAGTACTATACATAAATAAAAAAATAAATGTATAGCTTGAATGTGAGCTTACATACAGTTTACATTATATTTAGTATTACGGTATCTAAATATTAACTTTACGATAAAAAATACTTTTGTGGTATGTTTAATTATACGTTTGCAAGTACGAAGCAAAAAATTAAATTAACAAGGTATTTTTGTTTCTCAAACTAATCTAGTATTATCTTAGGTACTTAGTGATATTATTTTATATTATTGTACCATTTTGCATTAAGCAAACTTACTGCCAGCTCATTATATATATATATATATATATATATATATATATATTCTATATAGAGCTGTAAATTCTGAACAGAGATTGAATAATTGTAGGAAAAAAGGTTCATAGTGATATTTTTATTTTCGATAAATATAGTGATTGTTGGTCGTTAACTTGAGTAGGTACTTAATTGACAATTGTTGCCTGCAATTGTAAATAACACTATCTTTCTTGTTATATGCATCCCAATCAATGTACGCAACATACAACTAGGCGCCATTTGTTTAAATACACGTTACAGCAAACGCACACATAAAATTTTGTACAAAACTAACAATTCATACTCACACACGCGAAATGAGTCGCATTTGCAAAAACTTTGTGCTATATACAAGTAATGCGCATGATTTTAAATCACATGCTTCACATGCAGTAGGAAGAAAAAAAACAGAAAGAATAAAAAATAGAAATCGTATATCACTAAATCTTGCTGAAAATCCCTTGAAATCATGTTATAGGGTTTTCTTCGCACCGCACACAGTATTTCAACGGAGAGCCAGCTTAGCGGCAAACTGTGTGTACTCAAACATCCAGTAGGGTTACTCTTGAACCGAATCCGATCGATCGGCATTGAGATTGTGATTCTTCGTACGCTTATTTTTGCGCATTGGCTCCAAATTAACCCCGTATTTAGGTGTTCGAGCCTTCGCTCGACCCACTGTGAGATTAAACGCTTTGAATTTTACCTGTTTGCAGTGTGCATCTACCCTATATACAATTATTCACCTAATATTTTCAATGAGGGTATGTAAGTAAGTGCGGGTGCCATCGCCGACTAGCTTTTCTCTTTAGTACGTTTTTGAATTTTGTCGTGAGCAGTGTGCAAAATTGTTAAAACTATATTGTTTAAAATAAGTAACACAATTAATTTCAATAAAAAGTAGGTTTTTTTTTGTGCGCTATTTGCTGATATAAGAAATATATATATTTAAAAATTATTTAAGAATAGCTGTTGAAGATTTTGAGGTAAGATCCTTCCTTTATTTAGTGTACAAGTTAAAAAAAGTGCTTTGTTCTTGCGAATGCCCGCTCTCCGGACGGCAGACTCGCTACTCCACACATGAATGGAGGAACAACTTCATCATCCTAGCATGCGTGTCATGTTTTAGGAACTAGCACTTGTATTGCAATGTACTTTCCTCTTGCGAATGCCCGCTCTCCGGACGGCAGACTCGCTACTCCACATATGAATGGAGGAACAAATTCATCATCCTAGCATGCGTATCATGTTTTAGGCACTAGCACTTGTATCACAAAGTGCTTTCCTCTTGCGAATGCCCGCTCTCCGGACGGCAGACTCGCTACTCCACACATGAATGGAGGAACAACTTCATCATCCTAGCATGCGTATCATGCTTTAGGAACTAGCACTTGTATTACAAAGTGCTTTACTCTTGCGAATGCCCGCTCTCCGGACGGCAGATGCGCTACTCCACACATGAATGGAGAATCAACTTTGCCATCCCAGCATACGTATCATATTTTAGAAACTAGCACTCGTATCACAAATTGCTTTATTCTTACGAATGGTCACTCTCTGGACGGCAAACTTGCGACTCCACGACTTGAATGGTCGAACAACTTCACCATTCTAGCATGCGTTTCATGTAATAGTGTCGGCTGCGCAGCTCTCACTGTCGGCTGCGCAGCCCTCACTGTCAGCTGCGCAGCCCTCACTGTCAGCTGCGCAGCCCTCACTGTCAGCTGCGCAGCCCTCACTGTCAGCTGCGCAGCCCACACTGTCAACTGCGCAGCTCTCACTGTCGACTGCCCAGCCCTCACCGTCGGCTGTAAAGCCGTCATAAGCCGTCACTTTTGAACTGCACGTCGGCTAATGATCCGACCCCTACACAGTGCCGGCTCAAGGCAAGTTTTAAGATGAAGCGAGTTCCAAGTATGGCGCTCCCCTTGCGCCCAAATATTGAAAAAGCGAGGATAATTTTTGAACTGACGCGCCCCCTGGAACTTGGCGCCTGGAGCGGCCGCTCCGTTCGCTCTATGGTAGAGCCGGTCCTGCCCCTACACATAATATACTAGCTACGCAGCCTACTTCATTAGCTGGCTAGCAATTAAAAATTACGGAGCACACGATCCTTTGCGACCTAGCCAACTGGGAGCCAGCTCCTAGGTAGCTCTGCCACATGGAAAGTTTATCTAAAAATAGACGATATTAATGAGATCATGGGTGGTTGACTGCGTCTATCATAAAGACCTCTTTGGTGATAAGATTTCATCCGCCGAAGAATGTCGACTCCGATTTGCAATCTGTAAAGTTCAATTAGCTTATGCTTTAGCGAAGATGACGCGCATACATATAATCATTGAGCAAACAAAAATATAAGGCAATTAAATAAAAGCTGTTAATTTGTATTCTGTTGTGCTCTGGTTTAAACACCATTCGCCTTAATGAAAAAGATCACCTCACAGATAGTGGCTATACAGATTTTACACCTTGATAAAATCTCAGCTAATTTCCCAAAGTGAAGAATCACGTATCCTCGAGGTCAAAATTGAGAAGGCAAACTCCATTTCGCTATCAACCTTCGATCATAGCAGATATAACGGCTTCTATTAGAATGAATGATACAGGGTGTGAACCAGATGCAGATATAATGAACCTGGTACCTCCTAATATAACCGAGAGGAACACTTCTTTTTTATTTGGAGACACAAAGGAATCACTTGCTAAGCATGAAATTCAAGTTCAACGTTTGGGGGCTGAAAAATGACAAAATATTTTGTTATTTTGAAGAACAAAAATATCTAGAAACCAACCATGTATTCACCTCCATAAAAGTCAATAGTAGCCTCGCAACGGCTACACCTGCATGGCAACCCGTTCAACTCTTGACAAAAAGTAGTCTAATGCTTAGGTGTTATAATTACTCATGATGGCCTACTTCCGCAGGGGAGACACTTTATAGATGTTTATAAAGATACATCCTTAAACGTGAAACCCATATTAGTAAGCGCTTTCTGGCAGCTGGTTCCATGTTTCGTAAAACTTCAGATATAGTTTTTCAATACCTGTTGCGAGAAGAGAGCAAAAATTTAAAAAACATAGATGTAACATTTTTAAACCGCATAACATCAATTTTTGTAATTCTACAACTTACCTTTTCTCTGAACTTTTACAGACAGATTTATTGAAAGAACAAGGAGGATTTAGCCATCACTACCGCCTACTACCAATATGCATTAAAGGGTAGACCAAGGTGGAAGAAGTTAAAAGATTGGGATCAGAACGAGTTTCACGAAGGCCAGCAAACTTTTGCTCGATATCAGGGCCAGGAAAATTAAAAACAGGGAAGTTTGACATGAGCAAATTAAGATTTCAAGGCGGGCTAAATTAAAAATTATATTGAAGTGTGAAAAGCTCAATTATCCATATTATCTGGATATAAGTTACTTTTCACATGTCATCATCATCACAACTAATATAAGTCCCCACCGAGGGGCTCGAGCCTACCCTATGTTAGAGTGATTAGTAGGCCTTAGTCAACAACGCTGGCCCAGTGTGAATTGGCGAGCACATATACTCGTACGCTCATAAAATTATTTATTTAAAAAGATTTATAATAGTTTGGATACATGCAATTAATTGTCTTGCTCTATCACGAAGGATATGACATCAGAAATAAATAAAATGTTAAAATGTGAAGCAATTGAAGGTTGTCAAAACTATTCAGAATTTTTTTTCGTAAGTAGTCACGGACTGTAAGTAGTCCCGTGAAGATAGACCCATTTTGTTACAACGATACAATCTATCAAATGACTTGACTACTTTTTGTCCTCTCAACTACATCCCATGCAGTGCAGTCATAGTCAAGCTAGAAGCGGAATCTTTTCGAATCGTCATGGCGTCAATCGAATCCTAAAGACTTATTTCCTACTTCGGAACGGTGGAATGGGGCGCCCAGAGTAACAACTGCCAATAGCTGATAATCCCAAGTCAAATGATATTGCCCTATATATTTTTTTGCTTCATAATCATACACATATTATTACAAAAACATAGCAGTTCATAATTCATAAATCAGTAGTTGCCACTTTTGCTGACCCCGAAAGAAGTGAACGTCTTAGTTGTAATTTTTTTACACAAAATAAATAATTACTCATTTGATATCAATAGAAACAACATATACTAAGTGTCACGCTATGTGGCTGCATTTATCCTCCTGTGTTTAGGTAGACGCATTCACGAGTTGACTCTTTTTGTCATACATCTCAAGACATTCGTATCGAGTGATGATTATATTATTATTATACTATGGCCGAAGATTACAAGTCTGATTCATCAAAATTTTGGCAATCTGGTTGGATGCTTAATATTATTAGGGACGAAAGGCAAAATTAAGTATTTTGGGTGAATAAACATATAATAGGTTGGGGAAAAAGTTTCTTCGCATTTTTTAAGAAAATTCAAAACATTTTTTAATATAGTTTATTTACATTTAACTAAAGTATGTAGGTACCTGACACTGCCTAAAGAATTCTGAAGAGACCGAAACAGGTGGAAATCTGAAGGTGCAAGGTCAGGACTATACGGCGGATGCATTAACACCTCCCTGCCAAACTCTCTTAATTTTTGCTGAGTGGCTAAAGATGTGTGAGGTCTAGCGTTATCATGATGAAAAACCACACCCCTTCTGTTGATTAATTCCGGCCGCTTTCTCTCAACTTCTTGCTTTAATCTCATCAGTTGTTCGCAGTAGAGTTCAGAATCGATGGTCCTGCCTGGTGGTAACAGCTCATAATGAATAATGCCCTTCCAATCCCACCACACACACAGCATCACCTTGTTGCGAGTTAACCCGGGTTTCGCCACAGTCTGTGAAGCCTGACCGGCCTTTGACCACGACCTTTTTCGCACGTTCTTGTCGTACGTGATCCACTTTTCATCACCAGTTATCAGCTTCTTCAAAAATGGTTCGGTTTCATTACGTCGTAATAAAGAATCACAAATGAGTACACGGTTCATTAGGTTTCTTTCAGTGAGCTCGTGAGGTACCCAAATGTCGAGCTTTTTTGTGTACCCAGTTTTTTTCAAATGCGCCAAAACTGTTTTGTGGTCAATTCCCAGTTCTTCAGCTACGTCGTAACTACTGACATGCCGATCTTGCTCCACTTTTTCAAAAATGGCATCCATTTTATCTGTAATAGGGCGACCAGAGCGACGTGCATCTTTGACATCAAAATTTCCGGATTGAAAACGCTTAAACCAAATTTGTGCTACTCTCACAGACACTGCACTAGGTCCATAAACATCGCAAATTTTTTTCGCGGCTTGCGTTGTATTTTTACCTTTTTTGTAGTAAAATTTTAAAATGTATCGAATTTCTTCATTAGATTCACTCATCTTGGCGGTACGAAAAACAAATGAAAATCACACATTTTCCTAATTTGAATTTGGAATTATGTTCTTTAAAATTTAAACTTTCAATGATACCAAAACCAGCCAGATACAAATAGTATAGCCAAAGAGATTTTATTACAAGTTTACACATACTATAATGCGAAAAGACTTTTTCCCCAACCTAATATATACCAGTAAGCAAATCAAGACGTAGAAGCATAACAAATTTATTCGTATCTACCAGGGGGAAAGTTAAACCACCCTCGCGAAGCGTCATTGCATGTTAATTTCAATCTTTATTCAAAAAAGCGGGAATCATCGCTTCACCCGGCAGCTGTAGAGCTGCAGTTACCTTTCTCTGAAAACTGAATAAACAGCAACCTTGATCTAGATGTCTTAATTATAAGGGAAAATTGTTGATCTACAATTTTTTTTTTCTCTCTGACATTATTTTGAAAGGACGTCGCCTCAATCTGCCTAATCGATGTACCGCGAGGTACATACACTAATCTTTATTGTTTAAAAGAAAATACGTCATTTTATCTGTAACAATTAATCTTTGATACTCAAAAACCTGTTAAACAATTCCAATTTGACAGGTATCAGTAATTGAAATGATGAGATTTTTATTGCTATTGTTAAGTGCTATATTAATACTGCAGATACTATGATTATGTTGAATGAGTACACGTCCAGGGATGCGCGCGAGTTTACGTAAACTAATTTGAATGAAAATGTTGATATGCACTTTATACGATGGAAACGGACGATACTATAATAGACCGTGGTACTACCCTACCTGAGAGTTGTAAGAACTCTCAGATAAGGTACCAAAATCTTACTTGATTTTCTGGTTGAAATGGAACTCGAATCGGAAGCATCTTATGAGTGAATCTCTCGTATCAAGAATCTGTCCATAACCGAATAATCCGTCGAAGACTAAAACATTGAAGAGTGTATCACACACAATACAATAATATGATGCTTCAATATTCATAAAAGATGCTCTTCGTCTTTTCTAGTTGGGCGGTCTTTGATGGGAATATGGAAAGCATTTATTATAGCCCCTGCAGTCCCAAAGTCCATCGTTAGATAGGTAGCGACATTGTTTGTTACTAAAGTCGTTTCTTACTAACTTGAAGTCCCTTTTGAATCGTCCATTCAAAGAGTTTGTGGCACTAACATTTGTGCACCATAGATCGTATTTTGACATTTTGTAGCGTTTTGTTACTTGTGTAGAGACAGATGAATTGCAAGTTACAATTTCTTTTTATTTTTTTACTTTGATGGTTGTAATCCCATTAAGTTATGTTTTTGATTTAAGTGCACGATACATCAGTACGTAAGCAAAAATAAACTAAAAATAAAATCTTTTACTACAAGTTTTGCAGAAGTCGAAGCTAAACGCAAATGAATACTCAATCAACTCAAATTCGTATCGAGTAATTAACACTTTTATTTATTTATTACCTAGTTTTATCTCAATAAAAAAGGAATTTTCGGAATTCTCGAATTTTCTCTACATTTTGGTACACATGTACACTTCAAAGTGTACATACTCGTAAATGGGCAAAAATGAGTGGACTATTGGCAATCCTCAAGCTCCATTTAACTAAACTCAGTCATTTGTTCCGATTTAATTGTTATACCTAAATCCTTGATTGTACATATAAGCAAATAAGCATATCTTGAATTAAATAGTAGTCATATTGTTCCTTAAAATAATTACTAAAATAATTTACTTTGTAAAGTCACTTTGTTTTTCATTGAAAAACGATTTGTACAATTTCACAGTACGTCTAGCCATCGCCGGCAGATTGTAAACACATCTCACAGTGGGTCGAGCGAAGGCTCGAACACCTAAATAGAACCGTTTTCCCCCCGAAGGGTAGAAAACGAATATTTAGGTTTCAGCCGTAGCTCGACCCACTAAATTTGCTGTTCTAGCCGGCGTGTGAGAAAAGTACTGAAGAGAAAAGCTAGTCGGCGATGGCACCCGCACTTACTTACATACCCTCATTGAAAATGTTAGGTGAATAATTGTATATAGGGTAGATGCACACTGCAAACAGGTAAAATTCAAAGCGTTAATCTCACAGTGGGTCGAGCTACGGCTGAAACCTAAATATTCGTTTTCTACCCTTCGGGGGAAAACGGTTCTATTGTGCGGATTTTGGTATTATTATTTTTTCTCAAAATACGGATTCAATTTGGCGCTAGTGTTGTTACTCAAGCGTACGGAAAATCACAATCCCAATAACGATCTATCGATCCACCAATCCGCTCAGTGTCAGCATTATTTGTCGCATGAATCAAATGTAAGACAATAACTTAATAATTGCTCAATTACACCTGACCTTGTGTTTGTTTAGGTACTATTTTTTTAACAAAGGACTATTGAGATAGAGGTTTTAGGCTGAGCCCATTCAATAAAATATCACCTATTTGTTTGTGTGTTAAAAACGTAAATGAAACGAATAATCTTGAGCGTTTATTTTCAGAAAAATCAGAACAGAAATCAGATTATACATGTAAATTTTCTGGAGAACAAACATAAAATATAAGCAAACAACAATGTAACGTGACAGAATATTAAACATTTAATAAGAGTGAGAAGTGACATTTTCAATAAGAAAAAAAAACGATACAAACGTCTTCGGATAGACATAAGACAATCCGACGATCACTACTTATACGTAGTTAGTTCTTAGTAGTCTGTGACTAGAATTACAAAAAAAATCTGTCGTTTGCAGAAACGCTTGTCTCAAGACAAAACCATTTCATAGAAAATGAAGCTGAGACCAATTGAATCAATTTCCGCTAGATAGATCTTGCTATAATTGAAAATGGATTAGATGTCGTAGTGGGAACGCAGATAGAGGTACAATCAAAGGATTATAATTATCATTTCAGAAATACCCTGGGACGTTACAGCCCGTTGGGAAATGTTTACGATGTTAAACACACTGGAACAAAATTTCACTGATTGTACACGAAAAATAAGTTTAATGTCATGTCAGAGGTTAAAACAGACAGGTATATCATAAGATCGCGTGTCCCGATAGCCATCTGTGAGATTACAGAGTTTATCAATTTAAAAAGTCACAAGGGATTTAATATCTCGCGTTAGTATTAGGTATATTTCAATTTATAACGATATTTCAATGATTTTCGTAATATTGCAGTTAAATAATTAGCATAATATCGACCAGTAGATTTACTCTTGAACCAATTCCATTCAATTGTGATTTTTGTACGCTTGACTTTACACATTGGTGACAAATTGGACCCGTAGGTATTGCGCAGATTTTGAGTGAACCAAACTCAGTGCTATTTAATTTTCTCAAGGTACGGATCCAATTTGTCGCTAATGTTGCTAAATAAGCGTAAGACACAACAATCACAATCTCAATCTTAATATCGATCGATCGTAATTGGTTCAAGAGTAAGCGTACAGATATTAAAAAGAGTCACTACTTAATACTATTTACTTTAACTATGGACCTTGAAATCTTTTTTTCAGGGGCGTGTATTATGAATGACATCTTAACTCCAGCCAGTTTTCTGAATTGCTATCAGTGCCTTTCTTTTACTCACTATACAAAGAGAAAGGTATAGCATTATAACAATTCAAAAAACTGCCTGGAATTAAGACGTCATAATAACTCATAACTCATAATATACCCCGAGCTCTGTGTATTTAACAAGACAGTGATAACACGGGAATTGAGTGTTTGCTTATCCTCAAAAGAGTTTACATCAGTGTAACAAACACTAGCCGTCTTCTTTTTTCATATGGTTTTAATATGTCATCCTTTTCAAATCGATTGTTAATGCAGTTGTGGGATGTAAAGCGAATGATATCTGTCAATATGTGCAATTGCTGTATCCGGAACCCTTTTTTCAGTTGAAGTATCTTGTGTACACCACAAGGTGTTTGGTATACACCCTATCAAGCCGAAACCTACACATGTTAACATGGTCACGGTAATAGCACACCCCGGACACTCCATACAACGTTCGCAAATCAATTACCTATTACTACTACTTAAGCAAATGACGTTTGTACACGCGCAAATGTGTGCGTGGAATCTAGTAGGGCTGAGTGCGTCGCGAGAGTGGAACGACTGCCTTCTCTTTTACCCGCATAGTGCTGTCTCTGTTATCGGCCGGCGCTCGCGTCTACTCGTCCGAGCGATCGCGCGTGCCCTTGTTTAAGTGTCAGTGATGTCTACAACGAAGTGCCGTGTGGGGTGAGGTATTTGAAATGAGTGTGGGAAGGTAAGTGGCCGTTCTGTACGTAGTACTATTATACTCGTATCTTCTGTGGTAATAGTATACAGTAAGTGAACTCGGCTCATCTTTGAAACTTTATACCTACGGCCGCTCGGCATCGCTTGGTGCGTGGCCCGCGATAGGGCTGCTCACTTACCGACCGTGCGCTCCGTTTGACTCGTGCATATGCCCTGCGGCAAACTGCATTCGTAACAGCCCTTGTAGCTATGCGATCCAAGTGCGATCCAGATCGAGGCGCGTAGTCATAGCGCGTGTTTCGACCGTTGTCTATGAAGTCATTCTACTGTATATACTATTACCGTGACATGGTCATATAAAAGTTTTTATAGCGTCATTGAAAATTCGAAATTGTAAAATTAATAGGACAATAATGTGGTTTTCTTTCTCACAAGCGGCACAGCGGAGCAGGCTAGTACACCTGTGTCTACGGAACAAACAAAACAGTGAACGTGCGATATGGCAATATCATAAAATATATACAATTATGTGCGTTTATTGACGTCAAGCACTATTGAAAAAGTTAACTCTACCATATATGCGGTTAATGGGAGCGCCCTCTCGGGAAGAACATGGAAGAAACTCGGAAGGTCTAATTTTTTGTCTCCTCCTTTAAATCGAAAACATAGAAATTCCTGTCAGAGTAATTGACAAGTGATATGTATACATCTATTCATTTACGGTTCTATTAATAAAAATTTTACTCCAAGGATCATTCTCGGTTTAGTTATTCCGTGTTTTTAACCCCCGACGCAAAAAGAGGGGTGTTAAAAGTTGAGACGTGTCGGTCTGTCTGTCTATCTGTCTGTATGTCTGTCTGTGGTATCATAGCTTCCGAACGGATGAAGCGATTTCAATTTAGTTTATTTTTTTTAAAGGTGACTTATGTGCGAGTGTTCTTAGATATGTTTGATGAAAATCGGTTGAGCCGTTTGTAAGTTGTAGGGGTGAAAGTGGGGAAGAATAACCGAATGTCTGCAAATATACTCGAGTGGGGTCTCAAATGAAAGCGCATCACATGCACATTATAAAATAATATAAAATATGTTAGGCCGTTTAAAAAGTATGAAATAAAAATTAAATTGAAAATGTTAAAAACCCCCGACGAAAATCCTCCAAAAAGTAAAAAATAAAATGTGTTGGTTGGCCCTTTAGTCGTCACGTCGGGACACCGCAATTAATATATCTAGTAACGCTCTACGTATTCGGTCAGTAAGTAATTAAATAAATAGATATATTAATTGCGGTCCCCCGACGTGACGACTAAAGGGCCAACCAACATAATAATATATTTCACTTTTAACTTTTTGGAGGTTTTTGTCGTGGGTTTTAAAAATTTTCAATTTAATTTTTGTCTTAGTTTAACATATTATGACAGACGACATGTGCGGAAACAAGACAAAACACGGAGTAATTAATCCGAGGATGATCCAAGGAGTAAATATTTTATTAATAAGGCCGTTAAGGTACAAGATGTAGTTGTACCAATTTAAAGGTTCTGGTTGATAGCATAGATTATTATTATTATTATTATTTATTTATTTATTATACATAGTATACAAGTTCCAAGTAGTTTCACATGAAAGCCTCGCAAACCACTTTCGTGGTTGACTGCGAGTGCGAATCTCGCTTATGAATGCTTATATTTATTGCTTAGGTGTCAATTTTATTTAAGTAGTGTCTTTTTAGCTTCATACCAAACGCTTTTTTATGAGTTACTGAGGCTAATTCGGGCGGCAGCACGTTGACCAAGTATGGCAAACGTTTGTCTAGTGTACGATCTCCGTAATAGTTTCGAACCCTGGGAACAACGTACCTGCCGCTCGCAGCAGCCCTTGTTTGGTGGCTGTGCTGCAGTGGTGTCAAACGCTCCCGGTGCTCATGGTTGTTAAGTATTAGTAGGTATTTGTGTTTTAAGCTAACTGGTAAAATTTCACAGATTTTAAATAATTGGTGGTAGTTATTTTTACATTTGGCTTTAGTTTTATTACTAACAAGTAATTTAAGGAATCTAATTTGGAGAGCTTCTATTTTATCTATATATGATTTAAAGGTCAATCCATAGCTATCGAGAGCGTAGGACACCACCGATTCAACAAAATTGAGGTATAACGTTTTTAGCACATTACGTGGTACTCTATACTTTAAGTGATAGAATTTGCCTAATAATAATCTAAGTTTATTACAAACATAATCGACATGACTAGACCAGGAGAAATGTTCATCGACTATTAGTCCTAAATATTTAACATTAGATACTCTTTCGATGGGAAGACAGTTACAAGATAGGTTTGTATTTTGGTGGAAACAATTATATGAGTGAGCTATTATATGCTGGTTTATTATGGGAGTTTGTGAATAAGGCGATTTGATGACTATCATTTTAGTTTTTTGAGCACATAGTACAATACCACTATCATGGGACCATTTAACAATGCTGTCGACATCCTGTTGCACGTGTTCGAATATACTAGGCAAATCAGTGCCGGCCCTCAGCACACATAGGTCGTCTGCGAACATATAGGGAGTACAGTGGTGGATCACGTTGGTGAGGCTATTTACGTGCATTAGGTAGCAAAGCGGGCCGCACCCCGAGCCCTGCGGCACGCCGCAGGGCGCGTCGCGCGGCGCGCTCCCCTCGCCGCCCACGCGCACACTGAACGAGCGCGACGACAGGTACGAGCGGAACCACTCACCCAATGGCCGCTGTATTCCGCACTCCGATATAGCCTGGATCAGGGTCTCGTGCTCCAGGGTGTCGAAAGCCTTTCTATAGTCGAAGAAGACAGCCACCACTATTTTTTTATCATTTAATGATTGGTTAATATCGTTTGTGAATGAAGATATGAGAGAAGCAGTGCCCTTGCCCGATTGAAATCCGTACTGACTGGCGCTTATTATATTATTATTAGTTAGATACGAGTTCAGCTGGTTAATGATACATTTTTCAATTATTTTTTCTATACTTGACAATATCGAAATGGGTCTATAGTTACTATAGTCATCTTTTTTGCCCTTCTTATATATCGGACGAACTATTGCTTGTTTTAATTGTGATGGGAATTCATTTTTGTTTACACACAAGTTAATAAGGTGAGCGATTATAGGACAAATTGCTTCAGACAAGAGCTTTACATCTCTCATACGTATCGAGTCACATCCTGGTGATTTTTGAGTTGACATGCTATTAATTACTTGAAGTACCTCCTTGGGTGTTACATTTTTCCATCTCATACACAAATTGGGTATTTTGACATAAGAATTTCTATCGAGCCACTTATCACAACAAGAGTGTTTAGCAAGTTTCACCTCAAGGTCAAAAGTCTCAGCAAATTTATTACATAACGCAGAAATGTCACTACAACTCTTCATGTTTTTTAATATTGTACTATCTAAAGATTGTTTCTTATTGCCTAATAATGAATTTAGCTTATTCCAAAGTTTTCTTAAGTTATTTTGACAGTTAATTATATCTTGTTTTTCATGCTCCACCCTACTTTTAAAAATTGCTTTATTGCACTTATTACGTAATCTAGTAAACTCTACTCTTTTGAGCATATTTTTTTGGTCATTACACCATACTTTAAATAGTCTATCTTTTTCTAAAATTAAGTTTTTTAATTGCTGTGTAATCCATGGTTTTTTATTCCTTATACTATTTACTGTGATAACTTTGGTTACATAACATTCACTGTAAACATCATTAAATATATTATTTAATCTCTGGTACAATTCTAAGGGACAATTAATCTGTAGCAAAGTATCAAAATTAATACACTTTAATCTTTGACATACTAGTTTGTTATTCAATACACGACGAGTTTCGGATGCGGGGTTGGAGGTACAGGGTGTAAATTCATTCCAATTTATAGCGGCTACTACATAATAATGGTCTGAGACTTTATGTTGTATTACTGATGAATTAATAAGAGCACAAGGTGAGCGTATATAAATGTGATCTAGGCAAGACTCAACTAGTTTTCCAGCAAGTATTTCTCGTCTTGTAACTGTACTTATGCATTTCATAAAGCCAAACTCACATAGTAAATTTTCATATGATATGACTGCATTATCTGTATTTTTTAGTAAATTTATATTTAAATCCCGATACTTCGTCATCATCAGTGGTAATTCTTCTTAGGTGGGTTGGTAATTCTCTACACGCGAATATAAGTGGAACTTGATAGCTTTTAAAAAAAATACTGATTTTAATAATTGTTTTCAATTATTTTTTTTACAGTCATATATTTGATACGACTGTTATAGAATTTCAGATATACATAGAATGGTGAGATTCGAAATTTTTAACCAACTATTGGAAACTTAAAAAGCTAGAAAAACGTATTCTTTTGTCAAGATTCTTGTTTAAAATATTTAATTCATTTACATAAATAACCAATTAATGCTGGGCAAAACAATAATAAGTGCTACCCACAAAATCAACATCTCTTCTAGAAGTTTTAAGGTCCCAGTGATATTCAACTTTGATTAAAGTGGGACAGTAAAAAGTTAACTAATGTAGAAGCTTATCATAGCGCCTGCTTATTTAATAGATATTAAAATTTGATGACAATGTATTTTATTTATTTTCTAATCGCCTATTTCAGGCCATCTTGTTTTAATTTTGCGTAATTAGTACTCATTAACAAGAAGCCTATCATTTCATATAATGATTATGGTAATTTCAGTCGCAAAGCCTCGTCTAAGAAAGGAGCAAATCACCGTCTTACACTACACCGGTTCACTGTCCTCAGGAATCCCCGCCCCGTTAGGACCATAAATAGACACCAGGGTTGGTTTAGTGGTTATTATGCCTCCTATATCAAATGGACTGGATTCTCCATTCTGCTTCTCCAGTCTCATATAAGTGTGTCCTGAGTCGCTACCAGTAAGTAGATGCAGTCCATGTCGTCAAAAAAGGGTCTCGGCAGCAATTGACAAATCTCCTGGTGGACAAAATCTCACACAGCAGTATTCAGGTACATCAGTTAAGTCCATACCTTTCCATTTTAGTAGTAAAAATAAACTCAAGAAATATGTTAAAATTAATAAATTAATTAAGAAGAAACAAAAATTAATTAAGAATCATAACTCTTTTAAAAGTAATATTAAATTACGAAAGCAGCGTGCTTGCTTAATAGATTCGTTGGACATTTTTGACTCAAAATTGAGAGAGAGCAGAAACATGTATGAAAGGGACATACAAGAATTAAATAATGTCATTAATAACTTGCAAAATTCTTTAGCAAACATGACAAAAAATTATTACAATGCTCAAAATGAAATTAAGGAGCATATCCAATCAGTCACAGAGCTAGCCACACTTTGTCAATTTAATGAAGACAGATATCAGGCCTTACTGGACAAACACTCCTTAAGTTCCACTAACGATAGCTTAACATTGGATAGCCAAATAATTTATAATGTTGTACCTGATCATGCGTGTCCTGCTCTCAACATGGTATCTCAGCCACCAGCAGCTGACTATGCACAATTACTACAGACTTCAGTGGTCACAAGTGACAATATTGTTATGTTTAGTGATGACATTGGCATAGGTATGGGCCAACTTCTAACAAACATGGGACATTCAATAATGAACTATTGCATGCCTGGTGCTTCGTACTGTGACATACTAAAAAAAGTGATTGAATGTGAATTTAACCAGTCTACTACATTGTTGTTATTTATTGCAAATAGAGGTAATATGAACAAAAAAGTCCTGACTCATTATTTAAATAAATTAAATAATTTAAATGTACAAAAAATTATTTTGTTCACATTACCTTATTACAACAACTTGTCACAAGAGGAAAATAGTGTAAGATATAAATTGAATTTAAAGTTAAGTACCTTATGTCATAATAATAAATTTCATTTAATTGACATCAATAATTATGTAAATAGATTGTATTTGACTAAAGATAATAGATATTGTCTATCAAATTATTATAAGAGACGAATAGCAAAATCGCTATCATATTATTTTTATATCTCAGCCAAGAACTTGGCTACAAAAATTGCTCCTATTGAGCATCGTAGAAGTAGGATGACTGTCAGTAATATTACTGATGTATTAGTTAGTAAGTCTTTAAATTAGGTATTGAGACAATAGAGAAATCCTCTTGCATAATGTTAAATAAAGAACAAAATGAAAATTGTTTATTAGATAATGTACTGGAAGACCCATTTGAATATAATAAACATGTAAATTTTATCAACCTGGTGCACCAGAACATGCAAGGAATGATGGGCAAAGATCTGGAAGTTGAGTTATTCATGAACAGTAGTAAAGTAGACATTTTTTGTATAACCGAACATTGGCTTAAAAGCTACCAGTTCATGTTTAATTTTAGCAACCACCAGGTTGGTAGTTCGTTCAGTCGAGAAAATGCAATTCGCGGTGGCTCATTAATCATATTAAATAAAAAGCTTAAATATAAAGATCGTAAAGATATTGTGAACCTCTCAGTTGAACGAACAATAGAAATTGCCTGTGTAGAGTTGGACCAGATTATTGTAGTGAGCGTATACAGGCCTCCTTCGGGATTGTATGACCACTTTGAAAATATAATGGATGAAGTTTTAAATAAAGTCTGTAAGCAAGGCAAACAAATATTAGTCTGTGGAGATTTTAATATTAACTTATTAGAAAACTCTAGTTTATGTATGAGAATTAAAAATTTGTTTCAGTCATATAATCTTAAAAACTTATTTCTGGAGCCAACACGAATTACTGAGTTTTCTGCCACATGCATTGATAATATTTATACTGACATAGAACCATTAGCACAAAATGTTTTTAATAACTTAGAATCTGACCACTCTGGTCAATTTGTTACTATACCTTACAAATGTAAGCTTATGGCGAAAAAGAATATCACTGTTGTACCAAAGACTGCTGGCCGCTTGGAGCGTTTCAATAATAATCTTGGTATTAATTTAAAGTATATTGATTATGACGAAGACCCAAATAAATTGTATGAAAACTTTTTTAACACATTTTGTTGTGAATTTAAAAATATCTTTGTTCCAAAAACCATCTCAGTCAATGGTAGATTAGCTTTTAGTGAATGGGCCACACCAGGTATTCACAAAAGCAGAATAAAACTTTATGAACTTTACAATGAGCGTTCATTAAATACTAGTGATCAATTTAAATTGTATGTAAAAACTTATTCCAAAGTATTTAAAAAAGTTTGTAAATTTGCAAAGTCCAATTATTTAAGCTCTAAAATAAAAAATAGTAGTGACAAAATTAAAACGACATGGAACATTATTAATAATGAAACCGGAAGAGTAAAAACTAATAACAACAATTTTTGTTTAAATATTGAAAATAAGAAAGTTACAGTAGATATTGAGGTAGCTACAGAATTTGAAAAATTCTTTACTGACATTCCAGTTTCAATCACAAAATCTTTGGATTCCTCCCCCACTGTAGCCGAATCTATTCTAAAAGATTATGTTAAAACTTGTGATGATAAATTTAAATTTGCCCATATTTGTGCAAATGATTTAATAAAGTCATTTAAAACGCTGAATAAAAAGAAAACCGTGGATCTGTGGGGCAACTCTGTAGATGTTTCCCAATCTGTAATAGAAACAATAGCTCCAATACTTGCTAGTATTTTTAATGATTGCATTGACTGTGGTGTGTTTCCTGATCTAATGAAACTGAGTAAAATTATTCCATTACATAAATCTGGTAGCACATCAGACCCCAATAATTTTAGACCTATCTCTGTGCTACCTACTTTTAGCAAAATCTTTGAAAAAATAATGTTGGAACAAATGCAAAGCTTTTTTAACAGAAATAATCTTCTACACTGTAAACAATTTGGTTTTAGAAAGGGTCGCTCAACAACTGATGCTGGTGTTGAGTTAATACAAAATATATATGAGGCCTGGGAGGACTCACATGATGCGCTGGGCGTTTTTTGTGACTTGTCCAAGGCGTTTGATTGCGTTCATCATGACACCCTGATCAGGAAATTACACTACTATGGATTTCGCGACACTGTTCTGGATTTACTCATCTCCTATTTGGCTGAGAGGATTCAGAAAGTAGACGTCAACGGGGAGAGGTCCCAGGGCGCCTCGGTTAAAATGGGAGTTCCGCAGGGTTCAATTCTTGGTCCTTTTCTATTTTTAATATATATAAATGACTTGCCTGCTTTTGTACAAGACAGGCATGAGATTGTATTATTTGCAGATGATACTTCACTTATGTTTAAAATTAAAAGAAGATTGCAAATTTATGACGATGTAAATAGTTCTATCTCAAGAATAGTTTACTGGTTTAATGCGAATAACTTGTGCCTCAATGAAGGGAAAACTAAATGTATAAAATTTGTTTTACCCAATGTTAAAGAGGTTCACACCACTGTTAACATAAAGCATAAAAATGTGGACCTTGTGGATACCGTAGTATTTCTTGGTATTACTTTAGATTCAAAGCTTCAGTGGGGCCCACATATTGATAAATTGTCGAAGAGACTTAGTTCTGCAGCCTACGCTGTATGGAAAATACGTCAGCTGACTGATGTTGATACAGCAAGACTTGTATACTTTGCCTATTTTCATAGTGTGATGTCGTATGGCATTTTGCTGTGGGGAAATGCTGCCGACATTCAGACTGTTTTTGTGCTGCAAAAAAGGGCTATTCGTGCTATTTATAACCTTAAAATAAGAGACTCTTTGAGAGAAAAATTTAAAGAAATTGGTATTATGACCGTCGCGTCGCAATATATTTACGAGAATATAGTATATGTTCATAAAAATATACATTCGTTTTGTAAAAACAGTGATATTCATTCAGTAAATACTAGGCAAAAGAATATGTTAGCGTTACCAAATACTAGGCTTAAAAAAATTAATAATTCTTTCAAAGGCCTTTGTGTACGTTTCTACAATAAAATCCCAAATAATATTAAAGCACTTAACTTGAATAAATTTAAAGTCGCTATCAAGGGCGCACTTATGAAAAAAGCATATTATAAAGTGTCTGATTATATGACAGATAAAACTGCTTGGGATTGACAAAAAATGTGATAATTGACGTTTAAAGGGTGTTAACACTTTGTGATAGTGGGATAAATTTCATTCGAGTAACTGTTCCACTCACACCGACAGGCATTTCTATATTATTTAAAAAAATGTATGTGAAATATAATATTGTAATGTTGGCATTTTAAAAGAGGAGACAAAAAAAAAATACAAGACCTTCCGAGTTTCTTGCCTGTTCTTCTTGAGAAGGCTCTCCCAATTTCCGAACAGGTGTAGAGTCAATTTTTTTTTTTTTTTTTTAATTTTACTTGTATTTGCACACATCTTAATAATGGTTGGGGTGTGTGTACATACAAGGATTAAATAATTTAGTTAATTAGATTCTTGGTTGAAGATTTTTATGTTTTTATTTTGACGTCAATAAGTGCCTGTAAAGGTCTATATTGAATAAAGATTTTTGAGTTTGAGTTTGAGTTTGAATTGAATAAAATATTGATGTACAAGAACAGAAAGAAAACATTAATTTATCAATTTAAACATTGTCGTGCTAAAAATAATTGTGAGAAAATACCTTTCGGCGCAAACTACTTCAGCTATTATTTCACTCAAAAAGTTTGACAGGATAATTTATGAGGTGAAAGGTTCAACCCAAATTATATTAGCGCAAAGTTTCACGGAGGCATTATGATTTTCTTTTCCCCTAAGCGAGGTTCAGGGAGCAGGAAAAATGAAACTTGCCGAGGCTAACCGGACTGAAGTGAATCCCGAAAACAACTTAATGTATTTCACAGAACTACTTAACTATGATGGAATCTACGCGATCGCCCCCGAGCTCATAGAGAAAGGTGAAACGAAACAGAAGGGAAAATAACATTATCACTATATCTTGATAATTTGGATAAATCACATGTATTAAAAGATTATTCTTCAAACTTTTGTTGTTATAAATAATAGTGTAATAAAACTTGTTTTTTTTTTCAATCGCTATAGGTATAAGTATAATAAACCGCTTCAATCTTGAAAAAAAAATTGATAATATGTATCAAGAATGTGTTACCTTCATTCGTGCAACTTATTTACATACAAAGGTGCATGATTACAGTAATAAAGTATAGTTGGTTGGCCGTAGTAAGATTACTTTTTAATGTCACTATGATGTTTGTGGATTTTATTAAGAACTTGATCACTTTTTTGGCAAGTCGCAAAGCTTGATATGATTAATCATTTTATCTTATTAGAATTAACAATTATAAATGTTTACAAAGGTGACGTCACCAAAATTAAATAAGAATGTTTATTGTTTTGAATATGTTTTTCTTATTAAGCGTTCAATTATTTCAAATTGATTGTCATAATTATTTGTGGTTTGTAGTTTTAAAAATGTTGATGATTAATTTTATTATATTTTACTCAAACAAGCAAAATTTTAACTTGATAAGCTACCATTTTTTTCAGTATGATTGATGATTCTACAGAAGTGAATGAAATCATAATCTAAGTAATTTTTGGTACAATTAATTATTAGTAATTTCACCACGCTGACCACGTTGTGACGGTCACTGTTTTTGCTTTATTAATTTTTAAATATTTTCATGTAGCGTTATGTCAATTTTTTTTTATTCCTATCAAATTACCTACTGTCTGTGTCCGCCAACAAGCCGCCAACGTTTCGCTTTAATAAAGCTAGGGGTATAAAAAATAGCCTACACCCTATTCTCAGACCTACCTAATATACACAAAAAAAACATATAAAATCGGTCAAGCCGTTATGGTGGAGTTTGATAACAAACACTGTAACACGCGATTTTTATACTATATTAGATGTCATAGTCAGTGAAATATTTAATAGTTGGTGTATCATACCTAATGACAAAAATAACAGAAATTATCTAAGTCAGGTGAAGGGTATTCTCTACCAACCCAATGTTTTTGAGCTCCAATTTTCCAAATAAAAACCAATTTTATCCTCTTCTCTCAGTTCTGTGCCAGTTTGATGGCGAGTTAGTCTGATTAGAACAAAGTAGTAAGTATGTCGTTTGCACACTTTACTATTATGATACTAAAGCCTGTCTCGGCAGTAAATACAATTAACTGGAAGCCGATTGTAAGTTGTCTATAAGCCTTTGTATATCTTCCTCATTCGGATTTCGGTGTATATTGACATATAAAACAGAAACAAAACTGGGATCCTGAAGGAAGTGCTAGGAAAATTACACATGAAGGTATATGTTTGCAAACATACATGTGCACTATAATGAACCCTTTGCCTTATAAAAGAAGTCTCTATGAGATTGAAAAGCTTGAGACGGATTTCAAAACATATGTCCCCGTTCTCCCTTTCTTCCTATGGATGTGTAATTAATTAGACATCCCTGAAGAGACGGAAAACTCAATATAAAACCATTGTGCACTTACTACTGGTTTCATATCCTATCTAAGTATTTGTGGATTTGTTTACTGCAGAAATAATTTTGAAATTTTTCGTATGGAGCTAATTTCAAAAGACTATCGCTAGTAGTCAAACCACATCATCATCATCAACAGCTCAGCCCCACCGAGGGGCTTGAGCCTACCCTACTAGGGCGATTAGGCCTTAGTCAACCACGCTGGCCAAGTGCGGGTTGGTCGACTTCACACACAACCCGTAAAGAAGTTCTTTCTTCACAGGTGTGTGCAGGTTTCCGCATGTTTTCCTTTACCGTTAAAGCGTCGAATAAGCGTACATATGAATTCAAAATTTGAAAACACATTGGTAGGTACGTGGCGGGGTTTGAACCGCTACCTCCCGATTGGAAGGCGACGGCCTCACGCACTACGCCATCGACGCCACCACAGATAGATAAAATTTTGAAACCGGCCATAACCCGTCTGGTCAGGCGTAATGTATTTAGGCCACTTCCTCCTTTTCTAACAAAAGGATGTATATGTGTAACGGATGCGGCTGATGAAAATGAGATTTGCGGAAAGTAAAGCGAATGAAGTTTATTTGCTTCGAGACACACGTAAAGCACAGTCGGTAGGAAACGAAAGCGACGTATGATTGTAAAGTACTGCTATGTAACACAAATTGTGTAATACTTTACAATATACCTGACTAAAATTAATTAACAATTCATATTTTTAATTAAGCTACCCTTTAAATATAAAACAAACATTTTTATAAATATTGTACCCGAAAATACAAATAAAGAAATTGACAAGTACACACATAAATAAATAACAACATAACAATTAATTTTGTACCCTACAATATGTTTGAGTGGCACAAGAATAAATAATTGCCTTCATATATTTATGTAAACATTGCTTGTTCCAGAATGCTTTACACATCACTACCCGTATGCTTCCTCGCGCTTGGCGTCGTTCTGTGCGCGCCAGAGCGCATGCAGAGCGAGCAGGACTCCCAGGAGACCCACGAAACTTTTCCGCAAAGCGCACCGGACTCTCAAGGCCATGACTCGCACTCGCACGTCGCACCGCTTGAAAAGCGCTCGCCGCACTACGACTTTGGCCTCGGCAAGCGGGCGTACAGCTATGTGTCCGAGTACAAAAGGCTGCCAGTGTATAACTTTGGATTGGGTAAAAGGTAAGAAAAATTTCTGGTAAAGGTATTTGTTTGTATTTCTTTCCAAATATCGCCATTTTACTATATTTAGTAAGCATGACATCGTAATAGAGTCACATGTTTCCAATCTTTAACTATGTTATAGAAAACTTCTCTAATAACAATATAAATTGTACGGAAGCGCAACCATAAGAATAACTAATACAGTACTCGTATTATTAGTTATTCTTATGGCGCAACTGCTATTTATCGTTAGGTCAAAGTTAACTTCACCAGACTAGGTCAAAGTTTATGTGTCCAGGTATGGTCCAGAGAATTGGGTCTTCCCAGACCATGGATCATCCTGATTATGGACAAAATGAATGTCGAGTTTGGTTTAGTGGGTATAGTCTGCACTCTGCGGGGAAGGTCATAGTTTATATTGTATTTATTAATATTAGGATTTGGGTAAAGCAGCTTTTGAAAATACAGAAAATCAGGCCGAGCGGCTTACGCCAACACAGCAACCTACGCAGGCTTGATGCCGCTTGCTTTAGCATGACTTGTTGCACAATAAGTTTAGTGGATAATCACGACACTCTATCTGATTCTCTCTGTAAAACGTGAGAAAATGCATACTCCATAAAAAAAAACTCATACCATTTGGGTGGCTGACACTAGCTTGCGCAAGACGTCCCTATAACCATAACGACCTATGCTTACAACCATAGTAGTACTTAAACACCTAAAACTGTAAAAGGTATTTATCTTGTCTATAATTATGCTTCCAGATCACGCCCGTACTCGTTTGGACTGGGCAAGCGTTCAGTCGATGAGGGCTCCAACGAGGAATACAGCAGTGACAATCAGCCGGCTGCGTTAGTCGAGCTTTTCGACCAGTATGACGATGAACCAGGTAATTTAGATTGATTAGAAAATCAATTCATTTTAACCCTTAACTGGATTCGCCAAAAAGGGCAACTTAGTTGGTATCGGGGGTGAAATGTGACCCCTGTGATGAATTAAGTTATTAAAATATGAATAGTTATTTTTTTTTATTAATTATTATTTAATTTAATTAAACAACTATTAATCTATGTATCAAACAACTTTTATTGCACTTTTAAACACAACAAAGAACTTATTTTTAAACCTTTCATAACCTCTCATTTTTAACAATATTTTTAAAAGTCGAGTTTAGTAGACTTAAGTTCTATAAAAATCTATCAATTATGGATCTATCTCTTGGTACTATTTTCTTATATAATCATTTTAACAAATATAGGAACATTATATGAGATCAATGAAATAATAAAAAAATGACAACCAAAATGTCTTGGTGTCGGGGGTGATTTTTGTACGTATCTGTGTTCCCAGTAATATTAGAACGACCAACGTCCGTCGCCCGCCGCACCTAAAAATATGTTGCACTGGCGCGTATTTTGACTCCCGATACCAGTTAAGGGTTAAACCAATATCGGTATCGATTCAGACACGCATCATCATCATAATATAACAGCTCATATACGTCCCCGCCGAGGGGCTCGAACCTAGGGTAGACCGGAGGCAAAAGTAACAATATTTATGTAAGACATGATTACAGAAAACTTTCAAGTTATCTCAAAAATGTATAATAATATACTACAACAGTAAATTTATCTGGTTATAAAGTGACCTTATTTAGGTTTTTATATATATATATATTTTTTTATGGAGGGCCCGGCAAATGACCTCCACCCGCCTGATGTTAAGCGGTGAAAGAGGCCCAAATGAGTTGACAGATAGAGGAGGGACGACATCCACTATCCTACCTGCCCGCCCCTTGCCGGCCTAAAAGATGCTTTTTCACACCTCTTTTGAAGGAACCCATGTTGTAGGATGGAGGAAACACGTGCGCAGGTAGAGAATTCCAAGTGTGGGATGAACGACAGAAGAAGGAATCTTGGAATTTCTTGGTACAGTGTGAAAAGGAAGATACAGTGTAAGGATGACTCCGAAGGCCCTTACGCGTGTTTCTGTTAAGGAATGGAGAGGGAGGGATAAGGTTAAAGAGCTCCTCAGAGCATTCCCCATGGAACATTCGGTAAAAGGCGCTTAGAGAGGCGATGTCACGACGAAGTTGTAGAGGCTCGAGAGTGTTAGTTGCCTCTACATCGCAAATTATTCGAATAGCGCGACGCTGCAATCTGTCCAGAGCATCGAGGAGGTATTGAGCGGAGCCGTCCCAAAGGTGCGAGCAATATTCCACGCAAGACCTTACCTGAGTTTTATACAACAGGCATAGTTGGTCCGGCGCAAAATACCTACGCACCTTGTTCAGGACACCGAGTTTCCGTGAGGCAGCAGTTATAACGGATTCGATGTAGTCTCTGGGGTTCAGATCACAGCGAATGTTCATTCCGAGCAAGGTGATGTTACTCTGTGTGTGAAGGGTTGTGCCCTGAAGAGAAGGAAGGGGGAGGAAAGGTGACCTTTTCGCCGAGAACGCGCACACCTGTGTTTTCTTAGCATTGAACTCAACAAGATTGTTGGAACGCCATTCGGAGATGAGGTCCAGCGTCTTGTTGATAAGATTCTGCCTCTACCTATCAATAAATTTCTCCCTATCAATTAATTTTATTACCTTCGAGATATATTAGGTTAAATAAGAAAGGGTACAGTGTTACACATGTCCAGGTCGAAAGTAACACCATTTCAAAAAATAAAACTCAGTAAAGTAATAAAAAATAAGAAAATGTTTTAATGTCACAAGTTTCCTTATTTTGTTTTCGAGTCTGCGAGATAGTAAAATAGTCAAATAATACAAATGCAAAAAGACAGTAACAATAAATAGCAACCCTTGCTAAAATTTTAAACAATGTTAATTTCAGACCCATAGCAATCAGTGCCTAATTTAAACAACGATAATGAGCTTATGCTAAATAGAGTTGAGTTAAATGCAAGATTTGGTACTTAAAATTATATTTTTATGTTATATGAAATAGCCTCTGTTACATCTGACCCTGCGTTACTGTTGCGCCCAATATAAATTTACATTACGATTATGTCGAGAGCTTGCAAAAAAGGTGATGGCCCGAACTCGAACATGAAATACCTACGTAAAATTATTGATAAACGTAAAAGTAACAGAAATTATATTCATAGAACATTCTTGAGGCAGCACGAACTGAGGGCACTACATATTTCCTCATAAGGTTGTTCGTATAAAAAAGGTCTTTAGCTCCACAGTGGGTTTTTCGAAGTCTATTTCTGGGCATCTTAAAAGAAAAAAAATGGTTTTAATTCCTTTTTAGTATATGTATATGTGTGTATATAATAACGATATGTTTGAAATAATAGATTACACCAAAATCAACACTGTTTTGTGTTTAGCCGTGATCGACAAAATATACCTACTACAGGTAGACAACAGTTTTATTCTTAGTATGTAGTCAATTTTGCTGTTCATATTTTTATTTCAGTACTTAATTCAACAAAAAAAAATGCAACGGTCCTTGGGCCAATTGTAACACAGGGACATTATTAACGTTATAAGTGTCCCCAAAAATTTTGTAACAATCGCAACGCTAAGAACTTTACAAGAAAATATCATTTATATTCCAAAATACTTTAAAATACACAGATATTTCTCAGTGAAAATAATCTTTGATCTATAGAGAACTACTTAACAACATAGAAATAAATATATTACTCAAATATCAATGATTGGTCACATTGAAAATTACGCAAAATTTTACCTCGAGGGTCCGAAAAACAAAAATGTCAAATAGCAAACGAACGATTTCGACGCACCGTCTGGAATAGGTTAACCACGACTCGACGTGTTAGTACATTACACACACACGTAAATACAACGAACGGTGTTGAAGTTATATGCAATGTTTCAATTGACCCCTTTTACTTTTGCCTCCAGTCTACCCTACCTTAAGTTAGGGAGTGTAAGCCTTAGTCAACCACGCTGGCCCAGTCGGATTGGTCGACTTCACATACACTTTTGAATTTCTTGGCAGATGATGCAGGTTGCCTCACGATGTTTTCCTTCACCGTAGGAGCGTCAGACAAATGTACATATGAAATTCGAAAACAAAAAAACACATTGGTACATGGCGGTCTCGAACCCCGGACCTCCCGATTGGAAGGCAAGTGCCGATTCCACAGCGCCACTGACGCACGCAACATGCTTAAACTAAAATAATTTGACAGGATTAAAACTATCGTCATCTCTGTTTTTCTCTAAAGGATTGCAAGTGACGGCTTTATTTTTAGAGCTGTCAAATTAGTTTAGTTTAAGTAAGTCGTGTATCCGAATCAACAGCAATGTCTCATTAATTTAGATTTTTAGTGTAAAAGTGACAGGTGAGGAGAAAAGTCTTTTTCTTCCTCTAAACAATAACTTTCCAAAATTAGTAATGTCATTGTCTTATCGGTAATTTATGGTAAGTGACAAAAGTATTTATTATTTATAGTGTACGAGGAGAAACGTGCGCGGCCCTACAGCTTCGGCCTAGGCAAGCGCTTCGCGGACGACGAGACCGAAGAGAAGCGAGCGAGGATGTACGACTTTGGGCTGGGCAAGCGTTTGCCGCTGTACAACTTCGGCCTCGGCAAGCGAGCACGCAGCTACAACTTCGGTCTAGGCAAGCGACTAAGCAGCAAGTTCAACTTCGGCCTAGGGAAGCGGCAAAGGGACATGCACCGTTTCAACTTCGGCCTAGGCAAGCGATCCGAGGACGCCGCTTCCGACGACAGTGACAGTTATTTCGAGGGCTAATTTTTTGTGATTGTTTTGCGCGCGTTAACTTACGTTTGAAGTATACAAGTTTAGATTTGTATTCTAATAGCGCTTTTGTTAGTTATGTTTGTTGGTTATGTTATTACTATTGATAGTTTTTCTTTACTTATGTATACAAAGCAATATTTGCTATTTTTAATACCTACCGAAAATATTAGTAGCTGATGTTGATCAAAAGATATAAAAACGGGTGAAATTATATTATGTGCTTACTATAAGTAAGTTAATAAAATGGTAATGCTCTTTCATGTTTTCTTGTGAAATCACCAGCCAATTTTCACAAGTAACAATCAAAGAGTATTTCTGATTAATTTCGGTCAATCTTGTTACTTCGCACGTAATTAATGTTGCATACGTCGTTCTGTTGTTTCAAAACTTCTATTAATTATTATCATTAACTCGTTTCATTAAATACATTTAATGTATCGAATATTAGATTTTTGGAATAAAATTATTATTATCAGAGTGATTATATATTTTTATTAAATATCTATTTATAATCTTTTATATTATTATTATAATGTCTACGCAATATTCCTTTAGTCTTGTGAACTAAATGTATTGAACTTGGTCATGAGTTGAGTTCAATAATAATTTATTTTGTAAATTATCTAATTGTTAAACATTTGTAGTTATTTACGGAAATGCTAGTTATCTATGATATTGTTCATAGACGAGTTACGGAAGTATTATAATATGTATTAAAATAGCTCATCAGATTAGTAGTTTAATGTAATTTTATGTTAGTAAAAACCTTTTTAACGTATTCAATATTTTGCAATAAGTACTAAATATGTATTATTTTAACTTTTCTGACTTCATCTATGTTAAGATTTTACTTTCAAACTGATTGTTCTGTTTTGATTTAAAAAAAATTATCCTAATCTAGTCAACAATTCGTAACTCGTTAGTTATAAGCACTTAATAACATAATCATGTTAATTAAGTTTCTTTAAGACTAAATACGAGTTGTTTTGAAATATAACCATTGATTATACAAATCAAAATTAAAATATACAGAACATAGAGATATTGCATCATTGAATCTTATTATTTGTTTTTATTTGAATCCCTACGTGCGTAGTTTCAACCGAAGTGACATACTTCAAGAAGAAAATAGATGAGTATTCGCCGAAAATGAACTTCATAATCTATATACCGGGTGGAAAAAAAAGACCGTGGTTGGAGGAAAAGTACCTTTAATATTGTTCATCGCAAATTTTACTGAAAGGAAACATTCCTTTATTTCAAAAATAATTAAATAAAGAAAGACCAAGAAAAAAATATTTTTTTATTGTAAAGCTTTCTCAGTATCCAAAGGAAATAGTTCACTTAACTTATGAATTACTCAAAATGAGACCCATTTTCACGTATGCACAGACGTATTCTTCGACTCAATTCGCTACGTATCGCCTTTTATATCGAGTTGATTGAATATTTAAAATACCTACTTATTAGTTCAACTTTTTTGTAATGGACTTTTTATTGTTAAAATAAAAAAAAATCTTGGTCTTTCTTTAATTTAAGATACTGTGTTGTTTAAAATAAATTGATCCTTATAAATGACTCTTTCGGTTAGTACCATAAAATACAGAATGTTTTTTGTCACATTTAACCGGTTTGATTCCCGGCTTAAGCAGGTATTTTTCAAAAGTCTTTAAATGCAGTTTGAATTATTTTTGAAAATAAATGAATGTTTCCTTTCAGCAAATTTTGGCATCATCATTATGAAAGGTACTTACTTTTCCTCCAACCACGGTCTTTTTTTTCCATCCTGTAAATAAAAGGAGATGTTCCCATCTATAGACGCACGCGCAGCCGTAACCGCTAATGGTAGAAACGTGAAATTTGGACAGTTGTTTTAATTCAAAATGCGGACGCACAATAAGAAGGGATTTAAAAAAATGTAACCCTAAAGGAATGAAATAGGGGTTGCAAGTTTGTATCGAAAAATCTTTAAATTAGCAACGATTTTGATAAAACTTGAGATTCATGCTCCTAAAAATATTTCATTGAACACGTGTTTCATGGTTTATTGGAATTCACTCCCTTAGAGTGCAAAATAGGCGTTGAAAGTTTTATGGAAAATATTTAAAATCTGCTCTAATTCCTGTGGAATTTATTATTCGGGCTTAAATAGGCTACAAAAATATTTTTCTTACGGGAAAATATAAATTCCCACGGGAAAACAATAATGACGCGGGCGAAGTAGCGAGCAGAAAGCTAGTAAATAAATAAAATAAAATGAGAAAATTAGATTGTGCACAACGAGTAGGTACTTACAATAAGCTGTGTATCAAGCTATACTGTTTGACCTTTGGACCGTTCTTATGTCGCTCGTAATAGTGGCGGTTTTCGTAGTTATGTAAAGCTTGAATGGGAGCTTACTATATGTACATTTTTATACAAAACACATTTTACCACCCCATTTCACCCTATTAGGGGATGAATTTCAATAAAATACGAAACATGTTATCCATCGATTCTATTAAGGAATGTTTATGCACAATTTAAAGTAGATTGGACCAAGGAATCTAGTTGTCCCATACAAACTTTGCCCCCCTTTTTCACCCCCTTAGGGGTAGAACTTCGGAAAATCCTTTCTTAACGGACGCCTACTTCATACAAAGAACACACCCTCCAAGTTTCAAGTTTCTACGATCAACGGTTTAAGCTGTGCGGTGATCCGTCAGTCAGTCAGTCATTCAGGACAAAGCATTTTATAGGTAAGTATAGATGAAGATGCGTTCGATCTTTAGCTCACCTGATGGATAGTGACGGGTTGAAGATGAATTGAGAACCACCAGGAATACTCAATAATACTGATTGACTGAGTGAACTGCTTGTCAATCCTCTTTGTCAGAATACAACATTGCTGTAAAAATAGAGTTTTATGGTACATAATATTTATTTAATTTATTTAATCTTTATCGTACATAAAACAAAAGATGTACAAAAGGCGGACTTAATGCCTGAGGCATTCTCTACCAGTCAACCAGTAAAAATGTGGGAGATATTGTTAACGGTGTACGAATTAAAGTCGAAAATGACATAAGTATATTTAAATTAAAATGAAATAAATAAACATTTTTATTTTATTTTAAAAGGTACATTAACAGCCGAAGCCAAAAAAAATGTACACAGCTTAACAATATGAATACAAAACAAAACAACAATAAGACCATACAACAATCAAAGAATACATTGCAAGTTTAAAATAATGTAGCAATGTTCTCTAACAAAACTTAAAAAGAAAATGAGGATGATATGATGATGTCCAATAAATAAAGGGTATATATAAATAATATCTTACATACGATACCTGAATATTTAATTAATAAATATATATAGGCAAACATTTATACACAAGTAATTCATAATATATGAAATAATAAAAATACATAATATATATAAATTAATTTCATATATAGTTTGAATACAAGATTAAATTGACATAAACAAATAATAGAATATAAATATTAAAAAATATATAAAACTACATATATGATGTATAATAAATATATATACAGGGTGTCCCAAAAAATAGTGCCAAGCGAAAGTCCAGAGTTAGAGCATCTCTTGGAGTACCCGAATCACCCCCATGTATGTTCCGCGATTATTCGTAGTTTAAGAGTAATAATTTTTTGAAAATTTCGATCTAAAGAACTTAAAAATTTTTAATAAAAAAAAGTTGAACATATTTTAATGTTTTTCTTTATGCCACTGAATTATCTTTAGTGCTTCTTTTATGTCTAAAATAATCAGCTTTTCATTTTAATGTTTTTCAAAAAGAAAAACATTAAAATATGTTCTACTTTTTTTTATTTAAAATGTTTAAGTTCTTTGGATCAAAATTTTCAAAAAGTCTGAAAAAAAATTATTACTCGAAAACTACGAATAATCGCAGAACATATATGGGGGTGATTCGGGTACTCCAAGAGTTGCTCTAACTCTGGACTTACGCTTGACACTATTTTTTGGGACATTCTGTATAAATAATGCTAATATTATGTCGAAATACTGTTAAATAAGACTAAGCAGATTCCAAAAAGAGTTCGTATCTGACGTTTGAATGATGCCTTACTACACGCGGATCTATGAGTTGGAAATGGAAATATGAGTTTAGAAGAGAAGCTGAGTTGCGCAGTGGCAAGGTGGACTTGGCTAATGTTGACCTAATAATAGCCGTGGCTATTCGTATGATGGGTGACCAAAAATGTGAAGCATCCCTAGCCCTACCGACACCGTGCTTCGGAAGCACACCAAACAGCGGAAATGAGCAGAGAGTGCACTTGTGTTTACACAGATACTTGAGCTCCTTAGATATGAAATTTACGAGTACGTTTTGTCAAACTGACCATATTGCCACAGATTAGATAATAGTTTGATATTGCTTTCAAATATCTGGTGTTTGGTTTGCAATTGCTAATTTAAATTTATGCTCGTATATTTCTGTTTCAAATCGAGTACCCATTTCTCTTGCTTTCGCACTATTTAATTTTTATGTGAAATCGTTTTGTTCACAAAATGAAAAAACTTTCCATATCGCGGTATTTACGAATCTGAGTTTCACTGCAGCACCAGCGCAGGAAGCTACTGTAAAAGAAAGCATGTATGTTTTTGAATTAACGTTTTCGTTATGGAAATTTTTATCTACAAAACAAACCCAGTGGACGGCCGCAGACCCTAGTTGATAATAAAGAATTGAAGGTTGGAAGCGGATCCATCACATACCACATCGGAGCTAGCGATAGGCTTCGGTGCAAGTTTGATTCACTTGAAACATATAGAAAAAGTGACAAAGCTCGAGAAATGGATACAGCATGAATGACACACCAACCAACACGCATTGAGTGCCACGTTATACAATAAGTCAACCGTCACAATAACGAAGGAATCATCATCATCATCATCATCATCACAGCTCATATACTTCCCCACCGAGGGGCACGAGCCTACCCTAACTTATGTTAGGGCGATTAGGCCTTAGTCAAACCACACTGGCCCAGTGCGGATTGGTTGACTTCACAGTATCGTCGTGAAGTACTTGAAGCACGACACAAAACCCACTTTTCGATGGTGCACAAGAGGAAATATCCGTAAGAATACTGAAATTATCTGTTAGTATTTGAATTTTTACTGTTTACACGTAAAATATATTTTGCAGTGTTTTATTCGTCATATGAGGTTATGACGCGCTGAATCCACAAACAGCTGATTGGATACGTCTTTTTGACAGCTGATATTGCCATAGCCAACCTCAGAACAATCTGTTATTCTTCTGAGTAGCCAACCTAGCGTCTAGATTGAGGTCTAGATTCCACAGACCACAGAATAGACGGACGGACGGGCAAAAGGAGTTAAATCCATACTGCTATTGCTTAATTATTACATTTTGTTCTGTTCGTCGTTTAGTGTTAAAATTGTATATATAATATTAAAAAATCCAGAGGAGAAGTAATTGAGACAGGTCTTTCAGATCACACAGCGCAGGTACTAAATTGCCCTGTTAATAAAACCTGTGCTATAAAGTCCTGTCGTATAAAACGTCGAGATTTTAGCATGGAAAATATGCATAAATTTAAAAACTATATCGAAAGCCTAACATTTTCAGATACTATATCATCAAATGATCCCAATGAAGCATATGATAACTTTTTTAACATATTTAAATGTCTTTATGATCTATGCTTTCCATATACAATGATAAAAATAACACGATCAACAACACCTAAATGGATTACAAAGGGTTTACGAACTTGCTGTAAAAAAATCATACACCTTTGAATTACTTCGCAGGTGTATGCAGGTTTCCTCACGATGTTTTCCTTCACCGTAGGAGCGTCAGGTAAATGTACATATGAAATTCGTGAAACGATAAACACAGGCAGGATCGATCGCGGGCCTCCCGATTCTACTCGGGGCACAATCCAGTGACGAGGCTACAGCGCTACCGACGACGCTCCAACGAGGGAATCGAAAATTAATAAATCATTATAAAAAAAATTCATCTCGAGCGAGAATCGAAGTTTGAATCGAGAATTGAAGTCGCGGATTCTATTCCCGCTCGATACCAAGTTTTTTTTCTTGAAACGATTTATTCATTTTTCTCTTTAGTTAGCAGTTTTAAAAATCAAAGTCACAAATGTACTCCTAACAAACTAGGGAATTTTTGTCGTATCGTTACTAGTTGATGAAAAACGGATTCTGTACGACAATAGGAAACGCTTATCACAGTAGTGGTTGAGGAGGGGAACCGGTCAAACGCTGCTGTCCCAAGCGAAAATTGACTCACAAAAAATAGAATCGACTTCAAAAACACTGAAAACTTAAAAATAATCTTCTTCTATATTGAAGTCGGCGCCAAACGATGATCTCCTAGAAAGTGTTAAAATTTGTCACATTTGGTTTCTAATTCTAATTTATGTTCTAATTTATACCAGCTCACCTTCGGTGAGCTGGTATAAATTAGTGTTCTCCTCGATTTTCTATGGGATCCCATCATCCGATTCTGACTTTGGTGACTACGGGACCACCCTTGCAGTATACTCTATCAAATACAAAAAGAATTTTGGAAATCGGTTTAAAAATGACGGAGTTATGAGGTAACAAACATAAAAAAAAATACAACCGAATTGATAACCTCCTCCTTTTTTGAAGTCGGTTAAAAATGGTAACGGTGAGTGTTTGGTGGTCCAGTGCTGATGGCATACACTACAAATCTGGCCAGACAATACTGGAGATCTGTATTGTGAACAATAAAATTGCAAACCATCATCGAAAAGCTAGCCGTTATACTGCCGAGACTGGGGCGATCGATCTAGCCCCCTGCTACTTTAGGATAACTAGACCCCATACCAAATACTTTGCCCATACTACACGAGAGACGGTTGCTAAATTAGAAGAGCTACGATTGGAATGTCTCCCAACACCCAACAACAAATATTACCTCGACTTTGCTTCAATATATTAACACTATTTTCAGAATTTGGTCCATTTTATGCAAGATGCATAAAATGGTCATGAATAGAAAAAGTATATTGCATAGCAACTGTCGCTAGAATAAATAAATGTGTCAATCTTACGAAAACTAGTTTTGTATCTACACTTGTATCGTAAATAACTATTTCTATTCATCATGACACAACTATGATATAATTAATATAAAAATAAACACATATAAAGATATAATTCAATTTCGACGCGGCAGTTCAAACCGCCTTCAAAGATTGTGTTGATTCTCGCTCGCTCACGCGATTTTCTCAGTAGTGGAATCGATGAACTACCTATAAAGAGGGAAAGTGCATAAAGAATAAATTTCAATTGAGAAATTATATAATTTTATTTAATTTTTTCGTTTGACTAATTTCATATTATTATGTAAGGATTAATATATTATTATTCTGCGCAGATGGCTAGTCTCACCGTGATCGACCTAATTACGGTCAAGATATAGTGAGTAGGCTTGATAATAGTACATACGTACTTGTAGACGATGCAGGTACAGTGTGACATTTAGGAGTATAAAGTTAATGAGGGCGCTACCAACATTTTACGTAGCAACATACATATTATATTTTTAAATTTCCAAAAAATCCTTAAAACAAATTTTCTATTGTCACTGTATCACCCTGAATAACACTATTATTATCAATACTTGTGATATTTAGAACCACAAAGAAAATAATAATTGAGAAATTAATAGCTTAAAGGGGTGCCAAAATTATAAATGTTAGTTCCCAAAAAGAGTTTTTGATAAGTCCCAAAAGACGTTAAGGTATTGAGGTAGGTAATAGAAAAATATTTTTAGACGTGGGTACTTCATGATCGAAACATCTGTCAGGAATTAGAGGAGACACTCTCACATTGTGTGCGGAAGCCGAAATGGTGATACGTCAAAGAAACGCCAGTACGGGCCGTACTGGAATTGAATCTTATCAGAAGCGTGCCATTTGGAGACAGAGTAGCAAGAGAGATAAGATACTGAAACGAAAGGCAGTTGCTTGTACAGTATTGATTCTATCCGAACGTTTCGTTTCGGAGAGGGAGCGTCGGTGGCGCTGTGGACTCGGCACTTGCCTTCCAATAGGGAGGTCGGGGTTCGAGACCCGTTTCGAATTTCATATGTACATTTGTCTGACGCTCCTACGGTGAAGGAAAACATCGTGAGGCAACCTGCATACATCTGCGAAGAAATTCAAAGGTGTATGTGAAGTCGACCAATCCGCACTGGGCCAGCGTGGTTGACTAAGGCCTAATCACCCTAACATAGGGTAGGCTCGAGCCCCTCGGTGGGGACATATATGAGCTGTGATGATGAACGTTTCGGTAAGACTCTGCTAAGTCATCAGCGAAGGATGTGTGACCTGAAAGTAGTTGACACGAGTAAGTATACTATCTGTCTGGAGGATACTTTCCACCTTTTGTGGGAGTATCTGGTATATGAGGATTAGCGTAGAAGAATGATGGAGAGGATACGCTACGATGCAGAGGGTCGTGAAAATCGTATAAAAAGAGTATCGGATATGAGGAGGAGCTAGCACCCCGAATTGTTAGCTTTGTCCCTATTTAGGAATGAGGATGCATTGAAGTCTGGATGACAGAGAAAAAGGTTCAGTAGGGAAGCTCTTGACTTTCATCTCACCTGATGGTAACTGACGTTTCAGGAGAAGATGCAAGCGAGCTTCACCTAGAGTCCTCAACATCTAATGAGAAACTACTATTACTTCTAATTGTCGGAACATAACAATCATAACATTGTTTCTTTTATGGCGACAAACTTAGGTAAAATGGTGTCCCTAGCCAAGTAGGCTCAGAAGGCCTACCACCAACAAAACTAAGGGGAAAAACTTCTGTCCGCTCGGAGAAATCAAACCCGGATCTCCAGATTAATACAGGGTGGTCTCAGTCACTAAATATTCAACTAACAATAAATATTAACCCACAGATTCGGTTGAAACCTGAAATGTAGAGACTTCCACCATTTTCACAAAATGAAACTGGAAGCAACACCTGGAAGATGTTTTTCCCGTTACTAGTCTTAGTAAAAAATGTTTAGTAAATAAATATTACCCAATACAATCTTAGCAGCGTCATTGTCATTGGATATTTTTTTAATTCAACAAAAGTCCAACATTTTGTTGAAGTAAACATAAACAAACTATTCTAAGTCAGAGTAGAACAAACAAACACACTTCTGCATGTAGAATAGATACATATACATATTCCAATGAGTTTGGTTGGTAGTCTTGTTTCTTTGAATGTACGCAACTTTAACATCAAATGATACCTTGACAGTAATCCCCAGGGGAGATAGTATCTTTAGTCACCTTCGTCACAAAACCCGAATGGTAATTCGCAATCCCTGTGAAATGGCCATTGATTATATTGACGAAGGACCAATTTGTCGGTTTTGTAGCGCACAATGAAAAGTGGCGTTTATCTCTTACGTCTCATTATTTTTAAAGGATTCCATTACAATAAATACTTTTTTCACTTCTCATGCTCTTATAGTGCTTATTTGTGCAGGATATAGGCTGCACAAAACGAATTTTGTGCACAAGTGCATTAACGTATCTACTCATACATAAATGTATCTATATTAAGGCAAAGAAAATGAGCCATACAGCCAAACACAATAAGAAGTTCATAGATAGAATTTATTTTATTATATTTACTTTAATTGCCTTATGTGTTTTTTAAGACATAAAAGATATAAAAATTTAAATTCAAGTACGGAAGATTATTTAATTAATTTAAGGTAATAATTTATTAAATAACTATAACTAAATATATGCAAGTATCATATAAAAATCCTCTCAATCGAAGTGAAAAGCAGAGTTTATAACTCGTCCACAAAACCATTTTATCCTTCGTTCGTTTTGTACACTTGTTGTAAAATCTACTATTGTATGCATCCGATTAAAGTTATGAAAAACTTGAGGTCCAAAACGAGAACGATTGTATTTGCAACTTTAACCTAGAAAGTAAGTTTTTTAAGGTACAACATGTATTTGTACCGTTCCGCAAAAGTTAACTTGGGGCTAATTTACCAATGATAAAAATTCGGCACCTTTAAAATAGTAGAGTAATAAATTTGACTTTCATTGCCGAAAAAAGAAAGAAATGCGATAAAAAATATAATTTAAATACCTATAAAATAATGTATAATATAATATTCTCAATTAAAAATTTATCTTAAGTGGCTTTTGTATTTTAATAATAATTAGTTGTATTTTAATAAATATTCCACTATACTTATTACTCTTAACTACCTGGCATTATAATTATATGTTATAGAATTCTCTTAAAACATATATGTTTTAGGATAATTCTATGTATTTACGAGTACATGCAGTATTTGCCGCTAAGTGATTATTATGCATATGTACAAGACAAACATTTTTTGTTTTTTTTTTGATCACGTTAATGTAAAACTGTTATAATTGCTTTATCTATCTATCTTCTAATATATAAAATTCTCGTGTCACAGTGTTTGTTACCAAACTCCTCCGAAACGGCTCCACCGATCTTTATGAATTTTTTTGTGTATGTTCAGTAGGTCTGAGAATAGGTCGTAAACTATTTTTTATTATGGCGAAACGTAGTTCGCCGGCACAGCTAGTATATAAATAAAAATGGATCTTCGAAATGTATGTACGCCCATGACTTTCGAACGACTGCACCAAATTGGATGATTTTTGGTTTTATGTATTCGTTATTGTTACGACAAGGTTTGTGTAATATAAACATTACAATAATTTAAACAAACATTTCAATAATTTGTTAAAAAACATGGCGATACAAAGTACGCCGGGTCAGCTAGTTAGATATAAAGAGCAAAAATCATGGTGCATTAAGAGAAAAAGAAATACCACAGACAGTGCTTTTAGTGTGTTGACTGGATAGCTCTGCCTGATGCAGACGTACTACTAAGATAGAGATGGGTAAGTCCGGATTCGAAGATTCAAATGATTTAATGGAGTAAAGCCACGAGTGGAGCCGAGTCCATTAAAACCTTATCGACTTCACAAAGTTATCGACTCCGAGGAGTAGCTTTGGTAGCTTATTGCTAAAAACTCAGAACAATGATTTATGTTGACAGTCCTATCAACCGATCGACAATAATAACTACTAGCTGCTCGTTAACCCGCGACTTCTTCTGCGTCCCCAGGTAACTCATTAAAATTCGGAATAAAAAGTAGCCTATTTCAATCCCAATGGATTAAGCTATCTCTATACGAAATATCATTAAAACTTGTTCAGTGGTTCAGGCATAAAAGCATAATAAACAAACAAGTAAACTCACTTTCGCGTTTGTTGTAATATTACTCGTAGTTAAGAATTTAGGATGCCTACGGGAGAGTCCCACACAGGCCTATCGATTACCCATCGGCAGGTATGGTGTGCAACAGCATTCCACGTCGTTAATAAAAAGTTAAGATGCCTTTTCTGCGATCAGTAAAATCAGTAGTCTTAAATGTGTATAGTGCATTATTGTTTTATAAGTCGATTAAAAGTCGTCCTCCCGGCTGGCTTCGGTCTTATATTCGGTCCTTTAGGGGTACGAATACTCTTAGTATCGGAGTTGGATTTCGTGATATGAATCACTTCTAGGAGCCGAGCCTGCCCATCTCTAATACTGTGTAACAAACGTAGGTCATGAAATCCCTGACATAGATTACAAGCTTTTAAGTGTCCAATAAAACGCAATCACTTCCTGATTCGCTCGCCTTGCTCGATTAAAATAACCTAATTATATTAATAAATCGAGAAAAAATATAGTGAGTGAATTGATATTAATATTACGACATCCCTTAATGGTTCTCGCAGCCGATAAGCGCACCGTATCGTAAAACTTCAATGACGTCTGTCCGTCATAGATATCGTTTACAACAGGACATTCATAAAAGGTCTTCACATGTCCACATAAAATTGCTGCTGTATCTTTATTTCATCTTAGACTTAACTCTTACGGAAGGAACTTTATAACAAAAAAAAACAGTTTTTTCCTAGCTTTTCCCGAAATTCAGTTTCCAAAATCTAAAATAACACAAATATTGTATTTTATAAGTGAAATTGTGGTTATACTAATAGATCATACCTAAATTAGTTAGGTCACTTACCGTGATGATTGATTACGTAGGTACCTACTTTAAATAAAGACTGTAGTTTATGATTTGATTACAAATGTATAGTTTTCAGATTTTCTCTGCACTTGTAGTACGAACGAGTATAAGACGATAAATGACTTGCCAAATTTCATAGTTCTAAGTCAACGGAAAGTACCCTATAAATTTTGTAATCGTATAGACGCCATGTAGATGTGGTGCTGATGGAAGATGCTGCAGATTTCTTCGACTGCGTTCCGCGCCAACAAGTAAATTGTACGGGAACTCAAGATTAAAACCAGGCTTTCCACTACCTTGGTGTGCCCGGCTTGGCGACGCCAGCGCAGCGAACTCAACGCTGCGCTGGGAGGTGCAAACCTCTCGCTGCCGAGCATGGTCGTGGCCATGCTCCGCGGCGAGGCGGAATGGGGGGCTGTCGCCTCCTTCTGTGAGGATGTCATCTCGCAGAGGAGGCCGCGGAGAGGGAGCGGGAGGCTGATCCTCAAGCCGCTCCCATCCGCCGCAGACGGATAGGCAGGCGAAGGCGGGCATTCGCACAAGCGATGCCCGTCTAGTGACCCTGCCGTGGAGGCCTGCGTGCATGGTTGGCCCCGTGCACGCCGCCGTAAGGCCCTCCGTCTGGGGATTGCCCTGGTGTTCTCGGGCAATCCCCCCTTGGCGATAGCCCGACCAGTTGGTCGGGCTTGCCCGGGCGCGTGGGTAGTGGAGTCGCAGTGTGGACCTTACCTAGGGGTTTTAGTGGGTAGGCCTGGCACTCTGCCGGGAGAGCCCCACACACGCTCGCCGTCTAGCCAACGGCGGGTACGGTGCGGTTACGCATTTCCCCTCGAGAAAAAAAAAAGGCTTTCCACTACCTACCTGCGCCGAGTGCATGAGTTTTTTGGTCACATAGCTAGGAAGGATGGACATAACCTCGAACAACTGATGGTAACGTCCGAAAGTCGTAGTCCACGGAACAAATCCGTTCAACGCTGAACACCTTCATGATTCGCAAGTATTTCCCTAATATTTCCATGTGACTATCACCTAAGCTCATAAATGTCACCACCGAGGGGCTCGAGCCTACCGTTAGTTAGGGTTTTAGGCCTTAGTCAACCACGCTAGCCCAGTGCGGATTGGTCGACTTTACATACACCATTGTATTTCTTCACAGATGCAGGTCGCCTTACGACTTTTGTCTTCACTGGAGGAGCGTCGGACAAATTTACTAATTCGATAAACGAAAAACACATTGGTACATGGCAGGATCGAACCCCGGACCTCCCGATTAGAAGACCAGTGCCGAGTTCACAACGCCACCGATGCTCTGACCATGATGTGATTGATAGATTTGGTAGGAGAAATGGTAAATTTTTACATTTGCCATGTTGTTTGAGTACAGTAACCTACATAACACAATAAACCGACGTGAGTTTAAATAGTTATCACTAACAACTCGTATACTGGATGAAAATTACCTACATCTATTACTTATATCTATCTATTACAATTATAACAGACTTTATTTGATGCAGCCATTTATAAGAAGTCTTCACTACCGCACGTAAAGTTCATCATTACTCCAACTCAAGGCTCTTACATTAACCGATTCACATTCAAGCTCTTTCGCATGTCTTCATTCATTGTTATTACGAAAATATATCAAGTATGTAAAAATGTTGTCGCAAAATATCTCGAGCGATGGAAATGTGAAAAATACTAGCCGGAAAAACCTCGAGAAATTGTGGCAGACCATTAGGTACCCCTCATTTCGTCCGGGAACACCACAAAGGATGCTCCAACAACATTCCTTGGCCTTTCAAGCATGTAGTCGGTGTGTGACATCGCATCACAATCATAGTACCTAGTTCGTGGTTGGGTGGCTAGTGGTGGGTCAAGTTAATTTAAGTAAATTCCACTTTTGTGATTCTAGCATAAGAGACGAGACAATAAAGTTATTATTATTATTATTATTATTATAAACCGCCGCAGGAATTATAGTACAAAGACAAATTTCTGCTAAGTCACAGTTTTATTTATTTGGGCTAAGGAAGTATCTTGATTTAGTTTCTTTTATTCATTGGATTTAAGTCACGAAGTACGCTATGACGAAGGGACAATATAGGTTATAGAAATATTTAGCAGGTAAGTATTCCGTTTTTTTTTTGGAATTAACGTAATTTGGACTTGTTTAGATCTTTATTGTTTGACTAGCTTTTGCCCGCGGCATCGCTTGCGTTAGATTTGATTTTAAGTGAATGAATTCGTGTCAAACTCAGTAAATTAAAAAAATACCCCTTAAATGACTGATTTTAAAAAACCCTGAAACAGGTATTTTCTTATTTAGTTAAAGGATTAACGTCGAGTGCTTCATACAAACTTTGAACCCCCGTTTTAACCCTTTAAGGGGTGAGTTTTGGAAAATCCTTTCTTAGGGCACGCCTACATCATAATAGCTATATGTATGCCAAAGGGCTTGTTCAGTTTCGCTATACTTTGTAGTATTAAAATAAATAGTGCGTTAAGCAGTATTGTGGTATAACATATAACACTTAAGACAGTAAATTTTCTTTACAAAAATTAACAGCCCCCCATTTTGTTTCAAATATCTTTCTACAATCGGATGGTAGATATAAGAAAAACACGCTGGCAACACTTAAAATATATTGGCATTTGGCAACACGTGTATTTGAGATGTGTTTCTTAGTGATGTAAAATATAATGTGAACTGTTTCGGTTTTTGTTCACTATTGTTCCACAAGTGCTATGAGACGCTCGACAAGATTGAACGTTTTCACAAATGACGATACGTCAACGTTGACTTTGACAATGTCATTATTGACATGAACGTAACCTTACACCGCACTGTGTCGTTCAGTGATATCCCTACCCTACTCATACAATATAGTATGAAACGATCTATATAATATCATGTTATTACGCTTATGAAATACTTATAATAGCTTATGAAACAATGTCGTTCTCTTCACATATGTATAGAATGAGATGAACGTTACAGCAATAATTTTTGCTGTGAATATAAATATTATAATGAAAAAAATATTTGTAATAACTGCAATAGGAAATAAAAGTAATATTCCACGGTTTTTTTCGTATGCAGGAATGCGATTTTAGCGGTATATCGGATATCGGTTTTTAAAACTCACATCGTGATTGATCAAAATGTCCAATCTGTCAATATTAATAAAAGTCTCAGAAGAATAACTAGTTGTTATTCTGAGATAAAAGTAATTAATTTCTGTCATTTGACTTTTCTTTTTTTTTAATGTTGTCATCGTCCAAAATTCTCATCCTTAACGAAACTCCTGCGCTATCTCTGTTGCTGACGAGATCAGACTAGGAATGGAATATTATATTCCACATTCCAAGCTCGTCAGTAGAGGGAGACGTAACCTCTGGTTCAATCGCGAGTGCGCCTCTGCTGCTGAAAACAAACAGCTAGCTTACCGCGCTTGGATCAGAGGTCGAGCTTCTAGGGATCCCAATACTGACCTACTGAAAACAGCCTATAATAATGCCACCAAGTTGTGTAAGAGGGCTTACCTTAGAGCGGATGCTCAGCACATTGCACAAGTGGGTCAGGAACTGCTATCGCACCCTACGGGTAGCCGTTCTTTCTGGCGCCTGGCCAAAGTTGTGCAATCAAACTTCTGCCAACCCTCGCTGCCACCGCTGAGACATGCCGATGGCTCACTTGCTCATCAGCCGCAGGAGAAAGCCGACCTCCTGGCAAAACTCTTCGCGGCCCATTCCCGTATCGATGACTGTGGTGCACAACCTCCGACACTGTCCCATTGTGGCAGCACTATGCCCGATATCCGCATCAGACAGCGAGATGTGCGGGCGGAGCTACAGTCGATTGATATTCGAAAAGCAAGTGGACCAGACGGCATTCCTGCGATTGTACTTAAGAAGTGTGCAGCGGAGTTGACTCCGGTCCTGACGCGTCTATACCGTCTGTCGTTTCTGCTGGTTGTGTGCCGAAATCTTGGAAAGAGGCCAATGTCCAGCCGGTTCCCAAAAAGGGAGATCGTTCTGATCCGGCTAACTATCGCCCTATAGCCGTCACTTCCATTTTGTGTAAAATCATGGAGAGGATTCTTAACACCCAGCTGATCCGTTACCTGGAAGGTCACTCGTTGCTTAATGACCGTCAGTATGGGTTTCGTCCTAAACGGTCAACAGGTGACCTTCTAGCGTTCTTTTGCACAAATGGGGTGAATCTATCGATAAGCGCGGCGAGTCTGTGGCTTTTAGTCTCGACATCGCCAAAGCTTTTGATAGAGTCTGGCACAAGGCTCTCCTTTCCAAGCTTCCGGCATACGGATTGCCCGCTCAGTTCTGTACGTGGATTGCCAGCTTCCTCCACGAGCGTAGAATTCGCGTTATCGTTGACGGCTGCGCTTCGCGGTTCGTGGCAGTGAATGCTGGTGTTCCACAAGGCTCCGTTCTATCCCCAACATTGTTTCTTCTGCATATCAATGACATGCTTTCCTTGGGAAGTATACATTGCTATGCAGACGACAGTACAGTGCATGGGGGATATCACGGAAGCTCAGGGGCTGCTCGTGGCAATATTGATAGGGAGAGGCAGAATCTTATCATTGAGCTCAACAAGACGCTGGACCTCATCTCCGAATGGGGTTCCAACAATCTTGTCGAGTTCAATGCTAAGAAAACACAGGTGTGCGCGTTCTCGGCGAAAAGGTCACCTTTCCTCCCCCCTCCTTCTCTTCAGGGCACAACCCTCCACACACAGAGTAACATCACCTTGCTCGGAATGAACATTCGCTGCGATCTGAACCCCAGAGACTACATCGAATCCGTTATAACTGCTGCCTCACGGAAACTCGGTGTCCTAAACAAGGTGCGTAGGTATTTTGCGCCGGACCAACTATGCCTGTTGTATAAAACTCAGGTTAGATCTTGCGTGGAATATTGCTCGCACCTTTGGGACGGCTCCGCTCAGTACCTCCTCGATGCTCTGGACAGATTGCAGCGTCGTGCTATTCGTATAATTGGCGATGTAGAGGCAACTAACACCCTCGAACCTCTACAACTTCGTCGTGACATCGCCTCTCTTAGCGCCTTTTACCGAATGTTCCATGGGGAATGCTCTGAGGAGCTCTTTAACCTTATCCCTCCCTCTCCATTCCTTAACAGAAACACGCGTAAGGGCTTTCGGAGTCATCCTTACACTGTATCTTCCTTTTCACACCGTACCAAGAAATTCCAAGATTCCTTCTTCTGTCGTTCATCCCACACTTGGAGTTCTCTACCTGCGCACGTGTTTCCTCCATCCTATAACATGGGTTCCTTCAAAAGAGGTGTGAAAAAGCATCTTTTAGGCCGGCAAGGGGCGGGCAGGTAGGATAGTGGATGTCGTCCCTACTCTATCTGTCAACTCATTTGGGCCTCTTTCACCGCTTAACATCAGGCGGGAGGAGGTCATTTGCTGGGCCTTACATAAAAAAAAAAAAGAAAGAAATAATTTAATGTAGGGGGGGGGGGGGCTAAATTAAAAACAATAAAACAGTGTTGCAAGGGTATGTAATGAGCTATCCTCTGATATGTGAATTAGGTCTGCAAAAAAATATGTTGAATATTATACCACTATTGAAAAGCGTCGATGGCGTAGTGCGTAAGGCCGTCGCCTTCCAATCGGGAGGTAGCGGTTCAAACTCCGCTACGTACCAATGTGTTTTCAAAATTTCGAATTCATATGTACGTTTATTCGACGCTTTTACGGTGAAGGAAAACATCGTGAGGAAACCTGCACACACCTGTGAAGAAAGAATTTCTTTACAGGTTGTGTGTGAAGTCGACCAACCCGCACTTGGCCAGCGTGGTTGACTAAGGCCTAATCACCCTAGTTTAGGGTAGGCTCGAGCCCCTCGGTGGGGACGTATATGAGCTGTTGATGATGATGATGATGATTGAACATCTCCTTTCAGCTCAATCCGTTCAGTGGTTTGAGCTGTGCGCATTGATTTACTACCAAACGTTTGGTAGTAAATCAATAGCTGTGCGTTGAAAGATCAGTCAGTCAGTAATGGTTGCCTTTTATATAATAAAAAAATACTGATACAGATTTTACTAGGTATAAAATAATCAAAAATCTTGGATTAAGTTATTTAAGAGTTAAAAAGCCTGGTCATTTGAGGATTATATTTATTTTGGTATTTTGTATATTCATAGTATTTTAAATGTTTTATCAATATTTTTGTTGTTAGGCTAAGCAACAGGTTAATGTTTAAGTATACATACCTATCAAGAAATCACAAATTTAAAAAAGTATACGTATCAAATAACATGATTATAATAAAATTAGATAAATAAAAAATAAACTAAGATGTAGTTAAGACCAATATTATAATGGTGATGTTTACCGGATTGAGACACTCAACCAGCAGGCGTAGCACGGACCGTGAAAAAAACGGGACAAGAGACAAATAGCATGTTTCTTCTCGCTCTCTCATATAACAATGACGCGAGACGGGACGAGGGTTAGTCACTTTCTCTTCTATAGTCCACGCTCCGTGCTAGGCCTACAGGGTCACCTGCTTGAGTACCTCCGTCTTATCTATTTCCGCCGTAAAGTAGCTGTGCTTGCATTGCTGTGTTCCGGTTTGAAGGGTAAGATATGGCAGTGAAATTACTGAGAAACTTCTACTATGTATTCACTCTACATCTCTATAAAATCTACTATGTATTTTAAACCATTTTATTCGTATTGACAGGTTGTCAACAAAGCGCTAATCCAGAATTAACATCAAGTTAATCATTCAAATCTTGTGTTTTAGATGATTAACCTTAGTTAAACTTCTTTCAATGAATTGGACTTTATTTATTTATTTATTATTGCACACACATACAATATGGGAAAACACATTTATAACAATGAGCAAAAGGTACTGCATATTTCTGTTAGAAATTTCTTCCTGCAGACCCGAGCCAGTGACAGGTGATTTTAAAGGGTAAAACTTTGTGTGTATACTTAAATATACATACCAGAAATTTTTACATAGATATTATATAAATAAATATAACTGAATAAAATACATAGCATATAAATAAGACTGTATTAAAATATAATTATATATATAAATATATACTTGTAATTGTTATACAATAATACATAATATACAGGTACATATACATATACACAAAATACATATGTCTAAAATGATGGCTATTATGGTACGTTAGATACATTGTTTCAGATAATGATCCTTAAGAGATGTCTTGAAAGCAGATATTTTAGTACAATCTCTAATGTTGGCAGGTAACTGATTCCATAGGCGTGCAGCAGAAACAGTAAATGACTCAGAGTAGGTGTTTGTACTTCGGTTCGGAATAAGGAGAAGCGTGCGTAATCGAGTTCTACTAAGCCTGTCAGCAGAACGTAAAAAACTAAAACGTTCTCTAAGGTATTGCGGGGCCAAAGGATTATGCGGAACATTGAAAAGTAGACAGACTTTGAACGGCAGAAGTGAAAATATTGAGAGAGCTCACTTTATTCGACTTACAATTATATTGACTATTTTACTTCTACGTTTACATGATTCAATTTTGTTCCCTCGTACAAATTGGAAAGCGGAGCGGAGCGTCGGTGGCGCTGTGGCCTCGGCACTGGACTGTGCTCCGAGTAGAATCGGGAGGCCCGCGATTGATCCTGCTGCCATGTACCAATGTGTTTTTCGTTTCGAATTTCATATGTACATTTATCTGACGCTCCTACGTTGAAGGAAAACATCGTGAGGAAACCTGCATGTTATGCGAAGTAAATCAAAGGTGTATGTGAAGTCAATCAATCCGCACTGGGCCAGCGTGGTTTGACTAAGGCCTAATCGCGCTAAATAGTTAGGGTAGGCCCGTGCCCCTCGGTGGGGACGTATATGAGCTGTGATGATGACGATCATAATGCTACTCTCGACCGTGGGTGTGAGTCCAAAAAAAGTCCCCAGGAGCTTGCATTAGTGAGCAATAAAACCGTCAGCAGTCATAGAATTTTAATAACCAGTAAAAATAGATGGAAACAAACTTAATAAATGTTTTAGTTATATGACTCATCATTATCATTTCAGCCAAGAGACGCCCACTGTTGGACAAAGGCCTCCCCCAATCATACGACTATCGATGTTTACACGAAGCCTTCAATATTACGTCAGGTCTAAACTTATCGGTAAGAATTATTTCGCTGCCTGTGACTCTGTGACAAATAGTTGGACGTACTTTGACCGTGAACCGTTGCTAGATCTCCGAAGTTGAGTTTCTAACTCGAATTTGTGGACGTTATAATCAAATACATGAAATATTTAGGACTATATTGAAATTTCATTCTAAAGGACTTTTATAATTTGACTTATATTGCATGTCAAGCACAGTGGTACATGTATCACCGTCTACCCGTGGATGTCGTAAGCAAGGGTGGGTACAGGTACAATGGGGGGTAAAAACAGAATTACCCCCTCCCATCTAGACTTGCAGCTCACACTAAAGTGTCTCACGCAACCTTTACCGAGATGATGTATGCAGATTATGAGGAGTCTTGGTGGCTTGTGCCTTAGATTTACAGCCGGTTGCACTAAGTTTTACGTTATACGATTTCGTAAAAAGTAACAACTTAATACCTAAAAATGGGTCGTTTCACTATTAAATATATGATTCGCGCCGTACATTTAACCTTTTTGAACGTAAAGGATAAAATAAAACTACAATTGAAACTAGATTATGGTGTAATTCTTCCGTATTTATATTGTTACTTTTACGAAATCGTAAAACGTAAATTTGGTGCAACCGGTCGTTAGCCTTAAGATCAGTGTATAATCAGTAGGTGGTTTAATATTCTCTCCTAGGTTGAACTGGCGTTTAGTCTCCATTCCAAAAGGAACGTTACGTTCCATCCCAACGTTACACCAACGGATTAACTTTATTTTCCGTTTCTCTAGCCAGTGATTAACAGTCTAGTACAGTTTGCAGCAGTGTGAAGGATACATTGTTGTAAGACATATTACATTCATAAATAACATGCACATAAATAACAAATCCTAAATTTAATAATCCGTAACCACACTGATCGAATAAATAAATGGAGCTAATGATGCTCCATTTATAAATTATTCGATCGGGATTTGAAGAATCAATTCCCAGAGCGCAGGTTAAAAATTGGCGGCCCATTGAAAGCGAGGACTAATGGAAACAAACGAACATCAATGAATGCCAATTAACTTTATGAATGTTTGAGATAGGAGAATATAAGGAGGCGCAGTTATGATAAATTCTGTTCTGTGAGCATGACGACTTATTTACAATGTCTTTGGCTTTATGTTAATGATCTTGTGTGCTCTTCATTATGATATCATTCGGGCGTCGCCCACTGCTGAACATTGGTCTACTCCAAGGATATCCAAAACGGTTCTTCGCTGCTTGCATCCAGCGACTTCCCCTGACCTTCACCATAACATCCGACTACCAACTATACCCTCTTGTGTATGCGGCCAGTGGTTTGCCGTTACTTGAGACTCCTACCGCCCAAACGATAGGCAAATTTTCAAGCCTATCCTGGTCTGTGTCACTTTTACTCAGTGAGTTTCATTTTTCTACGAGTTTCTTATTTCTGATTAGATTGAAGTTTGGATACTTGAAACGAGTATTTTTGCGTTTATACAATAAAGTTGAGAAACATGCAAACTGCCTTTCTGATGGTGAGTAGCTAAAATCACCTTTAGTACAGTCACAGTACCTAGTATTTTCATTGTCTGTTTCACCCTTCAACACAGTGATGCAAACACGTCTGCTTTGTTGCAGAAATAGATAGAAAAGAAGAGTTACCCATGCAGATGATACAGGTGCGGAGTCACCATCTTACCTAAGTTTGTAATAACATATGTTAGTAATATTGTTGTGTTGCGACAATTAGGGGTAAGGTAGCTAGTTCCTCAGTTGATGAAGAGTTCAGGTGAAACTCGCTTTCATCTTCAGCCTTATCGTGACTTACCATCAAGTGAATACAAAGCCTTCACTGTTGCCTGTAAAGAAAATTCAACCGCAATCATTCTCCTGAGAGATGACATAGAAAAATTGACCAAGTAACTTTTGGTCAGTATCATTCTTATGGGGTTTTGTTTCAATTTTCATATCACTTTTTCAAGTGTTGAGAATCCGTCGGGCCAGTGTGTTATAGTAAGCCAATTCATTCATAAGGAGAAGACCCCTACCCAGTAATGGGATATAGGTATAAATACGTTGAGATCGCGATGAAGATGATGCCATAATTTGCAACACATTTTCTATGCGGCTGACAAAAATGAAGAAAAGAGAACATTTACAATATCATGCTCTCTCCCTCTCTCATTGTCACATTAATTAAAGTCAGAAATTTGATCAGTGATAAAAGCTTAGTCGACATTCCCACTCCTTATATTTATTTAGCTCTTGGTATGAGTAACACGAAACTCGTTAGACACGTTTCTGTACAATATTTTCCTAATGGTAATCTGAAGCAATCAAATATTATTAATAGCTCAATGACGGGGACAAACGATGTCGTTCCCTAAATTCTTAGTATAATATAGTTGTGTGTAGCTAATAATGATACTAATGATAACGATGAACGATCATGGAGCCAATAAATACATATATTCAGGATTATTAATTTCAATGAGGAGCCGAATTGACTGGTGTAACATATAAAGATAAATATAATATAAAGTACTGACTTGTTATTTATATTCAATGATAATATTTTTTAATATGCATTTCATAAAAAATTAAAATATTTTTACCATTTATTAGAATATTAGTAACATGGTGGCCGTTATTTTGTTATAAGTAAGTAGATAACCATTATTTTGTTTCCAGCAACAATCCGACACAGCGATCTCTACAATCCTGTAAGCCTGTAACGTTGGCTAGGAATTAGTTGTCGTTATCTCAGAGACGATGACGAATTTAGCTATAGTTCCGGTATGAAACAATTGCCACTTGTCTAGGTTCCCAGGTATAAATTATTTGTAAAATTATAGAAGGATTTTTTTATATATAAGGCCGAGAGTAGAAAGGTGTAGGTACATAAAATATTGTGCTTGTTCGTCACATTTTTGCTATTGGTAATTTATATTTATGAACATTTTCTTGTACTCTTTAGACTGAAAAGTTAACCTCCTATATAAACAAATATAGCTTAGCCCGCGAACTACGTTTCGCCATATATTTTTTTTCCGTTTTTGTAACATTTTTCATTGATGCTCAGCACCTATTAGTCGTAGCGTGATGTTTTATAGCCTTTCTTGATAAATGGACTATTCAACAAAAAAAGATTTTTTCAATTCGGAGCAGTAGTTCCAGAGATTAGCGCGTTCAACTAAACAAACAAACAAACAATCAAACAAACTCTTCAGCTTTATAGTATTAGTAAAGTAAGTAAGTAAGTAAAGTAAGTATATATAGTATTAGTATTAGTATAGAGGAGTGCATGCTTCTGTCGAAGCATGATTATATGCTTTATATAAGAGCATAAAATATGCAAGTGCTACTTATATTTTGCCTGTGCGAATATAGAATTGTTGTTGAACAGTCGACAAAATCACCAGTGTTTAAATATCCGTCGGCTCTTTGGGGCCTTCACGGGGTCGGGAGCGAATCTAGCTCATGCCTCAGATTTCCGAACAATCATTCTTATCTAAAAGTTTTATTTCAACCCTAAATCACCATTCACACATTTTTTGACAATCAATCAGATCTCTGAGAGAAAGATCACCTCAGGCAGATAAAAAAGAAAAAATACTATTCATTTTAACGTTCTTTGAATTTTATACTGCATTACTTCCAAAAATTAATGTTACAAATATGAAAAGTATTAGCGACGCTAAATAAAAAACATAAAAAGTGTGATTTTCTTTAATTGTTTTATACAGCTTTCCGCTCGCGACTTCGTCCGTGTTATTTTTGTTTTCCCGTGGGAATTTTATATTTTCCTTTCGAAGCCTATTCAATACAAACAAACAAACAATGAAAGCTTTCCTCTTTATGATATTAGTATAGATTTCTTTACAGGTTGTGTGTAAAGTCGACCAACCCTCATGGCCAGCGTGGTTGACTAAAGCCCAATCGCCCTAGTTTAGGGTAGGCTCGAGACTCTCGGCGGGGACGTATATGAGCTGTTGATGATATTAGTACACATGTCATTTTTCGAGTTGTAAGTTTTCTTGTTGAGCTGTAAGTTTTCCTCTTGAAATAAATAAATAAATTTATAGGAACACGATGTTGTAGGCTAATTCCAATACATAGGAAGGCCCTTGCCCAGTGATGGGCCTAAGATAGTTTGATGCGAGTGACGAGTATCACCATATTGTACGCAGAAAACAAATACCTAGATCGCGAAATCGTCTTTATCAATAACCTTAATTTATTTTCTTAGTTTATTTATAGTTCGTAGAAAAGTTTATGCCGTCTCGCTGTTTTAATTAAATTTGATAAAGAATCGCGGCAGTGGGGCTGCGGCAGACAGTGAAAGAATCCCCCACAATAATGTGCTCCATGCTAATTAGCATTCGTTTGTGGAGGTATATTCCAATTATATTCTAAGAAAATAATTTTCTAAGAAATACCCGCAACTAGATTATTATGGTGTATAACTTTTAATTAGATCGTCGTCTTTGTCTGATCTTGAATTTTTTTTGTCTGTCCCATCACTACTAAAAATACTTTCAAGTGCGGTTCAGGTCGATATCGGCCCGCCGCTTTCCCTGATTTATTTCTCATTTCCTGTTGGACAGATCCAGGGGCGAATCGAACCTAAGGCAGTTGGGTTCAAGGTTATTCTAACAGTATAAAAAAGAATTGTATACATTATGTTTTCGCAAAGTAATAGAATTTTAATATACTGGTGGTTCGAGAAAGGCCTGCCACGCACTGGCGGAAATATCGTTGGGGGCGCATTTCGACCCGCCGCCCGCTGCACCAGATGAAGGTTTATGATTTTACTTGCCGCAGCCAAGGTGTTTAACAATGTTGCTATCACTTACGAGTCCCTATATATGTCATGAGATCGATAGTGACAGCAACATTGTTTAACTTGATCATTGCTTAAACATTTTCTAACCGCCTCCGTGGTCTAGTGGTTAAGACCACCGGGTGTTGATCGGGAGGTCCGGGGTTCGATTCCCACTGGAGGCAGAACTTTTTCTGCTCGGTTTGGTTGGTGGTAGGGCTTCTGAGCTCGACTGGATGAAGACCAAGAGCTTCCCGTCGTATGTAAAAAACATTTTTATGAATAAGGCCGTAATATTACCTATATTTATTTCAATGTGTGAAAAGAAGTAGATCAGCCGTATGCAAATATCAAATAGAAGTCAGCACCTGTTTCATACCTACCTAGTTGGTGTTTTGCGAATTGCATGTGTCAAAAGGTTCCTTCCTTGTTCATGCCATAATAAAATACAAATGATGAGATTTATTTATTAAACTAGCTGTGCCCGCGACTTCTTCCGCGTGGAATAGTAATTTTAATAGTAAATATTTTTTTTTAAGATCTTGATATTAAGTAGCCTATGATGTATCTTATATAATTAGCTTTCTATTAGTGAAAGTCCCGTCAAAATCGGTCCAGCTGTTCCAGAGATTAGCGGGAACAAACAGACAGACAGACAAAAAATAAATAAATTGTGTTTTTGTTATTGGTACCCGATATTCATTCATACCCATTTTTTTTTATGGATGGCCCAGCAAATGACCTCCTCCCGCCTGATGTTAAGCGGTGAAAGAGGCCCAAATGAGTTGACAGATAGAATAGGGAGGACATCCACTCTCCTGCCTTTTTTTTTTTTTTTTACGTTGGGAAATGCCTTACGCATACCTCACGCTTGGGAACGTGAGGTTATGTCGGACTCTCCGCGGCAACTAGAGGCATAGTGCCATCCGAAACCGCGGCCTACCGACTAAAACCCAACGATGCCCCTCACATATGCCTTGGCGCAAGCACGTCCATCACCGACGCATCCTCTCCGTCATCTGACGAAGAAGACACGCCGAGGAGGGACGTGTTGCTACCGGACAAGGTCAAGGGAACCCTTTCGGACACTTCCATGACCTCGTCAGCATCTGCTCGCCTACGGCGAGTCCCTCTCAACTCCCCAGAACGGGGGGGCCGGTGACGTCCCTGAGCATGAGGAGCGTCAACGACTGACGGCGACCTGTGCAATGCAGGACTTAGGTTTCCCAGACCTGCGTCCCGCTGGTCACCGTCAGGAGGAAGGAGGCGAGCAAACTGTCGTCTCCTTCGACCTGGCCTCCTGCGACGGCACGGATCTGCCAGAGGGTCATCTTCCCTGGCCCGTTCCGCTACCTCCTTTAGCGTGATGACCTCCACGCAAAAGGAGGTTGTCGCGTCCCAAGCCTCCGCACTCTCAACCATCTTTAACATCAGGGATGGGAGAGAGAGGTCAGGGCCAACGCACGAAGCCAGTGCATTGCGCTGGGAGGAAAAGGCAACACATTCCTCGAGGGTGTGCTGTGCTGAGTCCTCAGCAGCACCACAGTGGTGGCACTGAGCGGTCGGCTTACGTCCAATCCGATGCAGGTAACGACCAAAGCAGCCATGACCACTGATGACCTGCACTAGATGGTACGAGAGCGACCCATGCTTCCTCTCCGCCCATGGTTTAAGCACGGGGAGCAATGCCTCTATGGTTCTCCTAAGAGTTCCGGAGGCCGGCTCACCCAGACTCTCCTGCCACAGGCGGAACATCTCATCTCGGGCCTCGTCCAGGACAGCGACCCGCTCTCTTGGGGCCAACCTATGGGCCCTTTCTCTCGCCTCGGTCCGTACACGGTATGCCGCCGCCAGAACGTGCGCCACCAGCTCCCACGGGGGAGTACCGGCAATGATGCACGCAGCATCGTGGGACACCGTCCGGTAGCCTCTGATAGATCTCAGCGCCACAGCGCGCTGCACTCGTCGCAGCGATGCTATTGCGCGGGCACCGAAGGCGTCGGCCCAGACTGGGGCTCCGTAAAGAGCCATGCTGCGAACTACTCCCGCGTATAGGCGTCGGCAACTAGCGTTCGGACCTCCGATGTTAGGGAGGAGGCGCCCGAGTGCATCGGCCGCACCTATGAGCTTGGGCTCAAGTGAACGAAAATGTTCATTGAAGCCCCACCTGCCATCGATGGTAAGGCCTAGGTATTTGAGGTGAGGCTTCAGCTGTATAGTCTCACCGCCCACCGTGATAGATGTGCCGGCCGGGGGCTTCCTACGGGGGCCATAAAAGACGAGAGCTTCCGTCTTAGACAGCGCGACTCTTAAGCCAAGCATGGCTATCCGGTCTACAACCAGCGTGCTCGCTACTGAGGCTAAGTGAACGGCGTCGCTTAGATTGGCTTCCCTTGCTGTGATAAGGGTGTCATCTGCATAGCAAAAGAGACGCACCCCCATCGGTAGCACGCCTCTGAGAAGCCAATCGTACCCGATGTTCCACAGCAGGGGCCCAAGAGCAGACCTCTGGGGTACGCCGCGGCAATCCACTCTCCTACCTGCCCGTCCCTTGCCGGCCCCAAAGATGCTTTTTCACGCCTCTTTTGAAGGAACCCATGTTGTAGGATGGAGGAAACACGTGCGCAGGTAGAGAATTCCAAGTGTGGGATGAACGACAGAAGAAGGTATCTTGGAATTTCTTGGTACGGTGTGAAAAGGAGGACACAGTGTACGAATGACTCCGAAAGCCCTTACGCGTGTTTCTGTTAAGGAATGGAGAGGGAGGGATAAGGTTAAAGAGCTCCTCAGAGCATTCCCCATGGAACATTCGGTAAAAGGCGCTAAGAGAGGCGATGTCACGACGAAGTTGTAGAGGCTCGAGGGTGTTAGTTGCCTCTACATTGCCAATTATGCGAATAGCGCGACGCTGCAATCTGTCCAGAGCATCGAGGAGGTACTGAGCGGAGCCGTCCCAAAGGTGCGAGCAATATTCCACGCAAGACCTAACCTGAGTTTTATACAACAAGCATAGTTGGTCCGGCGCAAAATACCTACGCACCTTGTTCCCAAAAAAACCCTGTGAATCTAAAAGTGGACATTATTTGGTCAATAATTTGTATTTTTTATTGTAACTTCATTTTTGGAAAGTCTATAAGTAAACATGTACGCTACTCTAACAGCCGGTTGCACCAAGTTTTACGTTATACGATTTCGTAAAAAGTTTTTTTTTATTGCAGAAAGTTGGCAAACAAGCAAACTGCCCACCTGATGGTAAGTGGTAACAGTCACCTATAATACATGTGGCTCTTGTGAGATTCGCAGCAATACTGCAATCCCCACAAGAACCACAGTGTACGTTGCCAACTTGTGACACCAAATGTAAAGTCACAGTACCCAGTAATTTCACTGCCATATCTTACCCTTCAAATCGGAACACAGCAATGCAGGCACTGTTGCTTTGCGGCAGAAATAGGTAAGACGGAGGTACCTAAGCAGACGACCCTGGTACAGAGTCTCCCTCCAGTAACAACTTAATACCTAAAAATGGGTCGTTTCACTATTAAATATATGATTCGCGCCGTACATTTAACATTTTTAAACGTAAAGGATAAAATAAAACTACAATTGAAACTAGATTATGATGCAATTCTTACGTTTTTATGTTGTTACTTTTACGAAATCGTAAAACGTAAATTTGGTGCAACCGGCCGTTAGGGTTCACAGGGTTATTGTTACATGCTGTATACATATTTGATTTTGACAAATCGTTAAAAGCTTAACCTCAGCCTGACTATGTATCCGAAAATGTTTCCTGATATAGTTCCCTTAATTTGTTTTTAAAACCTTATTTTCTTATTTACTAGTAAGAGCATTCGACTCTACAAGTTTATTTTTTAGTTATGGCAAAAATTTTGCTGCTGTTTCATACATTTAGGTTCAGTGAATGTTGAACATTTGTATGGAACAGCTGATTTTTTTTTGCGATTTCGAAGTTGGTCCCATAGTGAAAGTTGTTCAGTTTGCTTGTCTGAACAAGCACACAACATTTTTGTCATAACTAAAAAATAACCTTGTTTAGGACTAGAAAACAGGAACGCATGATTACAGACTACTGAACGGGACATTTGAGAAGACCATTAAAGTAGAGCGCAGGGATCTATTGCGAGAGGCACAACGATATTGAAGATGATTTTTGAGGTAGGGTTACGTCATTAAGCGGAGAATATATTGTTGTTAATAGTCCTTATGTGCCTTCGATCCCATATTGGAAACCTTTTCAAAGATATGCAGTAGGTAAGCAGAAACCTGAACGTACCTCCTTTTTATTATGCCAAGAAACAATAATAAATTTAGCAACACGGCCGCAGGCAAATTTAGCATCCCGGCCGCAGGCAAATTTAGCAGATAGTAACTGTTCGTGGGCTATCCATCCCCATATGATCCTTGTAAACAATGAATAAGCTAATAGGCATGCAAATTTTATGGCCACCAATTTAACTCAGATAGCTGAAGGACCGCTGGGGACTTTTAAAATTAATTGTTTTCCTTCATCGGTGCTCGCCGCTAATTTGATTAAATTAATTCAACAGTGAAAGAAAACATTTTATGGTTAAACCCAAATTGTATTGTACATGGTGTAATATTTTATTATTACTCATTCTGGTGGTGCCCAAAGTAGACTCCACCACGTCGGCGTTTCACCGAATTAGAATGCTGAATTTTATAACCTACTACCAGCTCGTAGAAAACATTGTGGCTTACCCCTATTCCAATTGGTCTCCGTATGTAGCCGGTGGACTTCCTGAGCTAGCTCGAAGGAAGTCGCGGCTCCTGAAGGGTTGGTGTTAATCCAACGATGGAGACCGGAGCACTACATAGGCCTATTAGGCCACCAATACCCGAACTTCGCCGACACTAAAACTTTGCCACCATTCACCGACTCTAAAACTTGGCGGAACCTCGCACCAACAATCACTTGGTGCGCCGCGCAATAATATTTGTTAGATATTTTATATTATATTTTATTGCTGCCCGATCCTAACCTAGTTCAATGTCATTCCGTATTCGACTCGACTGACATGTTACATGCGGCCGGCCGCCACAGGCTCTCACTGCACAGACTATAATGCAGTGTATGACATAACGGACGCGAGTTGAGAACCGCCTCAATCTTATGAAACACCGTCGCGAGTTCCTCGAACGTGAGAATAGTCTCCCCAATAACGCGGCGAAGGTGAGTCTTGGCGGCCTTTACAACAGATTCAAAAATCCCTCCCCAGTGAGGGCAAGACGGCGGGGAGTATCGCCATGTTACCCCCCTACGGGAGAGTGTGGATCCGATCTCAATATTATTTTTATCTAAAAATTCACAAACTTCTCTTATATGTCTATCAGTGCCCTTGAAGTTTGTCCCACAATCGGACCGAATTAGAGAAGGCAGTCCCAGGCGGGAGACAAATCTGCCTAACGCTGCTAAGAAAGCGTCCATGGTGAGTGCACTCACCACCTCCAAATGAACGGCTTTAGTGGCCAAACAAACAAACACACACAAGTAAGCCTTTTCAGTCTTAGCATTACGGAGTCGCGACGTTTTTATAGTGAACGGTCCCGCGAAATCAGTTCCAACTCCTAAGAAGGTCATCGATTCATTCACACGATCAGCAGGCAAATCACCCATTTGGGGCTGCATCGTCTCGGGGCGTAAACGATAGCAGGGCAGACATCGAAAGATAACAGATCGGATTATTCTTCGCGCTGACAAAATCCAAAACTCCCGTTGGAGGACCGAGGTCAATGCATTACATCCGGCATGAGCATTCTTCACATGGCGATCAATGATCAACAATCGCACCAATGGTCCGTCCTTGGGGAGCAACAGGGGATGACGTGATCTATAAGGCAAGTTAGCGTGCCTCAATCGGCCTCCTACACGCAACAATCCCTTATCATCCAGAAAGGGAGTCAAACGCACCAAGGGTCCCTTCAATTTGGACGTCCCGGTACGGAAAATCTTAAGTTCCGGTTCAAACGCTCTAGACTGGGTCATACGCACCCAATGCAAAAGAGTATCTTGGCGCTCCTGCGGAGAGAGGACCGGACACAAATCTTTGTCCTGAGGCCGGCGACAATTTCGAATAAATCTTCTTATCCAAGCGGTCACGCCGAGCAACTTGTCCAGAGAACTGTAGCGGTCTAATAAAAATTCCCGCTCTGGAGCCGCCATAGTCTCGACAGCGTGAACACGCAAGCCCGGATTTGGTGCCTTCACCACAGCTGGTGTGGAAGGCCAAGACGGCTGTATCAACCATTCGGGACCCCACCACAGAGTGTGGTCAATAAGCTGAGGGGCTTCGCTGCCACGTGATGCACAGTCAGCAGGGTTTATTTCACCTGGCACGTGGCGCCAAATCAACGTGGCCTTCGAGGCCTGTATTTGAGATACCCGATTGGCCACAAATACTTCCAGGGAGTGGACGGAGTTCTTAATCCAACACAGGACAACCTGACTGTCGGACCAAGCAAAGAGCGACTCAAAGTCCACACTACGTCCCAGGGTGTCAACAACGTGGTTCATCAAACGAACCAGAAGAGTAGCTCCAGACAATTCTAACTTCGGAATCGTTAATCGAGTCCGAAGTGGAGCAACCTTACTCTTAGCAATTAGCAAGTGGAGCTTAACAGCTCCTCTATCATCGACCGTCCGGATATATACGACGGCTGCGTATCCACTCTCAGACGCGTCACAAAAGCCATGAAGGCTGGCCGTAAACCGTCCCTTAGGCAGTATATGTCTAGGGATACTAACACGGTTGATGTCGGGGAGAGACGACATGAAGGACTCCCAATCTCGCAGCAAACGGCCCGAGAGGGGCTCATCCCACGACACTTCGGCTGACCAAAGTTCCTGTAGGAAGCACTTCATCCAAAACACTACGGGACTAATCCAGCCGTTTGGGTCAAAGGTACGAGCTACTGTAGATAAAACCAACCGTTTCGTCCAGACCTTGGGGCTTGGCAGCTCCAATCGATAGGTGAACGTGTCCTGGACAGGTCTGTATTGCACTCCCAAAACAGACAGTAAATCTGGAGTGTTGGCATTCTCAAAAATATGAGGCTCCTGCTGGTGATCGTCTGGTAAGTCACACAAAAGCTGAGGTGAGTTGGACATCCACTTCCTCATTTCATAACCACCAGCCCCGAGAAGAGCAATTAGTTCATCTCGCAAAATCAAGGCTTCCTCGACACTAGAGGAGCCCGTACAAATATCATCCACAAAAGCATCCTCCTTGAGAACCAAGGATGCGCGAGGGTATCGTAACCGCTCACGTTCAGCGAGTTCCACAAGTGAGCGAATTGCCACAAAGGGGCTCGAACGCAAACCGTATGTATTGGTGTTCAGCTTTTAGACTAGCATGGGATCTCTGGGATCCTCCCTCCATAATATGAGCTGATATCGTCTATCGTCCGGGTGAATCACAGTCTGCCGAAACATCATCCGGATATCGGTCACAAAGACGACGGCATGGCGACGGAAGTTGGTCAATACATCGCCCACCTCGTGGTGCAACTTCGGTCCAGCATGCAGACATTGATTCAGCGAAACTCCGGTAGACGTAGGAGCTGACCCATCAAAAACAACGCGTATCTTCCCAGTGGAAGGTTTCAAAACCGCGTGGTGAGGAAGAAAATTATGTTCCTCGTTTCGCCAGTCCAGTCGCGAGACCGACATGTGCCCCAGTTGCTCATATTCTCGCATGAAGTCGACATACTTCTGTTTGAAGTCGGAGTCCCTACTCATACGACGCTCCATGGACAGCAGCCGCTTCTCGGCCAACGGCCGGGAGCTGCCAAGTGAGGGGCGAACTGACAAAAAGGGCAAACGAGTGATCAGCCGTCCCGAGTGAAGGCGACCTGTATTGTTCTGGTAGAACAACTCACACTCCTCTTCCATGGGGTTCACTCGCTTCACGGTAGGTGGCTCTTCCACCTCCCAAAACCGTTGAAGGACATTCGATAAGGTGGAGCTAACAGTTATGTAACTGTCCACAGATGGAGATGGTGGGTTATGCCTAACTGGTCCCATCACTACAAACCCAAGCGATGTAGATAAGGCTACCAGCCCACCCTTCTGTAACTCTCTCCTCTTCCCACAATACACGCGGCCTAGAACATCGGCACCGAGCAATAAGTGAATCGGACCGGTTCGGTGGAAGGAAGGGTCAGCCAAGGTCAATCCTGATGTCGCATCAACGACAGCGCGCGAAACGTGCTGTTGCGGAAGTTGACCAACAACCTTCTCATAGACAATCGCGGTAACGCCAATTTTGGGCGCTGAAGAGAAGTGGGGGGAAAAGGAGAACAAAACCTGACCGATCGGATCCGGGATCCGCAGGTCTCCGATTCCCCGTACCGATTCAAGGTATGGAGATGTGTTCAAACTCAACTGCCGGACCAGCTAGCTGGAGGCAATGCAACCCTGAGCTCCCGTATCCAAAAGGGCGCGAACTAAAACAAAGGTGCCCCTCGGGCCCCACACCTGTACGGAGGCTGTTGGTAACAGCACCTGCTCCTGTGGGGGGGTTGCAGCCGACAGTTGGTTTAATGAAAATCCTCCCGCATTCCCCGCAACGGGGGGGAAGGGGGGTTCAAGGAAAAGTGCGTGCGCGGCGGAGGAATAGGGCGCTCAAGGCGCTCGAGCGGGTCCCAATCCGGCACGTACTGGCCCCGATCAAAATGGCATCGGGGGGCCGGGTGGTGCCCATGATGGGCGAAAGTTGGGGGAGCCCGTGACAACCGAGGCCTCTCCATCAGAGGGGGAGAGAAGCGTATCGGCTCCCGACGTGGCTCCCTAATAACCGCGGCCCAATCCCGCGGTGGCGCCTCATAAGCGGCGCGTCGATCCCCCCCGCCCGTAGGGGGAGTGGGGCGCCCAATCCTCTCACTGGAGGGGGGGCGCCTGTCCAATCTCCGCGGAGGGGTGGCACGCCCCTCCGATCTCCTTGGAGATGTGGGTGACCTACGAGGGCCCCCGCCCGTGTGCGAGTCCCTCTCTCTCACCACCTCACGAGTGTCCCTATTGTTGAAGCACAAAAGGGGGTGATGGGCCCCTCCACAACAGTGGCAATCTCGTGGGTGGGGGCAAGCCGATGCCATATGAGCCCCCAGGCAGCGGTAGCACCAATTCCGCTGCTTGGCCATATTCCTACGCCCCTCGGTGGGTAGACCAACAAATTTGGGACAGGCCGGCAAACGATGGCCATCGCGCTTGCAACACTTCCAAGGCAGCGGCCTCTCCCCTTGTGGAGAGTTCTGCCGCACGGCAGTATATTGCTTGTACGGGCGGCGCTCTCTCCGTGGCGCTGCCCGGGTCGCCTCATAGCGACCTGTACTCGGTCCCGGTATAGGAGCCAGATCCAAGTGGTCGGTCATCCGACACTCATCCTCCAAAAATCTGAGGAGATCAGAAAAGGGGGGGAGGTACGAGGCACTATTGCCCCCATACCTTTGTTCAAAGCGCCCCTTCATCTCCATGGGAAGCTTATTGAGGATGAGGTGGAGCAATATGAAGGACCACTGGTCCACCGGTAGGTCAAGTCGTTTGAGCGCGTTAATAGCGCTTAGCAGCGGGTTCAAAATCTCCTTCCTCAATGAGGAGACCCGCGATACTCGTGGCAGCCCTAAAATGGCAGCCACATGTGTGTCCGCTAGCAAGCGAACATTCTGATACCGGGCGGTCAACAACGCCCTTGCAATATCATAACTGTCTTCGTTGACAGGTAGATGCTGGACAAGCACACCAGCCTCTCCACGTAAGGCAGAGAGCAAATAGGCCAATTTCTGGCTAGGGAACAGGTCGTCCCTCGAGTGAACCAGGCTATCAAAGAGGTAAATGAACCCCATCCAAGAAGCCAGGTTCCCATCAAAGGTTGGGATGTCTAAAGTGGGCAGTCTGCCCAGCAAGCCGGCCGGGGTAGGCTTGACCTCCCCGGGCGTGCACGACTCACCCCTCCGGGCGAATAGGATAGCCTGAGCCTTGTTTATGATCACATCCGCCTGTTCAAAACATTGATCATAATCGGCATTAAATTGGTCGACTGCCCGCAACTCAGCGGCACCCTCGGCTGGGTGGTCGAGCAAATATTGTTGATGAACAACAAAAAGCTGCTCCAATTCCTTCAAGCGAGCAGGTACTCCCTCATGCCGAATTAACAAGGCCTGTTCTCGGTTTGGTCGGTCTACCAAAGCGACGGCACTAGCAAACCATCTCAGGATCTTTTGTACACCCGCGCGGGCACCACTAAGCGGGCTGACTGGCGGGACCATTTTGCACCAAAATTAAGATACACTAAAATAATACACAGACAAACAGACCGACAACCGCAGACAACAAAACAGATCGGGAGGAACTTCAAAGGCAAAACAAAATATATAAACAAACCAAAATCAAGTGTAAATGCTAGAACTTAACTAGAACAACAAAGGCATTTAACAACAGAATTTTTCAAACAAATTAAATTCAAGTTTTAAGTCAATAACTTAACAAACATAATATTCAAAGGCAAACAAAACAAAATCAAATGTAAATGCTAAGACTTAACACAGCAAAATAGTGTATTACAACAACAGCAAAGTCATTTAGCAGCAAAATTTTTTAAACAAATTAAATTCAAGTATAAGTTTACAACTTAACAAACAAAATATTCAAGGGCAAAACAAAGATATGAAAAAACAAACCAAAATCAAATATAGGTAAATGCTAGAACTTAACTAGAACAACAAAAGGCATTTAACCCCAATTTTTCATATACAATGACAATGACAACTAGTTAGGGAGATCGGTCCACAAATGAGATTGTAGTCGGTTTAAAATCAGCAATCAAAACCAATTAATATGTATTGCCCGTTTGGACAACCAACAAGATTACAATATTAATTGTACAATACTAATCAAACTACTAATCAATCAATCAAATTTAACAACAACACGCTCTGCTGCCAAAAGATGGTGGTGCCCAAAGTAGACTCCACCACGTCGGCGTTTCACCGAATTAGAATGCTGAATTTTATAACCTACTACCAGCTCGTAGAAAACATTGTGGCTTACCCCTATTCCAATTGGTCTCCGTATGTAGCCGGTGGACTTCTTGAGCTAGCTCGAAGGAAGTCGCGGCTCCTGAAGGGTTGGTGTTAATCCAACGATGGAGACCGGAGCACTACATAGGCCTATTAGGCCACTAATACCCGAACTTCGCCGACACTAAAACTTTGCCACTATTCACCGACACTAAAACTTGGCGGAACCTCGCACCAACAATCACTTGGTGCGCCGCGCACTATTTGTTAGATATTTTATATTATATTTTATTGCTGCCCGATCCTAACCTAGTTCAATGTCATTCCGTATTCGACTCGACTGACATGTTACATGCGGCCGGCCGCCACAGGCTCTCACTGCACAGACTATAATGCAGTGTTGCCACTCGCTCTTCCTCGAGCGTAAACACATTCTTTTAGGCGGGTTCAGAGATTGGAAGAAATCACTTGTTCTTGTAGAAAGTAGGGTTTATTCCGCCAGTGGAGTCTAAGAAACTTTATGTGTGCGGCACGGGTGTATGCTTGCATCGCAGATGGCACACCTTCTCATCGTTGTTGCACAACACTTGATCACTCACTACACTGTCTTCTACTCTTCACTTCACTGTACACCATTCTTCCTTTTTAGGCTTCCATAGTAAAAAAGGAACCCTTATAATTTCGCCATGTCTGTCTGTCTGTCTATCTGTCTGTCCGCGGTTTTACTCAGAGACTATTCGTATTAGAAAGCTGTAATTTGGTATGGGTATGTATATTAATCATGCCAAAAAAGTGGTAGAAAGAATATAAAAAAATAAAAATTAAAGTGGCACTCGGGGACTGCCGCGGTAAAGCTATTGTATAGCATTTTTTATCAACTTATGCAATTATAATTATTTATTTATTTTATTTATGCAGTATTTTTTTTTCTTTGATATTAATTCACGTTTTTTCTTTGATATTAATTCAAATTACACTTTTTGAGCGTAGTGACCGATAAGAAAACAATATTTTTTTCTTTTATTGAATAAATGAGAAGTTAATATTGTTTAAAATATGTTTATTATCTTACAATACATGAAGGTTATTCAGGAATTTTTATTATTGAAACTATAAGTTTAAATAAAACTCAGAACAATCACTACAGCATATTCTTCTGAGCAATAAAACACCGTGCCGAAGTCTGCCGAACTGAAACGACGTTAGACGATGCACGGCTTTCAACGCCGCACCGCTGTGCCGCAGGCCTATTCTCTAACTTCGGTTGCTAACTAGTACTGTCATTTTTGAAAGGAACTTATCATCCATTACTGCTATCATGAACGCTGCCGTAAGACATAAGATCACTTAACTAGTAATGGATATAAAATGTCTTTAAATTTTTGTAAGAGGTAAGTGTCCCCCCCCCCCCTAAAGTATCTGCTAAACGAATATATATGGACACGTGAAAAACGTGAGGTGTGAGTGTGAACTCAAAGTTGGCATTTGCAACTACGGAACCCTGCACTGCGCGTGGCCCGACACTCACTTAGCCGGTTTTATTCTTCTACTCTACCTCATCCTTTCGAACTTGCTCTTTGTTTTTGCTTCGTGCTCTTAACTAAACTTCCTATATCCTATATGTAAAGAGTTGTTTTCACAGACCCGACTAGTTGTATGAGGATTTCAAAATAAATTTTACAATTTTGAATTTTTAATACTCGTAACACTATAAGTTTTTTATTTTCCGAAATTAATTTAGACAACTTTTTTATTTTCCGCATTTTCTTTTACTTGAAAACTTCTCGAAATATTAAATAAAAAAGAGCCACATACACACCATAATCTACCTATATACATTGACGACATATACCTCAATGCCTATAAAATAATATCCAATACCCGTAGCTAAAATTAACATGACTGCATTTTTCATTATAACAATGCGAACGTGTACCGCCTACACTACATCCCTACAAATAGCCCATACAATAAGCGCCACAAGTTACAAGTTAGATTTATGTTAACGTTATTAGGGTGAACTCGCGTCCCGGGCTCGACACTATCTCCCCGCTAAGCGAATTAAGTCACTCTCAATTGAAATCAAGGCGCAACTTTGTACGTGGACACTAAATAACTGCAATCTTGAGTGAATTTTATGTTTTGTGTTGCATAAAGAATAGGGATGAATAATATGGATAGAAAATATATTGTTACGACGAACGTGTAAACACATTTTTCGCGCTCCGAGTTACGACGCCAAAAAGCTAAGTTGAGGGGTATAATTTCAATGGTTACCAGAAATATTTTTGGGACCCTAAGCCGAAGTACCAAATAAAATAAATAGCCTCAAAAAAATTAAAATGACTTTATAAAAAGGGTCCTAAAATATATGATATTTTGATACAAAATAAATAAACACAAAAACGAATAATTGCACGTTTTGTCCAAATATTCTTTTTGCTTCCCAAAATGGACGAATGGTCACCTAATAATGTCTTACAAAAATATTAATATTACTACCAAAAACCTTACTTGAAATTTGTTTAAATGTCATTCAAAATTAATAAATTAAACCCGGGTTACTTTAATGTAAAACTAAAATTATAAATGCTTCCCTTTATTCCTTTAGTACAAATTAATGTTATGAGTACCTACGAATATACCTAATAAAACATATTTTCATTCGGAGTGGCTATTCCGACCCGGGTCCCTATCGAAGTCGATTACTATGCGGACCCTACAGAAGCGTAATCAAAAAATAACTTATAGGATAAAACTGAAAACTGTAGGTTAGGTTACATATTGTGACCACACACATGAAACTGAAAAGAAACTGCATGTTTCATACTCCGGGTTCGAATAGCAATCGACTTCTATAGGCACCCGGGTAGGAATTGATACAGATTTTTTCATTTTACGTGTTTTTTTAACCGACTTCAAAAAAGGAGGAGGTTATCAATTCGGTTGTATTTTTTTATGTTTGTTACCTCATAACTCCGTCATTTTTAAACCAATTTCCAAAATTATTTTTGTATTTGATAGAGTATACTGCAAGGGTGGTCCCATGGTCACCAAAGTCAGGATCGGGTGATGGCATCCCATAGAAAATCGAGGAAAACACTAATTTAAAACTAAAGAAAACCCGAATTTAATACCAGCTCACCGAAGGTATTAAATTCGGGTTTTCTTTCACTAAAAAGATTTCATTCACTAAAAAGTTAAAAATAATCTTCTTCTATATTGAAGTCGGTGACAAATTTTAACACTTTCTAGGAGATCATCGTTTGGCGCCGACTTCAATATAGAAGAAGAGTATTTTTAAGTTTTCAGTGCTTTTGAAGTCGGTTCTATTTTTTGTAAAAAAAAATATTAATTCACAGTTATATTTGAAACCTAAATATAATATTTGCCTTATCATTTTTAATCAATTTCATATAACTATAAACAATTGACATATTTTTGGGAACCGCAATATAATATTTGGTATTAAAAAGAAATTCGATTAAACGGTAATTTTTTTTAGTTCAGAAAAAAATACCAAATTAATACTCGTAACATAAAATATTGGTAACATCAATTTAGTAACAATGTATAATATTTGGTCTGAAATGAATTTTATATGCGTTCATATATTTTTATGAGGTTCAATAAAAAAAGAACTATTTTATAATATTTTAGGAAACACAATTTGGTGACCATTTATCCGTTTTGGTAAGCGTTTTGAATTATATTGGTAGTAAAATAGGTACATTTTTGGTAGGCGTTTAAACACAAGCCGTTGACTAGGACGCCCACTTGGGTAATGCGTGCGTAGTACTCTGGTCCAGCAGCAGCTATTCCGCTGGTGTCCCTATACCTGGTTAAATCACACTAAAACCGATGGAACTGCTTTCGGGATCGGGAAGACCAATTCACAGGGGGTGCTGATGAAACAAAGCCTTTTTTTTAAGGCATTGGAATCTCTTTACGATTCAAGGAGGGGCTGAAAGCTAACAAGGCCGCCCCAAGGATAAGCCATTAGACTCGGGTATAAACCTCATACCTGGCTAAACCACCCTCCAAGTAACTTCTACCTCCAGAGGCACAATCGGGATTGGCGCTAGCCATTCCCCGAGTGCGGCCCCTGGAGAATAGGCCCGACGGTGAGCCAGCGTAGCTGACGCAAGCGCCAGGGCTTATTCTACGGAGGGGTCGACAAGTGCAACAATTCGACCTCCCAGACGGGCAGGCCAGCTGTGTTAGACAAGACGCATTTCGATAATCGCTTCGAAACGGCGACACTATAAGTAATAAATGGCAAAATAAATGATTAAATTTAATATTTGCATTTAATTTTTAGTTATTTTGAGTAGTACTACATATATGAAAGTAACGAAAAAACGATTCGCTTAATCAATTCGTTGCGAATACATTGTCCACCAATTTACATATCGATAACTTTCATCGATTTATTGCCACGTGCTTTTGCGATGGCATGTGTCAATCCCATACATTTTATTGGATTCTAACTACGAGTACGTTATCGTTTTTGTTACTTTACTTACTTTGTCTCACAGACGTATAAAGGGAAGCAGCTTAAAGCGAAGCAGCTTAACATAATTTTACTCACATATTTATCATAAGACTCATAAGTAATGTATATCGTTTTTACTTTCACTCCAAAGTGACATGATATATCGCTATTTCTCTTGTTCGTCTATGGCGATACTAACTAACACATAAACATTTCCGAAGCCGTGGCAGATGCCACGTGGACGCCATGTTTAGCTTTGTCAAAATAAGAGACAAATGGCGTCGTGACATTGTGATAAAATGTTTTGTTTTGTGATAATAAATAAAAATAACTGCTAATCAAGAACAATAGTAAAGTGCTATGCCCCGAAGTGTTCTAACGCATCATATAATAAATCTCCAGAAATTACAATAAAATTAAATTAATATTGTTTGTGTGTGAGTAATGTTTACATGTGGTAAAGTTGCCACGCTTTTTGAACGATACGTTTAGTCTGCTTCCCTTTATACGTCTGTGCTTTGTCTAGGCCCCCAGGTTCGTGAGTAGCCAACTCTACGGTCAACAAGTAATTGGTAGAAAGGGGGGATTACTCCCTGTCACACCATTCTGTTACACCAGTGGTGAAAGTACGCCAATGACCAATATCCAACCAGGGTATTCTCAGTGCAATTTAAAAAAGTAGAGAACGAAATAATTTTAGACTGGCAACATTTATCACAAGCATGAGAACTTTTAACTTATAGTCTGTGGTTTTATTGTGTGTTGAAGTCTGCTTTTTAGTGATTAGGTGCTTTACAACACTATGTTATGTAAAAAATATTGTAGTGTGCTCAGTAAATGCCCACTTCTTTTTGTGTGGCACTGTACCTCTATCTAATAAACATTTATTTAGTAAACTTTTTATTAATGACCCCGTAAGTAGCAGCTTTAACTTAGCGGCTCTCGAGTCTAAAAAATTATATTTTATACATATAATTTGAGCGTCGGTGGCGTTATGGACTCGGCACTGGCCTTCTAATCGGGACTACCATGAACCATACCATGTAGACTCGAGGCCCTCGGTGGGGACGTATACATATGAGCTGTGATGATGACATATTATTTGAATATATTTATTTTAGGAAAGCATTTCTATATACCTCAGACTAAAAAAGGGGACACTTTTAGTCTGAGGTATATTAAAATGCTTTCTTAGATGTCTAAGCAAGTATAACTTGTAATACATTCGATTTCCTAAATAACACTCAATAAAGGACCATTAGGGACTTCAAAGATCATTCATTCTTTGTAATGAAGGGATGATTTGTAGAGAAAAGACGATAATTTTTTATTAATAGCTTTTATTTTAACAAATAATATAATCTAGTCGAGTTAGTAGTCTAATGCACAAAATAGAGCGACGCCGCGCTTTATCCAGTGCGCCGGTGGTTTGTGAGTGGGCAACTCTACCGTCAACACGTAGTTGGTAGAGTGGCCGGTGGTAGAGAGCGTGCCCGCTCTCGCTAGAGTCTTGTATACGGGACACTCGTAAGCGCCGGCTGGCACCCGATGGGCCTGTTCCGGACGCATGTATAATATCGCCATCTCTGTTAAAAGAATACGGAAGTGACTTTTTCAAATGTAAATACGGTCATTCTTCTCCAAAACTTTAAAGAACTATACACTCAAAATAAGATTAGAAAAGAATTTCGTCATATTATGACGTCACAGCTAGAAATCAAAAATGTGTGGGTAGGAATGAATATTCAAATAGTGAATTTTTGTAATTTGTATTCGAATCTTACGATTTCGAATTCAAATTTGAATTCTATTCTTTCAAAAACGCGTCAAACAGGTTATAGACGCTTGCGACTGGCGTCATTTGCACGATGTCAAAACAAAACCTCACACATGAAACATAAGCGTACCGACCGACTGACAGCGTCCCCCTGCCGAGTCTGGTGACCTCATACACAACAACAGTACGACGTCGTTTGGCTTCGGTCCTCTGTCAGGTTGAAAGTAGTTTTTCAATCGGGCACCGCATTAATTAAATCGATAGCCGCATTGCCCTCTCTTTATTTATGAGTGGTATATGTGAATTAGACATGCGCAAATCATGTCTTGTAATGGATTGAACCTGGAACGGTTGCTTAACATTTCGGAACCATGTCCGTTATCATGTCCGCGTTACTATCTAGATCCTTTAGCTATCATGGGCATAGACAGGTTCAGTTCCATATCTATCAGTTTTAGTTCCTTCATCCATCGGGCATTACGTTACGGTCCGTCTTATACTCGTAATCTTTACAAAGTATAAAATGAATTCGCCTCCGCTGTATGTTCGCTTAGATCTTTTAAGCTACATAACGCATTTTAATGCAGTTTTCAGCAATAGATAGTGATTCAAATGGATAGTTTATATGTACAATACACAAGCTTCCTCCCGCGGCTTTTCCCGCGTCAACCTACCACGCGGGCAAAGTCGCGGGCGGACAGCTAGTACCTAGTACATAAAAGCCTTGTTTATCAAATTTCCTAGAGCATTGCAAAATTCTAAGAATTGTGTCGCCTACGGTGTCACGTGCCAAGATCAAGAGTTCCAAACCAAAAATTGCAATATTATTGTAATTTAGCCTACAGTGCATCATACATAAGTCACATTATCCCAAAGCAATTTTATTTGTTTATTATTGGGAACACTCCGACTGTCGGACTCGACGCTGTGATTCGTCGACATGTCTCGGTTCGGACATGGACATGCGCGAAACGACAGAATAGCTCCTCAGAAATAGAACTGTGAACCTGTTTAAATCAACGCATCGGAAAGGAACTGTGTCCTTCCAGTGTCGAACATAGTTCCAGGAACTATTACGATACGGAACTACACATGTCTAATGTGAATAGAGTTACGAATCAGAGCGAATAATCACAGCGTCTTAGTGTTAATGTCATTAAAAGCGTATCCTCACCGGTGTGCAGTTCCTTGGGTCGACTCTCTTCTAAGCTCATATCGCCCATGTTCCAACGCGCGCCCTCCAAGTACAGGCCGCGGACGCAACATCCGTCCTCAGGGCGTTTCGCAGGGGCGCTCGCTAGGGCCTATAAGTGACAACTCCTAGTGAGCTCAGTGCTTCAGAAACCTTAATTTTTTACTCTGTGTAATAATATGCATAATCTGAGTGTCAATAACATTTCAATGACACGCCTATTTGATATTATGTTATTATAATTTTAGTAAGTTTTCTACGCTACAGAACTCTTGTAGTTGTGGGTGGCCATAAAGAGCATCTCGATCTCTTTTTCCTTTAAAGGCATTATAGGTAAAACGTTAGTCAGTTGGTCTTGTATTGGAATAAACCCTAACCCGTTATTATTCCTTAAATAAATACACTTTAGTATTATCTTGCACAACTTTATTTTGATTTAAGTTCTTAACATACACACGCCGGCGCCGGCATAATTAATAGAATACAAAAAAATAAATATTATTTTTTATAATATTTCATAAACGACTGGCCTGTTATGTTTTATTTAGAACTTTAATTTAAAAATGGATCAGAAGGCGACAGTAATTTTTTTCATCGATTTGTTTCTGTTTTTTCGTGTTAATAGTCGGCACCTTAGTTGAAATAGGCATGTCCGATTTAACACCAGCAGAGACCATTAGGGCAGATGAAATGTGAAGAAATGTTCATAAAGGTGTTTATCAGTTTGTTACTTCATGTCTGATTCTATATTCTGCTTTATTTTATGTTCCGCTAAATGTGCCGGTGTGTGTATTTTGGTTGTGTGTATTTGGCGCGGGTCCTAGTTGGGGATTCTGTTTTGAAGCGCGCGGTCGCTACTCTTTCTCGCCTCCCCTTAGACTGATTTGGCGGACAGTCCGGGACTCTCCGGAGCGGGGGGATGTTTACGCTCGAGGATGAGCGAGTGGCAACACTGCATTGTGGTCTGTGCAGTGAGAGCCTTTTGGCGGCCGGCCGCATGTGACATGTCAGTTGAGTCGGGTCGAAATGTCATGACATTGTTAGAGGTTATGTCCGGGCCGGAATAAAATGTAATATAAGTTAACTAACAAATTGTGTTTTGCGCGGCGCACCTAATATCGGGGTGCGAAAGCCCGCTTGGTGTTGTGCAAAAGTATTATCGTCGCGTGTGTGAGCCGTGGTGGCCTAATAGGCATTTGTAGTGCTCCGGTCTCCACCGGTGGAACCACCGCAGAACTTCAGGAGCCGCGACTTCCTTCGAGCTAGCTCAGGAAGTCCACCGGCTACATACGCAGACTGAACGGAGACAAGGTAAACATTATCTGTATCGGTTTTTGGATTCAGCAATCAAAGCATCATTCGGCGAAACGCCGACGTGGTGGTGTCTACTCCGAGCACCACCATTGTATATTAATAAATATAATATTAAAATAAATTATTAATGAATCAATATTTTAAAAGATACATTGTTATGTTTTTGTTGCGGTCGACAAATATAGCGCGTGACTGTACGCGACGTTGAACTTAATGACAGACGTAAGACGCGCACCATCCTCCTAAGGGCGCTTGCGCACTTATACGTATTCCGTTCGTGTTCGATATGTGAAAAAACCGAACGGGAAATTGACGTCCTAGCGTTTGCGCACTTATTCGAATCGAAGTCTTAAAATTTGTCACCGACTTCAATATAGAAGTGTGATGTTGTCTGTACCTATTCTTATATTATTTTAAACTTTTCAGTGTTTTTGAAGTCGGTTTTTATTTTTTGTATAATGTTTTCTATTTTTTACTTTTTAGTGAAAGGAACCCTAAAAGCTGGTATTAAATTAGGGTTTCCCTCGATTTTCATGAGATCCCATCATCAGATCCTGACTTTAGTGATCTTGGGACCACCCCAGGAGTATACTCTATCGAATACAAAAGAAATTTTGAAAATCGGTCAACAATTGGCGGAGTAATGGCGTAACATACACACAAAACACGTTGGATACACCTAAAACTCTAAGGGTTTCCCCTCGATTTTTTTGGGATCCAATCATCAGATCCTAACCATGGGACCACCCTTAGATTATCCTCTATCGAATACAAAAAGAATCATCAAAATCGGTTAATAAACGACGAAGTTATCCGCGAACAAACATAAAAAAAAAACAAAAAAAGCATATATACGGTCGAATTGAGAAGCCTCCTCCTTTTTTAGAAGTCAGTAAAAAGGACTAATTAATCATTATTAATACATATATAAAGGTCATTAACAACTTCATCAAATAATATGAATAAATGATGGAGGCCCGCCATCCTGATGCACACCTAAAAACGACTCGAAGTGGGAATTAACGGATCGAACACGAACCGAATACGAACCGTAAACGTATGAATGCTCAAGCGTCCATACAATCACTATCACGGCCAAACAAAAAATAGTAATGTAATGTAAAAAAAAATAGTAATGTAATTATTATGTATTTTTGAATACGTTTTGTAAGATTTATTTTATTGGTTTAATATTTTATGTACAAGTACTTAGTTAGTTGTTAGGTGTTGTAAGTAGTTAGTTGTTTATCCGTTCTGAGTACAGATAATGCGTATTATTTTTATTTTTTGTCTAATTCGATATTTTTACGACTTCAAAAATATAATAAGCATCAATTCCATGTTACACTGTAGTTTCAAGTTAAATTAGACGTGCGTTCTATCAAAACCTACCGTACGTGTCTATAAGTCAGAGCATTCACGTGTTCGTTTAAGTATCGGGTACATACCTCAAACGCGTATGCGATTGTATCAATGGCGAGCACGTGCTTCCTGGCGTAGTTCTGAAGCGCACCGGTGAGGAAGGCCTGTGGGAAGAACAACCCCGAGATCCACACCACACGCGGGATGCCCTCTGCCGCCCACTGTTGCATACATTGTACGCGCAGGCAGAGGTCCTTCACCCATGCCGCTAGATGGACCGATCAATAATATTATTAGTGTCCAAAGTATAAGCACATAAATAATCACAACATCGACTTTAAACCATCATTAAATTGTGAATAAAATTGTAAATCTCACTGTCCACCTCACAAATCGTTAGTCCCGAATGCTCCTAATCGCCAAGTCATTGCAGAGGAAGAACAGCAACTTTCGCATTCAAGCTACCCCCTACCTCAAACCATCAAAACGGTCACTTTCGTCTGTATTGGAAAATTGAAGTGCAGCTCGCTCCCAACTTAACCTTAACGTCACTTCCCATCAGGTATAACTTCCCACAAAAAACTAACCGACAATAATTTAAAAATAACCAAAAAAGGTTCACAATACTAGTTGTATTTCATACGCTTCATTCTTCAGATATAAGCAACACATGTAGTCCTTTTATCAGTGCGGAGTTGCCTGTATGATAAAAGGACTACATGTGTTGCTTATATCTTCGAATCAAGCGTATACTATTATAATTGTAATAGAACTTCACGTACAGGTAAGTTCGTTTAATCATCAATTATATTTCATACGCTTCATTCTTCAGATATAAGCAACACATGTAGTCCTTTTATCATACATACAGGCAACTCTGCACTGATAAAAGGACTACATGTGTTGCTTAGCTTATATCTTCGAATGAAGCGTACTATTATAATTGTGATAGAACTTCACTTACAGGTAAGTTCGTTTAATCATCAAGAATAGGCCATCATTAGGTAATGATGAGACAAGTTATCTTACCGAGCGGCTTCAGCGACGGGTAGGCCTTCGATGCCCACATGTTGGGCACGACGTTTCTTGACAAGCTGTCAGCCATACTCTCTAACGCTTCGGACATCACTACCAGCCCCTTCAAAGCTTTCAGCAAGTCTCTGTGACATTTTCACATTTATAGAACAAATTGTACAATAAGTTACGAAAGTTGTCAGTTCGTATGCGTGTTAACGCGGCTATGCGGCCGCTAGTCTGCCAGAATTGTTGTTGGCACCAACGAGACATTGCCATAACCAAAAGAAGAAGAGGCCCCTGGCATTCACTGACGTGCGAATGCGCCGTAGAGTCTTTTGCCATTCATAGTGTAAAGAATACGAGAACCAAAAACGCTTACTGTAATACAATTTGATATTATTCAAACTTATTATGAGATATAGATGGACAAGATCCACTAAATTAATATTTTATGGAATTCAAAGGGATCTCCTAAGAAATATGCTGTTACTTTTATAGGATGTAAACCAAACAATTTGTAGATAGTATAGACACTTGCGACTAGCTAGAATCATTTGCGCGTTGACAACCCTAACCCTACCCTGTCAACTTATGAGTACTAAAGTGTGTTTGTATCTAAAGTGCATGCATGGATGCGGGCGTGCGTGTGTGTGTGCGTGCATGTGTTCGTGCGTTCGTGGGCATTGTGGGTGCGTGCGAGCCAGAGTGCATGCATATGTCCGTGCGTGTATGTTTATCCTCCCAATGCACAATGAACTCCGTTGACCTCAGTCACGAGCACGAACACAACATGTATTTGCCATGATATTCTATGATAATGTAGTAAAGATAATAATATGATATGTAAGGTCTAAATTAATATTTCAACCAATTTAAGGCGAGGTTTCCCAGAAAATCTACTCGCGCACGGCGACTGCTTTATTGCAAAGAAATATAATTGATAATTGCATAGCTCCTAATGTCGCTTACGCGCTGTGACCGAACGAAAACGTTACTTTTACACGTTTTAATTGATTTTCGTAAAAACTGGAGTAGGTACAAAAAGAAAAATGTATTTTTGCAGTTTTCTAGACAATAAAAATGCACGTTTATTGGTAAAACTTTTGTGATTTATTTTTGTATTTTCTGATTACAGCTATTTTAAAATTGTTTAGATAATATGTTCAACAATATCATAAGTATATGAATTTGAGAACTGTATGCTTTATATTTGTGACGGTACATATAATCGAAATTGCTTTAAAACGGGTAAGTAGAGCCTTAAGTCGCGATACTCTTATTACTTTGGATATGCAGCTTACATTTTTAATCAAATCAAATAACTTAATTTTCGAATGAAAATCTGACGATTGAAAAAATAGCACCAATGAGAAATTTGCACACGCTCATTGTGCGCTTGAGCCCAAAACCGGATTATAATAATATGGATAAAATCAACAACTTTTTCCTCCGGAAAAGTTGTTTCATTGCTTTTTTCAGCTTTCCAGTCTCTAGCAATTAGCGTGAATCGAAGATTAAACACCCTCTGTGCCATTTATTATACATTTATTTAAATTCAATGAGTACCAGGTATAATTGAGATCGTTGAATTGACTTTATTCCCGGAAGCTCTGATAATCATTTCGTTTTTACTGTCGTATTTTATGACTCACTGACTGAAGCCCCACTTCGAATCTCATTTATTAAAATAATACAAAGGTATTTCATTATGAATTATTTTCCCTAATATACTATGCACATACTTACCTATATTTTTATTGCAAAGCAAACAATGTTTTGGCCACACATTATTTCAACTTCTTGAAATTTAGTATAAAAGTATCTCTAGGCATATTATTAAAAAAAATCATAAAATATCTAAGAAAAACAAGCTTTTACATTTCTCATGTTCGGTAGCCCTAGGGCTGTAAGTAATTTATTGCCAGTATGATGGTTAGATGTACGCGAACTTTTTGAAATAGTGAAGTGTTTTTTTAATTACTTACCGCCCTAGGGATTTCCAAGCTACATTATTACCCTAGAGCGCTAATTGGTCACCTACAAGCCCCATTTGGGGGTAATAAGGACCTACTTACCTCACAATCAAGATGTAAAGCAGAGTAGTTGGCTCGGGTGTAAGCACCAAATGCACCCTCGAAATATAGTCCTCTAATTATCTCGGGCTGCAATTGATGCCTTACAGCCCTCAGCTACTAATCTACTATTATGCTCTAAAAACAGGACAATAAACTTTTATTTAATACTTAACACATTGTTTACGATGATATAAAAGTTTGTCGCGATATTTGTCTGTAGATAAACAATAATATATACAATACCTATTTTACTTGATCTATATAATATGTTTTTATGAATTTCACGACAAGATTTTATATTATTACAAAACATTGTCATGTAATAAATTAAAGTTTATTTTTCTCTTGACAGAGCATAAAAACTTGTTTTAAAAAATGTTTTTACTACTCGTATGTACCTATTAATTTATTTATTTTAATCTTGATTTTTATTCATAACGTAGGTACTGCATTCTACAATTCAAGCTCTTTAATTTGATACCCATGTCGGAGAGGTTTGTACAAAAATTTTGTAATAATATTTTTAACCGCCTCCGTGGTCTAGTGGTTAAGACCGCCGGGTGTTGATCGGGAGGTCCGGGGTTCAATTCCCCATGGGGGCAGAAATTTTTCTGCTCGATTTGGTTGGTGGTAGGTGGTAGGTCTTGGCCCGCCTGGCTAGCTACCACCGTCTTACCTAAGTTTGTCGCCATAATAACAATGTTTATAGCATTATTGTGTTCCGAGAATTAAGAGGTAAGATGGCCAGTTCCTCAGTTGTTGAGGAGTCCAGGCGAAACTCGCTTCCGCCTTTGGTGTTATCGTCACTTACCATCAGGTGATATTAGGGCCAAAAGCCCTGTCATATGTAAAAACAAATATGGAATCCGCTTCTTTGTGACGGCGGCCATCTTTGATTTATTTTATTTTCATTATGAGTCAAGCCTTTTCATTTGACACCGAGGACACCAAACTAACAATATGGATTTTTTTAAAATCTTAATATATAAATATCATGTATTAGGATTTAAAAAATCCTATTTAATTTTGTTTTATGGCTACATCTACCACATTTGCTCTCTGCACCACCTGTAGGTGGAGTCATAGAGAATGCTTCAGGCATTTATTCCGCCATAGTACACATGACGATGTACATATGATGATGGCATGCACGTCATATGGTCGCCGCCGCTGCCATGCCATTTGGTGTTGTTTAGTGTCGCAAGAAAGAGCTCGTAAAAATGGTTAATTGTGCAAGTTTTTCTTGGAAAAGGCGATCCAGTAACTCAAATCTTCAAGACCATGGCGTTTCCTATCACATTTAACTATAAAATAAACATTAACGTGTTTTATTTAAGTACAATTTTGAAGTAATTTTAATGCCGTTACAGTAGAACAATACAACGGTAACTACGTTGGTAGCTCAGTACACGTGCATGTTGATTTGTCGATCTGTGTGGGTTTCTTTGTGGTAAGGTAATATTTTCATAGTGTGCGTATCTGTAATTGAATTCAAGATTTTCGTAGTGTGCCATGCGTGTTTAGCTCGCCTTCCGCAAAATGTGGCAGAAAAATGTATACTTACCGCGATTTGTTGCGTACCATCTCCATAGGCTAAATGCCCTCAAACAGACACACCTAATAGAATGATACACATCCCCTAATAAAAGACCTAATGAATTCTCCAGTAATACTACGGACCATAATTAGCCGTCCCAAAAACGTAGATGTCGCTGAAAAATTGAAAATTCTCTGCAGCCGACTGCGCAATACCGTTGAACGGAAAAATATATTTAAAACTTACTTAAGCGAATTGTCGATGACGGCTAACAGCCTGTTGTACCGTATTGCCTCCTGCATCAGAACTGTGTTTAACGACTCCTTGTAGGACACGGGGTATCTAAAACCGATATCAAACGTTATGAATAATAAATTAATGAATGAAAACAAAAGAACGATCAGTCGTGAATCGAATTTTTGCCGCCTCTGTGGTCACACGATAGATATAATTTTTATTTCAATATACACATATTATAAAGTTACATTTTGAACTAGGATACACTTACAAGATCACAAAAAGTGGTCTTATTGCTTAAAGCGAGCCCATCCAAAGGAATATTAGTCGCTCGAATCATGAGTGAACCAAGCTCGTAGTATTGAAGTGACGATTGAATTTGGCGCTAGTGTTGCAACTAAAGAGTGTGTCCTCCTAACCGATATTCGGTCACGGCGGCCAATCTTCACAGAGACTAGCCATCTGCGCAGGAGATATTATAGTGCACAAGTGACTGCGCAAACGCAAGTGCACTCTCTGTTCCTTCACTCGCCTAGTCCGATGGGACGGTTAACCGACACGACCAGGGCGAGATCAGGCGCAGGACCCACTGTTTAACGTGCCTTCCGAAGCACGGAAGAGCTTGAGATGTTCTTATTTTGGTCACCCATCCTAGGGCTGACCACAGCGAACGTTGCTTAACCTTAGCAATCGTTCGCTGAGCGCACGCGCCAATGCGCCACCAAGCTCCTCAAATACACAATATTAATGTCGATGAATTGGAATTGGTTCAAGGTTAAGCCTCTTGTTCTATCAGTCCAGGCGAAACTTGTTTCCAGCTTGTATTTAGCTGACTCAAGATACGAGCAATATGGAATACAGATCGAATTTGGCACCAGTGTTGCAATTCAAAACGACAGAAAATCACAATATTAGCGCCTTATTGGCGCTAATATTGTTATTTTATGTCGTTTGATTGATCGATTGGAATTGATTCAAGATAAGACTCTTGTTTTACCGTAGTTAACAAGTCTAGGCGAAAACGCTTCCAGCTTCATAAAGACTGAGTGCTGGACCAAATAAACTAAGGAATGATATTAATTATTCTAGAAACAAGTGAGTTAAAGCATTCTCACGCTGCAGCGATATATTTGATGTCCAACGAAGTAGGCAGCACCTCCAGTATTTCTTTGGCGGCTCGCTCCGTCATCTCTTCGGGTGATAACTCTCCCCCGCCGGCCACTTCTTTTGGTTGGAGATTGCGCAACGTGTCTGTTAAATATAATTTTGAACTTTTTATACAACATTTCAATCGTAGCTTATGCTTCTGACTTAGTCACTTGCGCGTAGCCGAAATCCAACTTCTGCGTGTAGCCTAGGACTTTAAGCGAAAAGTAGACGTAGTTTGGGCGTCAGCGGAATTCACCACATCTCCAGCAACAGCGCGTCGCAGTCAACTGCGACACCGAGGAAGGTCGGCTTAAGTTTAGGTCGGCGTAAGTCCGCATCTGACTTAAGCGCGATGTCCAAGCTTCTTGGGAACCCGCTGATCTGCTTCTTTAGCGTCGTCGTTAACGACCTGGATGATGGTAAGTTAGTAGAGGCCATCAAAGAACAGAATAAGGAGATAGCTAGTGACGCCAACGGAGAGGTAAATTTCAGAAGCGAACTAGAGGGAGAACTCAGCGGCTGACTAATTGTTAGGGTCCTATACTATTGGGACTTTAATTATAAGCAAGTGGACTGTATAAAAAATATAATTGGCAATAAAAGATTATAAAAGGCGAATTAACAGATGTTTATAAGCTATGGGCAATGTCGTCAGCGATCTATCGAAGAGTGTCTGTCCCGCTGGTGTGCTGTCGCTTATAGTTGCGCCGTTGCGCAGCCGGCGGGCCCCGACAACAGTCGAACGCTCCCGAACACTAATGTTATTTAAGAAGTAGACCCCGCCACATTCGCAACCATGATAGCCAGCATGAACGAGTAGGTTTGGCTATAGTGATCGCGGATCAGTCACCTGTACCTACTGCAATGCTACAGGTTCCTGATGTACGGACACGCTAGGAGAGGGGAATCGCGCTGGGAGAGGAGAAGCTTTATGAGTGTGACTAATCCCCTTTCTCAATACCCACCAACAGCCAGCCCCAGTTATTAACGAGACAAAATAAAGTAAACTGGGGCAGGTTGGGCTCCGAATAATCAAGCGTTTTACTTCGGCTTACCATTACAAACTAATTAGCTCGTTGTGTTGCCAACGTTATATTATAATCTATAATTTATGATAAGCATGAAAATAGTGATAATGTTAAAGTCATTGCACTACCTCCATTACCCTTCAAACTGTAATACAAGCACCACTGCGTTGTGGAAGAAATAGTTGAGATAGAGGTACTCGTTTGATGACTCAGGTACAATATTGACTGATACAGGATTTTGTCTTTGACTGCGTGTTGCTGAAGAGGCCAACAGCACATGGATCTTCCTTCAGAAGCATCGCATGGATGTAGCACGTATACTGCTCTACGCTCACCAAAAGATCGAGTCAGTTGATATACAACACTCACTGACGCAGGAGTTGGTCTCGGAAATGGCGTAGCTGATATTGTCGTTGCTGTGGAGCATGTAAGGCATGGATAGTTCGACGCTCGCCGAAGAATTGAGGCAATCGATGTATGTATAACACTCACTGATGCATGAGTTGGTCTCGGACATGGCGTAGCTGATGTTGGCGTTACTGTGGAGGCCGAACAGCGCCGGGTCGTCGTTCAGCGGCAACGTGCGAATGTACCGTGTGTACTCCTCGATGCTCGCCGACGATGGTTGCTAGTTCACAATAGTTAAGTTACTATCGCACCTTCAATTCATTAATATTGTTCTCATTCTATAAAACATATATAAGGGGATAGAAAAAACGGGTATAAAAATAGTACACAAAAAAATCATAAAAAACGGTCAAGAGAATTCAGTTACAAACACTTGTGACACGAGAATGTTATACCGGGTGTAACTGAACACTCCAATAATATTTAAGGGGCATATAAGTTAGATACTAAATGGACCTTCGGTGCTTGTCTGAGACCTAGAACCCCAATACTTTCAGAGTTATTCGAACTGAAAACAAAAACTTTCAAGTGACAACCATAATCAGCTCTTAACACAAAAGAAATTTAAACAAAATGACATGTGACAGACGTGAGCGTAGTATTCCTCGTACGCTTTCGTAAGGCTGTCGGCACTTAATACCAAAAAATAATTTATTTAGTTTGTATGGGAAAAAAAGTAGGTTTGTTAGCCCTAATATTTTTCCTACAGAATCTCTACTTCTGATGGATACATACCCTTAAATGTTATTGGGGTGTTCAGTTACACCCTGTATATTAGAAGAAGATAATCATAGTAATACTAAAACGATTTTGAATGATACCTATGCTAACCATTGTTTTTTTTTACCTTTTATACTTGCGCGAGTTATGCATGACTCGCAAGTGACAAGCTCTCCTGAGCTGTATTATACTTCCCTTGACGTAATAATATAATTCAGACTTTACGTAAAGGTGATACTTACCTGTCTGCTCATAGCATAATGAAGCCAATATTTGAAGTCTAGCATAAACCATTTTGCGCGCAAAAATTGATTGGATGTCAGTTTTCCTCCTCGAAGCTGTTCTAGACATACTTACGAGTAGGTACTTTATAATTTTTGTCGAACGCAATGTCTTAATTGCGCTGATTTTCTTTGATGTAAAAAAAATTGACTAATTTTCATAATATGGTCAAATCGTTTTGCTTCTTTTGATATTTTACTTACAAAATTATAAATGTTTCCCCTTTTTAGGGTTAATTACTAAACGTGACTGTGGAGGTTTTAAGTTCTACCATAAAAACCCAATCCCACAACCGATCTGAAATGTGCTGATGGAATGTATGTGAACGATTCTGACTCGTATTCGGCCGGCTTTTAAACTGACGATAGTCAAATATTTTATATATTTTTTTAAATGTCTATTGGACATTATAATTAAGTGTCATTTTTATTTTTTGACTTTTTCATTTTTTGTAATTTTTATTTTTGGTTATTTTTATTTTTTGGGCATTATTATAATTTGGACATTAGTCGTGCAAACCTAAATAATGTCACTTCTATACATTGCACTGACTGCCATGCAGTTGGAGTTAGCAAATAGGTACATTATGAACATCAGTCAGTCAAAACTGTTTTTAAACAGCCCTCTAAAATTAACATACATGTCTTGAAAATTAATACTACCTGTATCTTGCAATCATTGACTTAAGCAGCAAACTTTATAATTGCCCGTAGGTCGAGTGTGTATTTAACGTGAAATGGTTAATGAGTGCCACTTGACGAAACTTTGTTGTACAAATCGTTTATTTTTGGCCAGGAATTAGTGAAGCCTCGTTTTTCGAGTGATGTATGCTGGAATGGCGCGTGTATCGCAGTTTTGTTATTGTCTTAGGTGTATTATATAAAGCTCGTTCGTGTCAAATATTCATGCCATATTGTGTTTATGTTTTGTGAATTGTGAAAGGCCAATTCTATTAATGAGCCACTACTGCTGAACCGAAATTAGACCGTTGCGTTCGACCATTTAGAGTGCCACATTATAGCATCATCGAACAATTAAAAGTCAATAATGCGCTCCGAATGGCCGATCACCACGATTAAGTTTGGATTAGAGATGTGCAACTCGAAAAAACAGAACTTGATTTATAAATAAATATAAATAAGGACTAGGTACCAACACATTATAGATAAAGATTTTGAGATTTCTATGGCGAATTGCGGTTTCTTTGTAAACATTCTTGCCGTGAGTTAGCTGGATTTTATTGTTATAATTTGAAACGATTAAAAGTAACATGATATAAAAAAATCTAAGCTTATAACAAACAAATAAGAGAAAAAATGTAATCAAAATAACACATAAATTTTATAGTTTTTCTCTAGCAAGCTAGCTAGCTTTTTTACTTTTATGTTTTTATGTGTCGGGGATTACTCAGAATTTCTTTTTTTTATTTCATTTTTTTTTATTACTCGTGAATACTAATTCTAACTAAAAACTAAAATTCGTTTGGAAGATTTGGGAGAATAATCCTAATCACAAATCTGCTTATACTGTAGCTACTGCAAATATTACGAATCACATAACCGAAACTCTTCTTTCTTCGCGCCTCTTCCTTCTTACCTTTTAGAGATATCTTTGTTAGAATTGTTGTATGCAGGCTTTAGAAGTCAGTATGTAGGTAGATCATCAATCATCAACAGCTCATATACGTCCCCACCGAGGGGCTCGAGCCTACCCTAAACTTGGGCGATTAGGCCTTAGTCGACCACGCTGGCCAAATGCGGGTTGATCGACTTCACACACAACCTGTAAAGAAATTCTTTCTTCACAGGTGTGTGCAGGTTTCCTCACGATGTTTTCCTTCACCGTAAAAGCGTCGAATAAACGTACACATGAATTCAACATCTGAAAACACATTGGTACGTGGCGGGGTTTGAACCGCTACCTTCCGATTGGAAGGACAGCCTTACGCACTACGCCATCGACGCTTCTTTAGGCGGCTGTAGGTAGATAGACAAGTAGGTAGATAAATTTACTGTCGTATTGACGTCTCCGACTTGTATGTTTGACAGATAAAATACCTGTTTGTAAGAGCCAGTCTCGTCGAACGTGTACCGCTCGGACAGTACTGCAGTACAGTAGTAATCTGCCAATAAGCAGAGCAGGCAGCGACGGTCCCAGTCGTCCGTTACCCTTCCACCATAATTTATGTGGCCGGCGGTGTACGTCAACATCTGAACACAGATAATAAAGCGTATTTTTTTGTTGCTACTCGCAAAAATAGTATGTCCTATCCCATGTCCCATATAAACTGTAATGTATGGTAATGCAAAATAGTTCACAGAAATGAAAACAATAACTATTACTATTGTAATCTTTCATATAGGGCTGTATTTCATTAACAATCATCATCAGAGAATATATATTCAATAAAGGACAATGGATTGCAACTTGCAAGATGTGACCCAAACCAACATACATAATATTACGATACATGCCTACGTTGCAAGATAAATAAAAGCTTGTAATATAAAAAGAGTAGTTCTCACCCGAAGCGGCACCTCGGTATACTCGGTAAGAAACATATGCAGCTGAGATATGCATATGCGGAGGTCGCCGTCAGTAAACTCATAGGGGATGTTGAACCCGAGCGCTCCGAACTTGCGCCTCTCAAGCACCACACCATGAAACAGGCACAGCGAGAACAGCAACCACTGTGACCGTATTTCCAATAAATAAGATTTCAATTTGATTGATAAGACTGTTATGCAACTGAGGTATACATATGCGGACGTCACCATCGGTATACTCGTAGATGATGTTAAGGTCGAGAACGTTCTAAAACATAAAAAACATGTACCTATTTAAAATGTTTTTATTTTTTCGGATTACTTATAAACATGTAATTCCCATACCTAAACAGAGTACGATTTGTCAGGTGTTGCATTTCCAAATTGTACGAACAGCATTGTTACTGTAAGTGTACTATAGGTACACTTAGAATTACTAGGTAGGTACTTAACAAGTTTTTTGCTTTTGTTTGAAAAGTTTACTACCTGACTTATTTCGAATTATATTGCTAAAATGATGGGTGAATACTGCTTCTAAATATACATATTCGATAGAACTCAGATTTTTCAGATTGATAATATCTTTGTATCTAGAAAAAACTATTATTTCAACTAACTCTGGAACTGTCTGGAACAAGTGTGTCAACATAAAACAAAGTTTGACTCACTATTCAGTTACATATTTTAAAATACGGAAACCAGAAACATTAAGTTAATCTGTTTCACTTCCCAAAAATATAGTTGAAGTATGAATTGATAAAACAGTATCAAAGAAATAAACTTTCATGATGTCTTCAGCTTTAAGCAGTATAGCAGTACTCGGAATAGTTATAAAGTTCCAACTTTCCAAGTAAATCCGTCACTATCAATAATAGATTCTTCGAAACCGAGACGAACATATTTGAAGTTCGCCCCCGATCAACCACAACGCGGAATACTTTCACCTATTACTGGACATGCTTCAACTTAATGCTGAGTTAAAGGCTATAAAATGAAATTTGAAAACTACAAAACTAATTAAAATAGCATACACGATGTGGAAATACATGCCAGCGTTCGTTCCCATAATAGAGGTATAGAGTCTGTGCAAATAAAGAAACTTCGAGGCCAAAAAGCGAACTTACACCCATAACATCCTCATTTTTTTTAAAAACCAAGTGTATCTGGCCTTAATGCCAGTAGTACCTCCGCCGCGAAACTAACAATGCGAAACCGCGACGCATAGTCAGGAACAAACAAAACGGCGAATCGAACGCGGAGGCACAGAACACAGTGCGCGGAGGTGTAGATGGCGTTTAAGGCGCATAGTGCTCCCAATGACCTTGCGTCGATCGTCCCGCACTGATTACATAGGAGTGAGTGAGTGAGAGTGAGGGGAATATTCAAGCAAACCTTTACGCGTAAGATGAATTATTTCAATAAAAAATTAATAAAGGCGAATAAGAAAAATCTAAAAAGACCATCCCCTAGAATATTGTTCACTTTATTTATTGAAATCAAAAGTATGTGATTTAACCTTATATTTACGAAGCGATTAGGTTTATAGTTTTAAAATCGAGGCACGTTTGGGTCACATTTTAACCAAGTTTTAATTAATTTATCAAAAAATTAAAAAGACCATCCTCTAAAGAATGCGTTGAATAATAACATATCTTTTTTAAAGATTTTTTTATTCAATATTTATGAAGAGAACCGGTTTTTTCTGCAGTGATTTTTTATGATTGACGTTACTATGCGCCTTAAGCAGATCAGACGGATCCGCGCACGACAGAGACAGCGTCATAGTTAAATATCCGCGTTATTAGAGCAGACTAGCTCGCCAGAGCTCGCGCGCCGTACTAACGACAACGCGGGAGAATCGTTCTGCGGTTTCGCTACTGCTACTACAGTTCCGCGGCGCAGGTGTACTACTGGCATAAGGGTAAATGGCTACACAAAAATCTGTTTCTCGTTCATCTACTTTTGGGCCTACCAACCCCCTAGTTGTCGCTGAAAGTTGATAAAGAAAATTGACAATAGTCTGGCTCTAGTATCGATTTTTTTGAGAGCTAACCGAGAATATATGTATACAAATAACAGTTATTGTTTGAAACTATAGTGTCTCCTATAACTACACTCTATATCCTTACTACATACACCAGTATTTTTGAATGTTAATTTGAATTAAATTTGAAATTAGAAACCTTGAAATTTGGAACTTTGCTGTCCGAGGAATTGAAATAATCGGTGAAGTCCGGTACTTGGTTTATGTAGGCCTTCAGCAAATTCGCCTTGATTCCTCTAGGCGGTTCCACGGTCATTTTGTAGCCTGGTAAATTTCAAATCGTATGAAAATGTTCACTATATCCCGTTATTTTTTCACTGTAGATGTTTTGGAATAGGTGCCGATTATCATAGTGATTGCATTAGTGATAAATCTCAAATCTTTTCGATCGCTGTGCCAAAGTACGGGAAGTACCAAGTGGTCGGAAAATTACAGGAGTTTGTACAAAAATACACATTATATAATATTTCTTCTAAAATATACATTTATATGTGGTAATAATAGTTTTAAAAGAATTTTGTTATCAAAAATAAACGCAGATACTCATAGTAACAATTTTAGAAGAGGTAATACTGGTTCTGAAGTTGGTCGGTATTAAAAATAAACGTAGTTATTTACCAAAGGGAAGGATTTTTGTGTATGGCGTAGCGCCTGAAACTATTCAGAGCGTAAGTGTAAGCTGTTACTCCTCTTTCAATAAAAAAATAAATGCTCTATCAGCGGGTCTTCAAACGTTATTTGTGCAAATCAAATCAAAATAATCCTTATTCAAATATGACTTGATAAAAAGCTGTTTGTAATCATTCAATTTTTTACCTACCACCAGTAGCTCTACCATGAGTTTGCATTCGTTTGGAGTCGATATCGACTGCGTAAATTTTTGTATGGAACTTTGTACAGCGCCCCTAGCGGTAACGCGGTGAACTAAAACCGGTACCATGAGTGCAATAGTTTACGATACGTCGCGAACCTATCGAAAACGCGCTCGCTATCGACAATCGTTTTGTGCATATTGTATGGAAATCGGTACCATGAGTTCATGATTTGACAGCTACTCGATAGACGATAACGTACAAAACGATAACTCTGTAGTTACGTTAGTCACTTACATTTTCAAGCGTGAGACTCGATTCGATAGATAATCTAAGCATGTTTGGAATAATATTATTGAGTTAAATTAGTTAATAAGTTGTGATTTTTTTTGCATGGCATATGCCAACCACGGCTGAGTTCAAGAATAATAACACATACATAATATATACGTCAATGACACGAAAACAATTAAAATAAGAGAGCAGTCGTGAGAAAAAGTTCAAAAGAGTGATTACAACTATTTGTGCCAATTAAGTATAGTATTATAAATAAGCATTTCAGCATTGGTGTTTAAAAGCAAATACAGACTTGAAACTGAAAGCTATACAGAGTTTATGTAAGTAACCTCAAAATCAAATTATCATTTTTAAAAAGTTACATACAATTTTGTTTTGATCTTAATAGCTTTATGATCATAGAGGTATCTTAAGTGTATAATACTGTTTTATGACAACTGAAGTGAATATATAGGTAATAATTCCGATTGTCTTCGTATGACCCCTTCAGTAGGTAAATGCAAAACTTGGATTTTTGGAAATAACAAAACAAAATGTCATCCTTATGTATGGAAAAATAACACATTCAATAAACTACAAGGCATCCCTAGAAGTTAAGGAATTGTTTGACAAGCTGATAAGAAATTAAAAATAGTCTATATCAAAGTGTTAAAATACCTATTCTATAACATTTTATTTACAAAACATTTCTTGCAGATTATCCATAAATGGGACTATTGATGCCACATCCATACTTGCGTGCAACAAGTCCAATGAAGAAGCAAAGAATTAGCTGGATATAACAGCCAGTCAAATGGAAAAAGAATTGTGGTTAAAAATCATTGTCACTGTGTAGAGAGGTAAAACATTCTTACACCCTCAAATGTAAAGAATTGCATTTTATTTTCTATATTATAAACCTTAATAACTTTTTTAAATAACTTCTTAGAGTTGTTTCTCTAATAAAAAGCTATTGGTAATAGGTATACTTACCTAATTTTTTTACAAAGAATAAAACTGACTTCAAAAACACCAAAAAGTCATAAATAATATAAGAATACTTACAATATCACATTTTTATATTGAAGTCGGTGCCAAGCAATATCACCTGAAAAGTTTGGCACCAACTTCAATATAAAAATGTGATAATAATTGTATGTATTCTTGTATTTAATTAAGACTTTTGGTGTTTTGGAGCAGGTTAATTTAAAAAAAAAAAAAAAATATTTCAATATTTTTAGTAAAATTCCCAAACTCGTCACCTACCAGAAACCTTCCATCATCATCAGCTCAGTAACATGATATGATGACTATCAGATGCAAATAGGTACCTACTTACCTAAATATCGTCAGAAAAAAATGAAATATGTTGGATGTGCCTCTGTAATTTAAGTATTTCCTTCCATTATCCCAGGATCCCTCTATCGATAAAAAGAAAGAATTTTGAAAATCGGTCCACAATTGGCGGAGTAATCAGTGAACATAATATTTAAAAAAAATGATTCAGTCAATACATCTCCTTTTTTGAAGTCAGTTAAAACTTTAAAAGGTGCATATATTGTTATAAGATTTTATTTTTTACAGCTACATTTATTTTGGATGAGTGGCGGAGGATGATTTGATTGAGTGGCATTGATGATAATACAGAATGGTGCAGCCAAGACCTTCGGTTTTAGCATTTCATTTTTTGGACTGATTTATTGCCACAGCTGCAGTTGGATTTTACAGTGTCACAATAGTTTGGATTGCATTAAAAAGGAAAAATTGGTTGATGATTTTTTTTATTGGTAGATTAATAAAAAGATGTTGTTAACACATTTTTTACACCAAAAATAAATAAATTACATGAGCCCACTCTTTAATTTATTTACCTAAGTAGGATTTCCTTGTTTTGACAAAGCAAAAAATATTAATTTTCAATAAAATTCTAGGTCTATATTTCATACTGAATCTAATATAAAGAACAACAGAATTGTTGTATTTGTGCATATTTTACACAAGAATGTTGGCAAACAAGCAAATAGTCTACTTAGATGATCATAGACTATCACTAGAATTGATTGGGGACTCTAGAATTGATTGGGGACTACTACCTCCTCTATTTTTTGATGGTGTTCACATAACTTATAGTGACAACGTGAAAAATTTAGGAATTTTATTTGACAGAACACTGTCATGGACACCTCAGGTTGACCTGGTTAGCTGTAAGATGTTTGCAGCGATGGGATCGATGCGTAGACTACGTAACATGTTGCCTATAACCACCAGAATGTCTCTTGCTCTGTCACTTCTTCTTCCCATCCTTGACTATGCGGATTGCTGCTATTGTGACCTTGGCGAAGTTTTGCTTGATAAGCTTGAGCGACTCCAGAATTTGTCCATTAGATTTATCTTTGGACTGCGAAAATATGACCACGTCTCACAATACAGAACTGAACTCAAATGGTTGAAAATACGCCAACGCCGTGATGCACACATTTTATACCTTTTATACAATATTTTGTTTAATCCTAAAACACCCATTTACCTAAAGAAACATTTCATTTTCCTTCATTCCTCACATAATTTAAACACTCGTTCTTCTGATAGCCTCCTATTAAAATTTCCCACACACTCGTCCCAATATTTTAATAAATCCTTTACTGTTCAGGCGATTCGACTTTGGAATCGCCTACCTTCTGATATTAGGTGCAAACAAACACTTGACTCTTTTAAAAAAAGCGTTCACCGCCATTTCCTTGAGCTTTGACCCCCCCTCCCCCCTCGCCCCCTATGAATTTATATATTATTTTTTATTTACTCTGTTATTATTATGTAGTATGTTTTAGTATTTTATATATTAAAGTATATATTTTGTACCAGTGTATTATTGAAAAATACCCACTTAATCATATGTTTTGTCCTATCTAAAGGTTGTCTGGTAGAGATCGCCTATGGCGATAAGGTCGCCTTTTTTGCTTGTTGTGTATGTATTGTCATTGTTTGTGTCATTTTATTTAAGCAAAATAAAGAGTTTCTATCTATCTATCTATAGTCACCTATAGTCTTCTAATGACCAAAGTGTACAAGGTGTAGGTTATCTTATGAATGTAGTTACAGTAGCCTGAAATTTCGTATCCTTCAATATAAAACAGAAAAGCATTGCTGCTTTGCAATAACACAGAAGACCTAGTACCTCTGGTTATTTAACATAAACATTAAGAATTTGCATCAAAAACGTTATCTTTCAATGGAGATTGTCCATTTTTTATAAGACTGGTCAGTCATGAACATTCCTATAAAACTATATTTTTACTTTTACATCTTATGTAAAAGAAGTTATTACCTTACGTAAAAGAATATGGGCATGATTCAGTATCAAAGTGCTTAATAAATATAACTTCCTGTGAGCTGTTCAATGAATATAAACAATATGAAATAAAACAAACAATCTTCTGTATATTTGAATTTATTCTGATTCATATGTCAAATAGGTGGATGGTATGAAAAAACTGGTTTGTTGGTGATATATATTGCCCAACCCAAAAACCATGTAAGAGTCGTAATGTGAACACAATAATTCACTGTTTTTCAGTCAACAATGCATTTATAGTAATATTCTTTAATTGCTTCCCTACCATTGCTGTTATTATGATAAAATAATAATACAAACAAAATGTATTTTTCAGACTAACTTCCCACTGTATTTTACCCTTAGATCATTTAGCCTAATTTTACCTCATGATAATATGCAGTTTGCTAAAGTATCCAGTGAGTTTGTAGCTGTGACTCTGCATACTTTCATACTGTCATTAAGATTTTGGCAGCAATATAATTTTACTGACTTGTAATCATACAAAATAAGTAAAATACCAATAGAATATATTTTAATAATATAATAGTGTCGATTAAACAAATTTCTTCATCTATTAAGTTTGCTAAAATATGATAATTATTGAATGATAATAAATAACAGTAGTACCGGTTCTTTCTTGTGCAGTAATTTCTATGGTTGGACATTTGACTGTAATTCCAGGTAAATTTTGGAACTTAAACTTCTGCAACAACAGACATATCATTAAACATCACATAAAGCCATAATAGATAATCATAATATTGTAAAATTAAAGTATTTTATATGAATATTGGCCGACGTCAGACGTCATCAGCTTTATTTTAAGTTTTATATAAAATGCTTCATCATAATTACTCATACTGTAAAGGAGTAACATTTTTAGTTTTATTCATTCACCCACTCACTTATGCAGTTGTATATCTCTTGTAATACTACATTTGGCAGGTATCAATTTTCAGCATATTTGTCAACTCTATTGAATTAAACAAATATTCTATATATTTTCCTGTGGGCCCTCGAGGACAATTGAGATAATGGTGATCTAAAGCCTGAAAGAAAAAATGAATTGGTTAAATTATTTAGCTATAATGGAAAATCCTTCAATTATAACGGATTGCACTATTTACATTTAAATTATCAATCCAATAGGTCTCTTTGTGTAGCCACGTCTTTAAATAGATGGGTACTAAAAAACAAACCCATAGAAGCATAGAAAATGATTATTTTTAATGGAAAATTGTTACAATGTTTACCACAACAATGTTAATACTTACAATTAAACTATAATTACTATATATTCCTATGAATTGCACCATTAACTGGAACCATGGAGCGCTTGTCTATATCATTATGAAATCAATACATGGCCTACATTTAATAAAAACTTATTCTTTAACATAAAACTAAATAAGTTTTCATGAATGTAATCAAACAATGATTAAAAATATAACCTATGAAATAATTTGAAGTTGACGTATAAGCCGACTAAATTAAATCTTTCATAACAATATGGTAAGAAACCGAATTGAGCTACCTTTTTGCGAGGACGGATTATAGCGTATTACCAACATGACGACAACAAATAATTACCTGTAAGTAGTCTGTATCCTTTGTATCGTTTACTATACTATCGAGTTAACGTTACGAAGTCAGTTATATGCAAAAGTAACTCATGGTACGGTGACTATCGAAAACGATATCGTCTGCGTTAACACGTTAGCGACTGTAGTTAACTACAGTGTGCAATCGATGGCAACTCATGGTAGAGGTACAGGCCTCGTCACTACGCGCTTAGGTACAAGATAAGCACCGACCGTTCCGCGCACACTGAGAGAGTGTAAAAAAGCAGCAGGGCTGCCGCGCTCCATGATAACAGCTCATATAATTATGTCCCCACCGAGGGGCTCGAGCCTACCCTAAGTTAGGGTGGTTAGGCCCTAATCAACCACGCTGGCCCAGTGCGGATTGGTCGACTTCACATACACCTTTGAATTTCTTCGCAGATGTATGCAGGTTGCCTCACAATATTTTTCTATACCGTATGAGCGTCGGACAAATGTTCATATGAAAAAAATACATTGGTACATGGCGATCTCGAACCCCGGACCTCCCAATTGGAAGGTAAGTGCCGAGTCCATAGCGCCACCGACGCTCCGCTCGGAGTATATTTTTCTATGTGCCGCGGTGTTGGGATTAACGCATGCATACTCACACGCAAATTTTTGCGTGCTTTCTTGCGCGCGCTTGATTATTTACCATCAGCAACAACCCTAACGCTCGAGCTCGTACCTAGCGACGTAAAGCTTCATAATTACTGATTAATAACATACGCTAACCTGTCGCGTTAAGGTGTGATTCAGCTTAGATACTCAAACTTTAGTAATTTAAAATATCGCCTTTTTTTAAGATCAAAGGAATGCAACTTCTGTACGTAGTACTATTATCTATTTTGTGCTACCACTAATTCTACACATATTTTAGGTGATAACAAAAATGGGCGCAAGATACTTGTCAGCTTTTTCAGAAGTACCGACATTTTTACACTATATAGCTTATGTCGTTACCATGTTTTGCGTGCGGCTCTCATATTTTGCTTTACCTACTGTGTGCATACGTACCGTTCTGCAGCAAGGCCACCGGGAAGAAGGGTGAGGGCGTGGAAGTTAGCCACAGTCGGAAGTCCTTGTGCACCAGTTCTGGCTGGATATTCTCCACGCTCAGCTCTAGCACCGGCATCCAGGACGGCGACAGGTGGCAGTTCTACAGAGAATACTTTCTTAGGCATCGACATCCCAGAAGAGTAAGGCACAACAATCACTATAATGCTGTGACCACATTAACACTCTCGTTAAACGACTTTTAGTTGTAGCCACACAACACGCAAGAGAATACAACGTTGTATATCCGTAACATTACACAAGAATGTTCGCGTAATGTAGCCCTACCAAAATGAGCATCCCGACCAGGAAAAAACCTCCAGATCACAGACGCCGTCGCACGCACAAAAGATTTGTACTATCACCGTGGAGTTTCAGGTAAAGTGACTCTAGTTTCGAGCATCGTATAGGCTACGGTAAGCACTTAACATGCAGGTGAATCGTATGCTTGCCAGCTGTACTATAAAAGAAAGACAGGGTTAAGCTTGCCAGCTGTACTATAAAAGAAAGAAAGGGTATGTACCTATACTAAGTCCTCTAGAACGATTCTTGGTTACGGCCGCCATATTCAAAAGAGGCAAACCATCTAAGCAAGGGATATTACATTATTGCAAAGTTTTTACATACCATAGGGTTACTCTTGGCCTTCATCTCACCTGATGGTGAGTGACGATAAGGCCTCGCTTCCGCCTTGGAAGCGAGCTTCGCCTGGACTCCTCGACTACTGAGGACCTAGCTATCTTACCTCTAAATTGTTGGAACACAACAATGCTATAAACATTTTTATTATGGCGACAAACTAAGGTAAGACGGTGGTAGCTAGCCAGGCGGGCACAGAAACCCTACCACCAATCAAACTGAGCAGAAAAATTTCTGCTCCCATGGGGACCGGACCTTCCGATCAACACCAAGTAATCTCAACCACTAGACCACGGAGGTGGTTATATGTGGCGGAATATGGGCGAAAGTAGGTCTGTATGTCTCCCTTATTCGGATATACCCCGAATACGAGATCAGATGCTGAGCTTACCAATCGTACGCATAAGACAATGTGCAGCCGTGCTATACCCAGTGATAAGTTTACGGGTGTAGCTTCTGCCTTATCAGCTGTATTCCGATGTAGGGTCCCCAGATTACAGAGGCTCCCATCGTGTGTTGGCAACACCTGACATTCTCGTTAAGGCCGTACTCAAATCTACTTCAAAGTTTGAGGCTCATTCAATATGTCGATTTAATAAATAAGACGATACAGTACCTCCATATCGTCACAAATCTTAGGAACACATACTAAATTTATTTGAGTTAGGTCGCCAGAGCCAGCAAGGGGACACTGTGAATACTCTCTGCTGGCAACTGACATTGTGTAACCGCATAACATCAAGTGAGCCTTATGCTCGATTGTAACCTATGGCAACCATAGTGGTACATTGGCATGTAGGTACGCTCGGCTAACGGTTACCTAAGTTAGGCAACGTTTGGTGGTTAGGTCCATGATGAGTGACAAGCCGGGGATGAAATGGCCCGGCCGGCTGACAACCGGTCGGGAGACACTTTTCACCCCTGGCCTGCCCGTCTGGGGGGTCGAATTCTAGCATACTTGTCGACCCCCCCGTAGAGGTAAGACCTGGCGCTTGCGCCAGGCCTATCCTCCAGGGGGCGCAATCGGGGAATGGCTAACGCCGATCCCGATTGTGTCCCTACGGAGGTAGAAGTATCTGGAGGGGTTTTAGCCAGGTATGGTGTATATACCCGAGTCCAATGGCATATCCTTGGGACGGCCTTGTCAGCCGCGGCCCCTTGTTGAATCCGTAACTAGATTTTTGTGTTCCCGTGCAGATAGTTAGTCTCTGTTAGGATAAGCCGCTGTGACCGAAAATCAGTCAACCTAGAGGTGTGAAAGCCATAAGGAGCTGACCTGGAAGAAGACCCAATTGCCGAATTCGCAGCCAATCCTCATCATAGCTTCGGCAAGCGGCCCCTGACCTTGGCCTAGGGAGACACTCTCGAAGCGCTTGCCCATCTTCATCTTTTCAGCAAACTTCATTAAATCTGCACCACGATAAAGATAAGGAATACGGGTGCATTTCATTTCTTGTATTTATAAATGAACTAAATGCAAAAGATATTAACGTCCATAGGATATAGATCTAACAAAATACACTTGCTATAATAACGTTTCATTTGATATCCATGTGATATAATAGGAGAGGGCCACCCTTATCACCTAGAGGTATAAAGAATAGCCTACGACCTATTCTCAGACCTATCAAATAAACACGAAAAATATCATAAAAATCGGTCGAGCCGTTTCGGAGGAGTTTGGTAACAAACACTGTGACACGAGAATTTTATGTGTAAAAATTCTCGTGTTACAGTGTTTGTAACCAAACTCATCCAAAACGGCTCATGGTGAATTTTTTTGTGTATATTCGTTAGGTGTGAGAATAGGTCGTAAACTATTTTTTATTATGGCGAAACGTAGTTTTCCGGCACAGCTAGTAGGTAGATTTTTATATACCTAGTAGGTATATAAAAATCTTTTTTTTATGTTTGTTTGTCCCACCTGTACGGTCGGTTGCCCGTGAATGGGCAAGATGGCTATAGCGAGCTGAGGTGCCGGTGGTATTAACGGTCGCCGCCGCGGCCGAAACGGCGGTGGTGTGCAAAAACTATCTGTGACTATGACCACCGGTGCCCCGCTGCGCCGGAGCCGTGAGAGAAACCGTGCCTGCTGCATGCTTGCTCGCATACTGCATGCAGGGATGCAGAAGGCACCCCCGTTATAAACTTGAGATCAATAACGGAATGAAAGCCAGAGTGGAGCAAAAAAAAGAGGACTGTGAAGTGCCAACTCATAGCTCGAGTATGCACTTTCAAAAATGCAGTTTGTTGCACACCGCTTAGAGTTGAAAGTCCGAGGCAAGTGCCTACATTTCTTATTGAAATATTGTTTCGGGTGATAACTGTTTTACCCCCCCTAAACCTTTACGAAATTAGACACTTTTGATCTCATTAGATTCAGTATACCTTAATCTATGTTTGTACGTTTTGCTTTTTCTGTGATTCAGTATAATTTTGTCAAAAAACATAAAAATGCTCGAGGTAGTTTTTAGGTTTAAAATCCATATCCATACTAATATTATAAATGGGAAAGTGTGTGTGTGTGTTTGTTTGTCCGTCTTTCACGGCAAAACGGAGCGACGAATTGACGTTATTTTTGGAGATACGTTAAGTGGAGATAGTTGAAGGGATGGAGAGTGACATAGGCTATTTTTTGTCTCTTTCTAACCCCCCACTTCCCTAAAATGGGGGGTAGAAGTTTGTATGGAGCATTCCGCAATTTTCAAGGTAGAAAGCTAAAAATTGGTATGCGTACTATTTGTGGCTAACAAAAAAATCGTGCATCTTTTTTTTTGGAAATTGCCCCCAACCCCTTAAAAGAGGGGGTGAAATTTTATATGGGACTTTTCGCAGTTTTCAAGGTAGGAAGTTAAAAATCGGTACACAGACTCTTTGTTACCAACGAAAAATACCTGCCTTATTTTTTTGGACATCTTCCGTGTTACCCCGAAATTAACGCGAGCGAAGCCGCGGGCAAAAGCTAGTATTTTATATTTAAACAAAACATACGAACCTAGATCTTCATTATATCTACAACATTTCCAAAAACTATGAAAATTGGACTATGTAAAGAGGGAGAAAAGCGTTATCGCTTTTTGTATGAAAATTTACAGCTTCACAATCCTCATAAAAACGCGATTGATTTCCAATTAAAATCATAAAGTCCACGCCATCATGCATTTCTTATTATTGTTAGTATACTGTAGCTTTCTGCACGCAGCTTCACTCGCGTTTTTTTTTACAAAGAATTCTATTTTTTATGGAAGATTCAAATCCCATGCCTTTCGTACGTTTCACCATAATCTTGCCTGATGGAAAGAGAAGATGTGACGTGGAGGATAAGGTGGAGCACGCAAAATCAAAAATATACTTAAACTACATTCAGTTAAAAACACGGTCTGAAGGCAGGAAGATGAAGATATGAATGTATTGTATTATTACGTAGTAACTAGGTATTAAGTAATCTGCCCCCCTAGACAAGACGTTTTTCGATAATCGCTATAACGTAATCGCTAGAAGGAAAATGTATGCGATTTGACATAAGCTGTCGCTTAGCTTTCGAGCGCAATTGTCAAATCTCATACATTGTCAATTTAGCGATTGCGTTAGCAATTATCGAAAGGCAGGGTCTAGACAAGATGTTTAGCCAAGATGCTTAGTATACATACACCATTCGAAATAAATTAGCTATCTGCCTGATGATGAACCGTATTTACTAAATTGCACAAACAATGCTGTATGTATTTGGACAAGCTACTAAAGTGACTCTGCGGTATAACTGATTTTTTGATTTTATGAAGATATTTCATTATTTTTAAACTCTATGGTCGCGCGCTTGTGCGTGCGATGTTACCGCTTAATATAACTTTGATAAAGTTGATGGACTCCAGCAAATTTAAAAACCGGCCAAGAGTTGTCAGATCACTTTACATATAGGCGGTGGTAGCCTAAAAAAATTGGTACAGCGCTACTAACTCCCATGTCAAAATACAGTTTTAAAGTACTGAAATTCTCTGAGCTTAACCACGGACGGACAAACAGACGGACAGGTTGACATGGCGAAACTATAAAAGTTCCTTGTTGACTACGGAATCCTAAAAAGTGGCGTGGATAAAACATATTTTTTGGTCAAATCTATTTTTTTATTTGTGAAATTGATTCCACTCTTGTTCAATATCTATTCCAATTGTTCAATATCTAATTGATCAATTTTTAATTTTGTGCACACATTGCAGAATGTAATAATCATTTTGATTGGACTTCGAGCAATTGTTACATTACATTGACATTTTAGAAAGGACGGTAACATAAAAATATTGTGATATATGTCCCATTTCCGCGTTCCCTGTCCTATGCCCAAATTGTCCCAATCGAAAAAGGGTCACATTTGCATAAGGTACCGCTCTCAAAGCATCAACATTTTGGATCGCACAATTCAAAGCCATCGTCATGTCCTTTGTTACATTCATTAGGTTAAGTGACATATTATATAGTATTTTGATTACATTCCGTGTTTCTATTTTTACAGAACTCTGTGGCCTTTAAAAAAGTTTTCGATCCTACTTAATATTTTACTAACATAAACATCAAATATCACACATATAGGAAAACTTTCCTAAAATAATCAAAAATTTTCTTCACCGCCTTCACGGGGTTTAATTGTATATCCAAAAAAAAGAATATCAATACATTCCCGCAGTCCTAAACCCGGCATCAATGTGTCCGGGTATCCGATAGTTTTTAAAACTCTTATACCTGACTTGAAAATAAATTCCATACGTTATTTGCCGCTCACAGTAGCTGCATTAGTAGCCTTTCTGAGAGTAAAACAGCTATTCTGTTTTGAGTTCGCTAGTGCACTGATTAAGTTTGCACGCCTCTGAGGAGCGCATGTTACTCGTATATTAGACTAGCTTTTGCCCGCGGCTTCGCTCGCGTTAAATTCGGGGTAACACCGAAGATTAAAAAAAAAATAAGGCAGGTATTTTTCGTTGGTAACAAAGAGTCTGTGTACCGATTTTTAGCTTCCTACCTTGAAAACTGCAAAAAGTCCCATATAAAATTTTCTTTTAAGGGTTTGGGGGCAAATTTCCAAAAAAAAATGATGCACGATCTTTTTGTTAGTCACAAATAGTTCACATACCAATTTTTAGCTTTCTACCTTGACAATTGCGGAATGCTCCATACAAACTTCCACCCCCCCATTTAAGGGAAGTGGGGGGTTAGAAAGAGACAAAAAGTAGCCAATGTCACTCTCCATCCGTTCAACTATCTCCACTTAAAAATCACTTCATTCCGTCGCTCCGTTTTGCCGTGAAAGACGGACAAACATACACACACACACACTTTCGCATTTATAATATTAAGTATGGATTAGTATGGATGGATATTCCCGACTACAATGACCACGTAACATTAATGTACAATGTGTTTATCTATAGGAGAGAAAGTGTTTATTAATTATTATTATTTACGATATAGATGAATTACATACTTACTTAATTACATTTTCTTACAGTTTTATATAGGAACGATGTCTACGAAATTAAACAAAAACTACTTTTGGTATTATTTGCACATACTTATACCAGTGATAATGAACAATATTTTAAAAAAATTAGATCGTTTTGACTGTTCGTTGCAATGTTAATACAAATCTGTGACAACAGTAGCTTTCTTTTAATTACTGTAAGGAAAGAAGGTAAAAATAAAACTTGTAAGTTACTACTTACAAGTTTTATTAGTAAGTAGATAAGGAATGAATTGAGTGAAATTACAATAATTTACTTGTTAAAATATGAATATTATACAAATTTTTGTGATACTACAGACGCTGTGGACAGGATTTTATAACATGGCATTATAACACTATTTTTAACCGACTTCAAAAAAAGAAGGAGGTTATCAAGTCGACCCATATATATGTAAGAACTGCCAAGTTTTCGTATATGTTAGTCTATATCAGCGTCTAAACAAATGTGCCAAATTTCAAAAGTGTATGTATGTATGTATGTATGTTTTTATGTATGTGTTCGCATATCTCCGGAACTACAAGTCCGATTTAAGTAATCCTTGTTTTTTGTTGTACTAGGTATTGTTCAACTTAGGGAATACTGCAAGTTTCATCAAAATCGGTTCAGTAGTTTTTCAGATAGGGAATTTTAACCGACTTTTTAACCGACTTCAAAAATAAAGTTACAAATAAAAAATTATTTTACAAAAATAAAAACCGACTTCAAAAAAGTTAAAAGTAATATAAGAATAGGCACAGACAACATCACACTTCTATATTGAAGTCGGTGACAAATTTTAAGATTTTCTAGGGGATCATCGTTTCTTTGGCACCGACTTCGATATATGTGTGATGTTGTCTGTGCCTATTCTTATATTATTTTTAACTTTTTTGAAGTCGGTTTTTATTTTTTGTAAAATACTTTTTTTGAGTTTTCAATTTGTATTTTACGATAATGAGTGTAGACAAAAGTTATGGATGCCGTTTTATACATTAGGTGATGTTCATTCGATACCACTTAAAAGTTTTTCATAGCTCTTATCGTTACAGAGTAATTTCGATATCTCTTACAGTTCTACGGTGTAACATTGTTCGAGCAGAAATAAAAAGATGGGAAGCCAAAAAGCGAGCCTTGGGTGCCATCTAGTGGCAGATAGAAGTACTCTGAAAGCGCACCTGTGTGAATGCGTCCGGTATAAGTTTTCCATAAACTTCGCTAGCTGGCATGATATGCATAATCTAGAATTTAGAGCCGTATCCGTAAAGGAATTAAATACACCTGCTGCAGTATTATCAGAAACCAGAGCAGCAAATAGAAAATTGTATATAAAGTAAATCAATTTTCATGAAATGTGTAAAAAATTCTATATTAACAGTAAAATAAACCCTACTTTGGCTGAACAAAGTACAAAAGAGACCAATACAGATGATGTTTCGTCAGGGCTGGTAAGAGCTCGGAGGCCCAATGGTAATACGATTCCCGTCCGAGACGAATTTTTTTATTTGTCGATTTATTCGTTTTTCAAATTTTAGCGATTATAAAACATTTTTCAGCGGGGTATATCCTGCAGCGACATGCTCACACTGACTGTTCGAGATCACTGTACTCATCTACATTTCCAGGACACACCAGCCCCCCTAGACAAATGCCACACGCTACCTTTTCTGCAGTCGTTCCGCAGAAAAATGTATGGAGATAACATTAGCTGCGGCAAAAATAGCGTGAGGTTGTCGCAAGCTAATGTCATTTCCATACATTTTTTTTCTGTTTATTGCCGAGGTTACTACTGCTACAACAGTCAGTTCGTATTATTATTATCACTCTATGTTTACACTCGAGGAAGAGCGAGTGGCAGCACTACTTGGTCTGTAATTCGCATACTTAGTTTTGGGTTCTGTGGCGGCCGGCCGCTGTGTGACAGTCGAGTCGAGTTTGTAAAATGTAATTGAACTAAGTTTTTGCGCGGCGCACCTAATTATTATGGTCGCGAAAGTCCGCTTGTGATTGTTGTTGGAAAACTGTTGATTGTCGGCGAAGGTGTGAATTAGTGAGTTATTAGGAAATTGTATTGGTGGTCCGGTTATTGGTCGGTGGATTGACAGCAGCCCTTCAGAAAACGCGACTTGCTTCGAGCTAGCTCAGGAAGTCCACCGGCTACACACGGAGTCTCCACCCGACCGGTTTTGGGTAAGCAATAATATATAATAGTGTAACATAAATTTCCCTACAGGAAATTTCTAATCAGGTTCCTACTGCCATCTATTGACATTTCCATGTATTAGTTACCTTTTTTTTATCTAAATTCAGAAAACATTGAACGCGCCTTGGGTTATAATAGTTTTATGTATATCGTGTCTTTGATTATTTTCAAATTTAGTTCAGGAACTTTTAATTCAATAAATATCGATAGTTTACTTGGCTTTTTATCTATGTTTATTAGTCTATGTTATCTCAGAATAGTTAGTCGGTGGAGTGTGGACTGGCTGAGCCGAGACAGCCATATTTTCTGTTTTGACGTTGACGGTCGAACGCTTGTGTCTGTTGGCTAGATAGCCTAAATTATTTTATTAAAACAAATCTCAAGCATCGATAAGCGAACACCTAATCTTCCACACAGTTGGATTTACTCAATTTCATATAAGGGCCTCTAACCCATTTTACCCGTTCGTTCATATGATTTTGAAGCACGTACGACATAGTGTAGCGTCATTAAAATAGACACCAGCCAGCAATCTACCAGCACAGCCAGGCAGACCCACTTTCCTCCGACAGGAGGAATTCCCTTACCCCGTGATTATTGAATACCCCGGAGTCAGACTCAACTACTGAACCCGGTTGCCCCGACTTCTCTTCTACCACCAGTGTCCGGTGGCCCGGAGCCTGTGGTGTCTCCAGAGCAGGATCTCCCCGAATTTCACAGCTGAGTCCACTCCATACAAATAAGTTTATTATAAAACATAATTCTACCATCCTTAGGTAAAGGCATTTAGCGAGTAAACTAAAGAGTGCGTTATCGATCAAATCGTGCAAAGAACCTGTACCATAATTGTCTAAAAATATTAGTGATACAAATCCTCACCACTGATTGGCAGCCGTAGGTCACAATCAGTGCGCCCACTAATATTGTGTTCCCTTGGATAAAGAAATCCTTATGTCGGCTTTGCCGGATTAAACCACATATTTTGACATTTCACTCGTTTTATTAATCACCTTATATTTATTAACCCTATGCTCATTACTCAAAAAATTAAGTATTACATGGCGCCCGAACATATGGAGATTTGCACGATTTGAATGATCCTATGCTCATTACAATGCTTAGGAACAGTGTTGATTGGTAACGTTTTTTTTTCTTCTTGGACACTGTTCGGTTAGAACTTTTAAAATTTAAAACTTGTTGTGTTGGTGTTATACTTTGTTTATCGTATCCCTGAGGCTACTCACAAACCAGATTGTCAATTTTCTTTAAAAAAAAATTCTCAATAATATAACTAATAGATAATCATATGCCATAATTAACATTAGGTATTCAGTAACTAAGCATAATAACTGTGTTATAACTCTCTCAGAACAATAGATTGATAGTTTTATTTGGTTTAACTACAAGTCTTCTTTAACATAACTTCTGGTATAATAATAATATATTCTCATTGCATAATATAGTATAGGCCAAGATTTTTTCAGTTTATTTTAAACTTTAACTCAATTATTTTGACCGTATTTGAATAGTAAAACCTATGTTTTATTAATTAGTGTGGAAGGTTATTGATGTTTTTTTTTACATGATCTTATTACATAAATATATATAAGTATATATATTGGGGTATATATATTTTGGGGATTGGAGTCGCTCACGTCCGTAGGTTTTACCCTCGAGACCCTACACGTGATCCCCGGGTGGTGCTAATCGAGTGACCAACTTCTGGTGGTAGGGCTTGAAAAACCCGACTGGCTAGCGACCACCGTGCGCATGATGTAAAACCCGTCAAGTGGCCATTTTTGTCCGCGTTTCGGGATCAGTCTGCGCACAGCCAGAGCTTGAGGGGTCGTTGCTGCGATTCGTATGGTTTGTGCGGGCTTCCGTCGACCCAGTGCCAGGTTGACTGCGTTGACCCTCCGCCCAGGAAGACCCGAAGAAACGGCTGTTCCGCTGGCCGCCCGTGGTATAGTACAGGGGCCCAAGCGGACCTAACCAGTCCGTGAGGCTGCCCCACCATGCCACGCATAATCTCGGGGTGGTCCGTCGTGCCGGTTGGTGACCGGACGGTGGGTCCCGGCGGCCACTTCCGGGGGGGTTCGGGGGCCCTTCCGTGCGGAGGGTCAGCGCAAATCAGCTGTCGGCTGTTCCCTGGCGAAACAGGCCTACACACATTAACTATGCGAAGCGCAGCAAGGACACCTCAGTTTCACGCCTCTCACTCCAATAATTATGGCTTGCCGATGGCTCACTTGCTCATCAGCCGCAGGAGAAAGCCGACCTCCTGGCAAAACTCTTTGCGGCTCATTCCCGTGTCGATGACTGTGGTACACAACCTCCGAAACTGTCCCATTGTGGCAGCACCATGCCCGATATCCGTATCAGACAGCGTGATGTGCGGGCGGAGCTCCAGTCGATCGATACTCGAAAAGCAAGTGGACCAGACGGCATTCCTGCGATTGTTCTTAAGAAGTGTGCAGCGGAGTTGACTCCGGTCCTTACGCGTCTATACCGTCTGTCGTTCTCTGCTGGTTGTGTGCCGAAATCTTGGAAAGAGGCCAATGTCCAGCCGGTTCCCAAAAAGGGAGATCGTTCTGATCCGGCTAACTATCGTCCTATAGCCGTCACTTCCATTTTGTGTAAAATCATGGAGAGGATCCTTAATACACAGCTGATCCGTTACCTGGAAGGTCACTCGTTACTTAATGACCGACAGTATGGGTTTCGTCCTAAACGGTCAACAGGTGACCTTCTAGCGTTCCTTTTGCACAAATGGGGTGAATCTATCGATAAGCGCGGCGAATCGGTGGCTATTAGTCTCGACATCGCCAAAGCTTTTGATAGAGTCTGGCACAAGGCTCTTCTTTCCAAGCTTCCGGCATACGGATTACCCGCGCAGTTCTGTACGTGGATTGCCAGCTTCCTCCACGAGCGTAGAATTCGCGTTGTCGTTGACGGCTGCGCTTCGCGGTTCGTGGCAGTGAACGCTGGAGTTCCGCAAGGCTCCGTTCTATCCCCCACATTGTTTCTTCTGCATATCAATGATATGCTTTCCTTGGGAGCTATACATTGCTATGCAGACGACAGTACAGTGCATGGGGGATATCACGGAGCCTCGGGGGCTGCTCGTGGTGATATTGGTAGGGAAAGGCAGAATCTTATCATTGAGCTCAACAGGACGCTGGACCTCGTCTCCGAATGGGGCTCCAACAATCTTGTTGAGTTCAATGCTAAGAAAACACAGGTGTGCGTGTTCTCGGCGAAAAGGTCGCCTTTCCTCCCCCTTCCTTCTCTTCAGGGCACAACCCTTCACACACAGAGCAACATCACCTTGCTCGGAATGAACATTCGCTGCGATCTGAACCCCAGAGACTACATCGAATCCGTTATAACTACTGCCTCACGGAAACTCGGTGTCCTGAACAAGGTGCGTAGGTATTTTGCGCCGGACCAACTATGCTTGTTGTATAAAACTCAGGTTAGGTCTTGCGTGGAATATTGCTCGCACCTTTGGGACGGCTCCGCTCAGTACCTCCTCGATGCTCTGGACAGATTGCAGCGTCGCGCTATTCGCATAATTGGCGATGTAGAGGCAACTAACACCCTCGAGCCTCTACAACTTCGTCGTGACATCGCCTCTCTTAGCGCCTTTTACCGAATGTTCCATGGGGAATGCTCTGAGGAGCTCTTTAACCTTATCCCTCCCTCTCCATTCCTTAACAGAAACACGCGTAAGGGCCTTCGGAGTCATCCGTACACTGTGTCCTCCTTTTCACACCGTACCAAGAAATTCCAAGATTCCTTCTTCTGTCGTTCATCCCACACTTGGAATTCTCTACCTGCGCACGTGTTTCCTCCATCCTACAACATGGGTTCCTTCAAAAGAGGCGTGAAAAAGCATCTTTTGGGCCGGCAAGGGGCGGGCAGGTAGGAGAGTGGATGTCGTCCCTACTCTATCTGTCAACTCATTTGGGCCTCTTTCACCGCTTAACATCAGGCGGGAGGAGGTCATTTGCCGGGCCATCCATAAAAAAAAAAAAAAAAAAAAAAAAAAAGTATAAATGTTCTGTGCTTTGTAAAGTGGAGATTGCATGACTCTGTTTCTTATATCAGTTATTATCTTAGAACGTTTTTGTAAGACACATAGAATTTTTTAATTCAAACTCAAACTCAAAAATCTTTATTCAATATAGACCTTTACAGGCACTTATTGACGTCAAAATAAAAACAAAAATCTTCAACCAAGAATCTAATTAACTAAATTATTTAATCCTTGTATGTACACACACCCCAACCATTATTAAGATGTGTGCAAATACAAGTCAAATGAAAAAAAAAAATTGACTCTACACCTGTTCGGAAATTGGGAGAGCCTTCTCAAGAAGAACAGGCAAGAAACTCGGAAGGTCTTGTATTTTTTTTGTCTCCTCTTTTAAAATGCCAACATTACAATATTATATTTCACAAACATTTTTTAAAATAATATAGAAATGCCTGTCGGTGTGAGTGGAACAGTTACTCGAATGAAATTTATCCCACTATCACAAAGTGTTAACACCCTTTAAACGTCAATTATCACATTTTTTGTCAATCCCAAGCAGTTTTATCTGTCATATAATCAGACACTTTATAATATGCTTTTTTCATAAGTGCGCCCTTGATAGCGACTTTAAATTTATTCAAGTTAAGTGCTTTAATATTATTTGGGATTTTATTGTAGAAACGTACACAAAGGCCTTTGAAAGAATTATTAATTTTTTTAAGCCTAGTATTTGGTAACGCTAACATATTCTTTTGCCTAGTATTTACTGAATGAATATCACTGTTTTTACAAAACGAATGTATATTTTTATGAACATATACTATATTCTCGTAAATATATTGCGACGCGACGGTCATAATACCAATTTCTTTAAATTTTTCTCTCAAAGAGTCTCTTATTTTAAGGTTATAAATAGCACGAATAGCCCTTTTTTGCAGCACAAAAACAGTCTGAATGTCGGCAGCATTTCCCCACAGCAAAATGCCATACGACATCACACTATGAAAATAGGCAAAGTATACAAGTCTTGCTGTATCAACATCAGTCAGCTGACGTATTTTCCATACAGCGTAGGCTGCAGAACTAAGTCTCTTCGACAATTTATCAATATGTGGGCCCCACTGAAGCTTTGAATCTAAAGTAATACCAAGAAATACTACGGTATCCACAAGGTCCACATTTTTATGCTTTATGTTAACAGTGGTGTGAACCTCTTTAACATTGGGTAAAACAAATTTTATACATTTAGTTTTCCCTTCATTGAGGCACAAGTTATTCGCATTAAACCAGTAAACTATTCTTGAGATAGAACTATTTACATCGTCATAAATTTGCAATCGTCTTTTAATTTTAAACATAAGTGAAGTATCATCTGCAAATAATATCTAGGTGTTACCTTTTATTACTCGGATACTGTTACATTATTTTAAGTTTAAACCCAATATTAAATGATACCTAATTGCTACAACTAGCCACCTGAATACTTTTACCTGATATTAACTTAATAGCTTGGTGCTTGAGATTTGTCAACTGTACTTATATTTTTTTACTACTACTTATACTACTTATACAATCTTAAATATTTTACCTATAATTGTATTTTTTTGTAATTGATCGATCACGCTACACTCTTTCTGGCAGGAAAACGTTGCATACTTGAGACTCAGTAACGGATAATTCTTACAAAGGCGGACTTATCCCCGAATTAAATTTCTTCCAGTCAACCTATACCCAAACATTTTTTTTTTGTTTGAAGACTTGGCGACTGAGAGTAAATATAGTATATTGTTGGCAAGGTGGACTTATCCCCGAAACAAATTTCTTCCAGTCAACCCATACCCAAACATTACTTACATTTTTTAAATATTTTACAACTCGACTTAATAAACATATTTAACCAGTTTGGCTTTGCAATTTGACAATTGTTTTTTTTCTTCTTTGTTGTTTGTTCAGCCTTGTTGGATATTTTTTTGCTTTTTTCGTTTGATTACAATGGAGGAACGTCCAATCGCCTTTAACCTTTTACAAAAGGACGAGCTCGAGCATGAGGTAAGGATTAGGTTCGAAACTCCTGCTTCCAGTGTAGCGGACTTACGTGCTCAAATCAGGAAGCTGTGCAAGGACTTACCAACTGATGAGATAGCCACATTCGATGGAGACGTGACAAAGGAACTCGCGGATATTAAAAACAAGCTTGCTAGCCTAGCAGAGTTATTACAGAAGACCGAGAAACGCAAGGCGTTGAACGTTTTGAACCGTGTCCAAGCCGTCGGCCATCATTTATACCATAGGCTAACTCGAATATCTCCATCCGAATCAGAGTCCAAACTGCACAGTGAGTTGTTCGATGACCTTAACAAGCTCTTGGTTAAGATCGACAACATACTAGTCGTATTCCGTAGCTCTTTAACTGCAGTTTATACTTCTACTACTACCCAAGTTGTTGACCCTCAATCAACAACTTCTATTAAATGTTCCGCCGAAAATTACCAGGCTGTTACTAAATTAAATCTTAAATATGACGGAAAATCTTGCGTAAAAACTTTTTTAAGAAGACTCGAACAACTCAGGGTATCGCGAGAAATCTCTGAGACTAGACTGTTCAGTTCTGCCAGTGAACTATTTACTGGCGACGCTTTACTGTGGTTTGAAGGAATTGGTCATGACATCTATTCATGGGCCGAACTACAAGCTTTGATGATTCGCGATTTTTTACCTATCGATTATAATGAGCGCCTACTCAACGAGATTAGATCGAGAACCCAAGGTGTAGACGAAAACATATTTATTTACATTAGTGTCATGTTGTTTTATTTCTCTCGGTTAGAACGACCCCTACCGAAAGAAGAACAGCTTAGTATTATTTTACATAATATACGGCCATTTTACTCTAAACAGCTGGCTTTAACCACGATAATTGATGATTTAAGGTCTTGTTGTCGACAGCTGGAGGCTGCCAGCCAACGCGCTAAACTGTTTATAGAACCCAGCAGAGATGTCAGTAAATCTTTAGCCACGGACCTGGTATTCAAGGGTAACCAGCGTAAAATTGTGTCAGTAGTACAAACGGATAGTACCTCTGACTTCTGCGTACGCTGCCGCGTATATGGTCATAAACTAAGTGCGTGCAGAGCTCCATCTATTATTATCTGTTACCGTTGCGGCGAGAAGGACGTCACTGCCCGTACGTGCCCTAAGTGTAATCCTACAAAAAACTAACTTGCTCGGATCGGAGTATGGCCGATTCGAGTGCTACTCGAAATGATAAGTCTCCTTCTATATTACTACCTACCTGCTATACGATTTCAAAAACCCATACAATACCGGATGTGACTACTACTACTACTACCACCACCACCACTACTACTACTACTAACAGAACACACAATGCTTTACCCGCATTTACATTTCCTGCATATTATTCCGTTTACCATAACTTTCCTACTTATCCTCAAAACCATACTTACTATTCAAATAGGCATTGTTCGTCTAACATTACTTACCCGACTAACGCTTACGCTTTTTACCCTACTAACCCTACTAACGCTTACGCTACTAACTCTACTTACCCTACTAACGCTTACGCTACTAACCTTATTTACCCTACTAACACCGCTTACCAACGTACCATTCACCCATTGCAAATGTTAACCAGTATTCACTTATATTTATTAACCCTATGCTCATTACTCAAAAAATTAAGTATTACAATAGTCGGATTCAAAGTCAGCAATAAAATAATCGGCGAAACGCCGAATTGGTTGCGTCGAATTTAGGCGTCCCCACTCTACATATACCTACTGACCATTGGCCGGATCGGTGCCCGCAGACAGCACAAATATGAGCGGTGCCGTAGGATCTGATTCAGCGTACAACGCGGCAAGATCCGCTGGCTGTGGCTCCACAAATCGATTTCCTAGTGTGCGAGACACGTACTCCTGCCACAAATATATAGGTATAAATAAAATATAATACTCGTACCTATAAAGCTTTATTTACTTTATTTATTTTTATTATATTCAACAGTGTGCAATAATCTTCTTATATATAAAAATAAATCGTCGCTAGGAGTCTCGCTAAAACTCAAAAGCGGCTTGGCCGATTTAAATTTTTGTTTATTCTTTTCGTTCACTTTAATACAAGGTTGGTTTAAATAAAAAAATAATAAGAAAAATTTCAAAGAAAAGCTTAAAATTTATGTAAAGTAATAATAGTAGTTTTGTATGGAAAATGACGGTACATTTCGCGATGTTTATTTGTCATAATACTTATTAGTATTATACGAGCGGTACATACTATAGGGCCCAATGAATGTCTGATAGAACATGCATTTACCCATAGTTTTTTAAAATTAAAACGCACATAAAAACTGCATACCTGCAAGCCAGGAACCAGTTTGTCAGGACGTAGACATTTCAGTACGAGCAGTTTCTGAAACACGTCGAGTTGGCTGTCCAGCGGCTTGGGCAATGAAAGTCTGTAGCCATCAAACTTCAGTTAAAAGTAAAAATAATTTTCACATTAACGGAGATGAGTGGGTAGAGTATTAGTAAGTGAGTTGATTGGTAATATGTATTAATCACAGTGACCCTTTCTCGGATATACATAAAAAGATTCCATCAGATTTACGTGGCAAATGAAAGCATTGTTCGCAAAGCTGCAATCTTTACGTAAACAAAAAGCTCGCAGTCGGAATTCGTTCGAAGTAAATAAACATGAATATTTTTTCTCGAGTTAGTTAGTACTATATTGTCTAGTTCAATTACGTGACTGGAAGGCTCACTACAATAATATCCGTGTCGAACAAAAAGAACCTATAAAATGTAAACATAAGATTAATTTTAAATTACTAAGGATCTTTCAAAACCACAGACATCATTTACGTTTTAAAACGGACGCAGAAAGCTTTTCTTTCAGCTCGCGATATAGTTACATACACAAATTGTCAATGTCAAGTTTTATAACTTAGTTCATTCATGACTCATGTTTTTTAAATATCTTTCTATGGCAAAAGATGCGCGATATGCAATGTTTCTTTTCAACACGTTTGTGCAAGTATTGAAAAATGTTTTTGTTATGTAATTATGTAGAACCAAACAAAATGGGTGGTGGACATACTTATGCGGATTCCACGCGTCATAATAAGTCTTGAAGAATTTAATGTGCTCGTGGAAGTCTTCCAGCACGAACTGACTCATGGTAGACAGCGAGGCCAGTTGCTGCATATCCAGCCACATCCGTTCAGAAATCCACTTTGGCTCAGGATTGGGTAGCTCCTGAAAACAAATTTAATTCAATTGCTGGTACGGATAGCACAACAACCACGAGATAATATATTATATGTATCATGAAATGCTGTCTCTTGATACCAAATTATGGCTATACCATTCTCACAGTCATTCTCATCCACGAATAATTACATTTCAATGTAGACGGGACGCATGCTCTGTACAAGATTTGCAGTTTATCACTCTAATGTGCCATATACACTCGCGAGCAAATGTTTGGAATCAGTTACTTGAAATTGGTTCCGCGTGATCTTGCTTACTAAATAAATTTTTAATAATCATACAAATGACATCATGTTAAAGGTGCAACTGTCCACTTTAAATCGATATAAAATTAATTCATATCGAGCCCGTAATTGTTGAGTTATCCCGGATTAAGTGAAGGAGGTAGGAAAACAAGGAAATAGGGAAAAATAATGAATGAATAAAACAACAAAAATTATTAAATAAAAATTTTATTTATCTTTAAAAATAAGTGTCAATATTTTGTGTTCCCTCCCTTCACCCTAATAACTGCTCCAAGACGATTCTTCATAGACCTGATCAGCTTCTGAATTGATTCTTGTGGAATACCTTCCCACTCCTCAATCAACGCTGATTTCAACTCATTCAGACATGAAGGAGCAGGAGTTCTGGAACGAACCTTCCTCTTCAGTTCATTCCACACGTGCTCAATGGGATTCAAGTCAGGGCTGAGCGCTGGCCAGTCCAATGTGGCAATACCGACTTCTTCGAGGTATTCCGTTGTTACACGGGCAGTGTGACAACGAGCGTTATCGTGCATAAGGAGGAAGTCATCACCGATGTATCCCGCATAGGGAACGACATGTTCCAGGAGAATATCGGAAATGTACCGGTCCGAAGTTAGACCGCCTCCTCGTCCCCCGCCAGGCACGAAAACAAGCTCGGTTTTACCATCGAAGGAAATGCCGGCCCACATCATACAAGAGCCGCCCCCATAAGCCACTGTTTCAGCGACACAGCACTGTGCAAATCACTCCCCAGGCCGCCTGTAGACCCGTCCTCTTCTGTCGCTACCGTGCAAACACATCCTGCTTTCGTCGGAGAACAGGACTTGCCTCCATTGCTCAACCTCCCAATCAAGATGGGTGCGAGCAAACTGAAGGCGTTCTTGTCGGTGAGCTGCCGTGAGTTTCGGGCCTGTGGCAGACCTTTTTGGAGTCAGATTCGCTTGCTTGAGTCGTCGACGAACTGTCCACTCGCTGGCTGCTACCCCACGAACATCTCGGAGCTCCTGTTGGACGTCGACACCAGTCAAATGCCGATTTCGGAGAGAGGTTGACACGATAAAACGGTCATCCCTCTCCGATGTGCACCGGCGCCGTCTCCCGAAAGCGCTTATAAACTTTCGAAACACAGGATTGGCTTATGTGGAGCCGACGAGCGACAACCCGCTGGCTGAGCCCTTCTTGCAATAGGGCTACGATTTGTGTTGCTTCTGTAGGTGTTGTCTCCATTGTCGTACAAGGTAAAGGGTCAAAAGTGGCGGAGATGTGTACCGGTCAACGTGTGAAAGTCGACTGATAAAGAAAATCCGATAACAGGTGCTTTTATAGGGGGTCAATAGGTCGCAACTCGTGACGTATCAAACAATTGAAAACGTCTTTTTCGATACACCTTCACTTAATGCGGAATGGCTCCATAAATACTGGCTTGTTTTTAATGAATTCGGTATCAGTTTAAAAGTAAAGAGCTGAACCTTTAAAATGATGTCATTTTTACGATTATTAAAAAAGTATTAACTACTCAAGATAACGCGCAACCAATTTCAAGTAACTGATTCCAAACTTTTGCTCGCGAGTGTAGAAGACGCTACCAATCAACACTATGTTTCTAGAATCGCCATGAGCAACGTATATTATACACAAGAAATTTTTAAGAAATGAACTCCCGGTACATTCGCGTGGTGATCGGTCACTGATAAGGACGTGCGTATGAGCGTTCATTTAAGTGACATTCCGCGTGTTATAAAAAGTTTATTTTTGATAATATTATGTCGTTAATTCTTTCAGAGTGATTTGTTTAAAACGTTTAAGTGTTTAGTGGTGTTAGTCTCTGACTACAGGGTACAACATCACTATGAATACCCAATCGTCCTCCCAAGTTCCAAGTTACGCTACTGTTACAATGAATAGTGTATTCCCGAAGAAACAGCAAGCTGTAGTGATCGATGCAATTGAATCGTACCAGAGCAGGGATTATGCCCGTGCCTTGGGCAAGGTCGTTGAACCGTCTACCATAAGGTTCCTATCTAGAATTTCAAATAATCGTATATGTGTTTTTCTTGCCTCAGAGGAATGTGCAAATGAGTTGGTTGACAAGCACCAGTCCATAACGATTGAAAATCATAAACTGTCAATTCGTCCGCTTATAAGTAAAAACAAAAGAGTCATTTTATCCAATGTTTGCCCCATAATACCGCATCAGATCATAGAACAGAAACTACTGGATATGAACATAAAACCAATGTCTGCCATCTCGTTTTTACGGGCAGGGCTAAACGAACCAGGGTTTAACCACATCCTTAGCTTCCGTAGACAGCTGTATGTTACCCCTGAAGACTATGAGCGAATGCCAGAACGGCTCCAGGTTGAGTGTGAGGGAACCACATACTGGATATATCTTTCATCAGACAGCCTTACATGCTTTTTGTGCAAAAAAGATGGTCACGTGGCAAATAAGTGTCCCTTTATACCTACTGACAAAACAGATGAATCGATACTGTCCAGCTCACAAGACCAAGTGCTGCCAGAACAAAACACTAAGGACTACATCGTGAACCCAACAGCATTCAAGAGACCTCACCCTCCGACAGCATCGTCCAGTTCTACCTTGGATGTACCAGAAAGGCCATTAGCAACCGCCCACTCTTCCAGACCCATAAACTCAGACGAATATGACAGCAAAGAGTCACAGTGCAGTTCGGAGTTCGTGTCTGAAAACTTAGGGGTAAAAAAGAAACGGAAGTCTGTCAAGTTTGATAGTGATCTAGTAGATTGGTGCAGCGTCGAAAACTACATAGAAAACGCTGAGAAAACTTATCCCCTAGACGCAAAACAATTAAGGAGCTTTTTAGAACGAACCTACGGTAGCAAAAATATAGAAGAAATCACTCTACAGTACACTAAGGATATTGAATCTTTTAAAATCATGCTCAAGGATTTGACCCCAAATATTAACGCAAGAAGCCTTAAGAATAGAATATGGCGTATCCTAAAAAAACTTGACAGTGTTGATCCCTTATTAGTGTAAATCTTACATTTAGCTACATACATATAAATACCTTAAGATGAACTCTAAAATTAACAAATACAACCTTAATTTAAATATTGTCCAGTGGAATAGTAGAAGCCTTTGTCCAAAGCTAAGTGAACTTGAGGCATTTTTGGTTAAAGAGAACATTCACATTTGTCTATGTTCGGAGACATGGTTATCACCCACAAAGAGGTTAAGTATATCAGGTTACCACTGTTATAGAGCTGACCGAGCTGATGATTACGGCGGTGTTAGTATTTTCCTACATAAATCTTTAAAGGCAAGGATGGTAAGTGATCCTTTACCTAACTGTAACATTGAACATCTCTGCATAGAAATTCAAAATTGTAGTAAAATTAAATATGTTATAGCTATCTATTCACCACAAAGCACTAACATCAGTAGAGCAGACTATGAGTCCCTTTTTAGTTTAGTAGACAACAAAACCTTGATAGCAGGAGACTTTAATGCACACCACTCGTCATGGTCGCATAAAACGGACACCCGCGGTCGCTTGCTTGCTGAAGTAGCCACAGATAATAACTTTATTTACCTCAATAATAGTGAGTTTACTCGATTTTCCATGATTAATGGTGAACCCACCTTTTCTTCACCTGATGTAACTTTCGCTAGCGCAGATATAGCCCTCCATTTTGACTGGTGTGTTACGAATGAGTGCCTTGGCAGTGACCACAGATTAATCTTAATAAGATTACATGATATATATAATTATATACCATCGGAAAAAAAGCGTAACATCAAAAACGCAGATTGGAATGTTTTTAGACAAAAAATAGATGATGAGTTTAGTAGTTTTTTACTGAATAATGACTTACAGGATAGTCATTATTCAGTAAAAAACTACTAATCTCATCATCTATTTTTTGTCTAAAAACATTCCAATCTGCGTTTTTGATGTTACGCTTTTTTTCCGATGGTATATAATTATATATATCATGTAATCTTATAACAGGTTTACCTTAGGAATTGATAATGCAGCTGACAAAGCTATTCCATATAAAAAAGTTAGTCATGCTCCCTCTACGAAGTTCAGACCAAAAAATTAGTGGAACCAGAATCTTTCTCGTATTGTTGCTGAAAGAAGATTGGCATTGAAAAATTTTAGAAAGAACCGTACTGTTGACAACTTTAAAATTTTACAAGATAAAATAAAAGAAGCTAGGAATATGATTAGAACAGCTAAAAGAACATCGTTTGAATCCTTTTGTAATAGCATTAACTCAAATACTACATGTAGGGACTTATGGAAAAAGCTTGGGTGGATAAAGGGTCATCGAAGTTCATACCAAACAATGCGAGATGAAGATGCACAAGACTTCTTAAATTGTTTGTCCCCGGATAGTGTAGATCTTCAGAATCGTTCGATGGGGCCTACTAATACGGAGTGTCATTTATTTACGATATCAGAATTGAATGCCATATTGAAGAAAAAAGTTACATCCGCAGGATTGGATCAAATATCTTACTCTATGATTCATAATTTACCTTTGAAGGCAAAAAGATATTAATACATATTTACAATCTTATTTATATTACTGGTACCATCCCTGATCAGTGGCGTAAAATTAAAATAATAGCCATACCCAAACAGAAAGGTAACTCGTGCAAATTTCGACCGATTTCTTTATTGAATTGCATTTGTAAGATATTTAATCTAATGGTTACGAGACGTTTAGAGTTTTTTTTTTTAAGTAATCAGCTTTTTAGTGACTCCACATTAGGTTTTAGGCGTGGCTTCTCATGCATAGATAATCTGTGCCGTTTCGTAGTAGACACTGAAATAGCTCTAACAAATAAGAAATATGTTTTATGCTGTTTTTGTGACGTAACGGACGCGTATAACAATGTATCTATTGAATATCTATATCAACAATTAATACGCTTTGGGTTTGACACTAACCTAATATTTATGAGTTCCTTAAGGAAAGGCATTTGTTCTTTTTTCTTCAATCTGGTAGCTGTCTGACACGTTTCTGTCGTCAAGGTTTATGTCAGGGTGATCCCATGTCTCCCATACTATTTAATATAGCGACAATCAATGTACATAAGCAGTTATCACAGGTCAAAATATCTCAATATGCTGATGATTTCGCGTTCTATTGTAGTAGTAACGACTTCAATTACTGTGTTAAAATGATAGAGAAGTCTCTTATTGACTTCTCTAATCTATTACAGGCGATAGGATTAGATTTGTCCGTTCATAAAACTAAGCTCTGTGTTTTTACGAGGAAATATAGAATCCCTCCAATAGATTTAAGAATTAATAATGTTAAAATTGACATCGTGCAATGTACTAAATTCCTCGGTATGTGGGTAGATAGTCGATTAAACTGGACCAAACACATAGGTGAGTTGGCTGACAAATGTACTCCATATGTAAACATCTTTAAATGTTTGAGTGGTTCCAAGTGGGGCGTTCATACCTTACAATTAAGGCGACTATATGGCGCGCTGATTCAAAGTAGATTGGACTTTGGTAGTTTCCTTTATAGCAATGCAAGTGAGGCTTCTTTGAGAAGATTACAGTTAATTCAGAATCAATGTTTGCGGATTTGTGGAGGTTTTATTAGATCAACACCGATTCACGTTATGCAATCCGAATTAAGCATCATACCGTTAAAACTAAGAAGTGAATATTTATGCCGTAAATATCTTTTGAAAGTAAGGTCCAGGTCAAACGACTATCTAATTAAGCGTATTAATTTTTTAGATCAGTTACTGATAGATGGTATGCCGTACTGGCGTAGGTCTAGGGCTTTTACCATTACTGAAGCTCTTAAGAGAGATATAAGCAGTGATTTATATCAGTACCAGATATCCCCACTTTATCTATTAAGTTGTCCCTCTACTCAGCTACCTTTAGATGATGTTATCTCCATAAAGATCAAAGATATTTCCACCGTCAAGAAAGATATAAAAAGTTGTGAATATAAAGCCGCACTTGACGATATTGCACTGAGAGAGTTTCACAATTTTAAACAAATTTATACAGACGCCTCTAAAGACAATGTCAACTCTGGTTTTTCCTTCTTTGACTCTCATACCTCTTTCACTGCTAAGTTCAGGGTGGACAATGTGCACCTACCTATCATGAGCAAGCAACTCTAAGCTTGCCATATTGGAATCGCTTAACTATGCTGAATCGTGTGGCTATCGAAGCTTTGTAATTTTTACCGATTCTGCATCTTCCCTACAGCACTTGTTAAATTGTGGTAGGGGTACTTCGGGAAGGCCGGAGGCTTTCACCATTATTAAATGTATAGATAAACTGATACGTAGTGGTGTTAAAGTCAAGATGCAATGGGTCCCTTCACATGTGGGAATCTGTGGGAATGAGGTGGCTGACTCACTCGCAAAACTGGCTCTTATGGATGGCATCGAAATTAAAATACAATCGGTCTACTCTGATTACTTATACCTAGTAAGACAAGATATTTACCAACAGTGGAAATCTTTTTTCGATCAAAGGTCGGTAGAAAAGGGTATTTGGTACAAAACGCTGGTCAGTGAGCCGCCCCATGTCCCGTGGTTCTCCACATTTAATTTTAATAGAAGAGAACTAGTTCCTTGTATGAGGATTCGATCTGGTCACATACCGTTAAATATGTTTAAATTTTTAGTTGGAAAGTCGGATAGCCCTAACTGCAATACGTGCAATCAAAAAGACGATATTTACCACCTATTGATGGAATGTGACCAGAACGAGCAGGAGCGTTTGGATCTTCTCCAGGACACTGCTACTCAAAGATGCGACCTGATGTTTTTGTTCCATAGTTCTTTTGCCTCTGATTTTAAAAGTACTGATAGTAATAGAGTCATAAGCTTCCTTATTAGTTCCTTTGTTAAAAAAAAAGATCCCATTGTAAATTAGTGCTACACATATTTGTATATATACGTAATTATTGTAGCCGACGTAACCCTATGTGGTGTATGGCTTTTAACGAATAAAAAAAAAAAAAAAACTCCCGGTAGCTGGTACAACACCACGGCGTCGGTTAAATTGGTAATGGACAAACTAAGGATAGGTTAGTTTAGTAAAAAGTAAAAAAAAAGAGCTTACCTGCAGTATTTTCCTACCGTTAAGAAGGAAATTGAACTCAATAGGTCACACTTCAGCTCCGTCAAGCTTCACTGATACACACACTTCGCATGCAACCCTAGCTTATAACACTGAACGTTCAACTGTGCGGTTATTTCTCTGCCATAAGAGAGTAGAGAGTAGACCCCGCAAGAAACTCACCTGCAGTATCTTCCCACCGTTAAGTAAGAATTTCAGACACTAACACCAGCTTGTGATGCTCAAAAGTCGAATATGGGTTATGTCATCTCGCGTAAGGCGCATAACACATTGCACCCGACACCGCTCTGGTGTGCGGCGCTGCGGTTTTTAATTTTGACTGAAGAATCTTAATTTGTATACAAAAACCGCAAGGTATAACACACTCACACCGCATGCCCGTGCGGTAATGCGGCGCGCGCGACGGCACCGCACTCCCGGACGGTGATGCGGTGCGGTCCGCGGGGTATGCCACACTGTGCCGCAGTATCGTACGGATTTTCGCGTAGAAAGGACGTGCATACGCGTAATAGATCTCGACATAGATAATGCGGTATTGCGGGGCGTCGTGCACCGCAGCTCCGGACGGTGATACGGAGCAAACCGTACGGTGGCACGGTTCCGTGTCTCCGCGGCCGCATGCGGATTTCGTCCCTCCGTACACCACAGCGGGATGCGGCGGCAATGTGTTAACTGGAGGGAGACTCTGTACCAGGGTCGTCTGCTTAGGTACCTCCGTCTTACCTATTTCTGCCGCAAAGTAGCAGTGCTTGCATTACTGTGTTCCGGTTTGAAGGGTAAGATATGGCAGTGAAATTACTGGGTACTGTGACTTTACATCTGGTGTCACAAGTTGCCAACGTACACTGTGGTTCTTGTGGGGGTTGCAGTGTTGCTGTGAATCTCACAAGAGCCACATGTATTATAGGCGACTGTTACCACTTACCATCAGGTGGGCAGTTTGCTTGTTTGCCAACTGTCTGCAATATAAAAAAAAAGCGCCTAAGAGAGTAGAGAATAGCCTTAGGGTGTTCACCTGTAGTATCTTCCCACCGTTCAGTAGGAAGTTGAACTCCATTGGTCGCACGGTGCCTCTGTCGAGCATCACTCGCGCGCACACCAGGAACGCGAACACCAGCTTGTGACGCTCGAACAGCGAACGGCACACGTTGCAGTACACCACGAACGTCAATTGGTCAATGACCGTTTGCACGCGCTCCGAAATTTCATCTGAAGTAAACGTAAGTACAATAGGGTTTCTATTACTATAGTGAATATGATCTATATTCTTCAAATACAGATCAGGGGGCCTATTACCGATCTCATGGTTTTGCAAATGATATCGTATGATATCATAGTGCAAAACGAAAAATACGATTTCCGGTCAGATTTTTGATCATTTGATGACATCATTGAAATTATGCCCTAGTGATGATATCATTGAACATCGGATTGCATTTCGGATATCAATACGAAATGCAGCATTTCATGACTTCTTTTTCTCAAATTTATACCATGTCATACGATGAAAGATCCATAATTGGCCTGCAGAACTACGTATATTCAAGATTAGATTTAATATATTACTAGCTATGCCTACGTTTCGCCATAATAAAGGTAAACTTACGTTTCGCCGTAATAAAAAATAGTTTACGACCTATTCTCAGACCTACTGAATATACACAAAAAATTTCATAAAGATCGGCCGTTTCGGAGGAGTTTGGTAACAAACACTGTGACACGAGAATTTTATACACGGTTATTTTTGAAGTGAGAACTTCTTTAGCGGCGTTGTACACTTTTTTGTAATGGGTAAAAAATGTTAAACTCGCGTCAGGACACGTGACCGTCAGGACACGTGACCCTGATCGAAAATTCGTAAGACGGATGGAGAGTAGCCAATTAAAATTGAAATGGCCGCAGGAACTGTCGAGGTGCGGTGAGGGGTCCACGTAAGCCGGCCGAGAACAATAGCGGCTGGCAAAAGTACTGGAAGTCACACGTCACTTGAGACAGTTTTAATCAATTTATTTACTTTGTTAGGAAAAATCTAAATTGTGCTTTTATTTGATTTTGTTGTAAATATTAATTAGGTAAGTTAGTATAAATTAAATATTATTTATTTGTTATAAAATTACGTTTTTAAGTAGTATATTAATATCTGTTTTGATCATATTTTTAATTTAATTGTAAATATTTTGATTCATTATTACTAGGTATATAATTATATACGCACAACGTTACAACAGGAAGTTGATTTTTCTGAGGGATAAACTTTTTAATGTAATATAAATTGTCATGTTTGTGTACGATAGCGCAATAAATAAATATTGTATTCTACCACATAAAAGATAGTACTTTTATTCTGATAATTAAAGCGATTTTTTTATCAACCTGGAAAATTTTAGGGACGCTTCAGGACACATCAAATATCATATAAAAAATAAAAAAATGAAATAAAAAAGAAAAAAAACTCAAAAAATGCTGCTCTCAATTAGTGCAGCATTTTTGTATTTTTTTGAAAATTAATATAAAATTAAGTAAGCGAGTTATTTTTTTAATTCATATTTAAAACATTTTAATACCATGTCGTGAAGCCTCCCTTAAATTTTCCAGGGTGATAAAAAAATAACCGTGTATATTAAGATATTTATTAAGAGGATTGTGAAGTAATCGTGCGCGGCGCGAGTAGGTATTTTCTAAAATGCTATCTGTTTCACACCGCTCCGCCTCCCGTCTGGCGTTTACACCACAAATACAACATACGCAAATTCTCACGCACACTACGACAGCCTGCAGCGCGCGACTTGGCGGCGGGCGTACGGCGCGAGAGCTCGAGATTATTATTCTATAGTTTTGCGTTGCTTATATTTCTGACTCCCTTTCCGCTCGCGATTTCGCCATCGTTACTTTCGTTTTTCATGTGGAAATTTTATGTTTTCACATAGGAAAAACAATTTTATAGCCTATATTACTCAGTGATAATGTAGCATTCTAATAGCCAAAGAATTTTTAAAATCAGTCTGGTAGTTTTTGAGTTTATCCATTACAAACAAAAATACAAACGTTAAGTACGTTCTTTCTTCATAATATTTAGTAGATAAGTTTCGGAATACAGAAATTATTTACATTTCGTAAATTATTTCTGTATTGAAATTTATTGTGAAGGCACTTACTTGGTATCCCTATACCTTATAGGATTGAGGGTGAGGAATATTTGTTATGAAAGTATGTATCCTACATTTACCTCTCTAAGGAAAATACCATTTTTTAAGATGAGTGTTATACTGAATTAAATGATTTGCATTTGAGATGTGAAACTTTTCTGAAAAAACCACTAAACATATAATAATACTTTTACATACAAACTAAATAGGAACAGGGATACATAAATAAAAAGTAATAATAAATAATAATAATATTTTCTTGATTGGGCTGGGCAGCTTTTGCAAAACTTGGCTTTGCTTTTAATATGAGCATTAGCATAAAACAGAAAGCGCGGATCTTCAACCAGTGTGTCCTACCAGTGCTTACTTATGGAGCCGAGACATGGGTAACAACTAAGGCCATCGTCCAAAAACTAGAGGTAGCACAAAGAGCAATGGTAAGAAAATTGGTAGGAGTAACACTCCGGGATAGGAAAACGAATAGTTGGCTCCGAAAACGGAGTCAGGTCTCGGACATTACACACCGCGTAGCAAAGCTCAAGTGGCAATGGGCTGGACATATAGCCAAAAAGCCGGACTCGTGGTGCAGAACTGGCTTAGAGTGGAGGCCATGAAAGCGTAAAAGACCCAACGGGAGACCACAAATGCGGTAGAAGGACGACATCGTAAAGATGGTGGGCACGAACTGGATTAGAGTAGCCCAAAATAGAACGGAATGGAGAAAGTTGAAGGAGGCCTATACCGCCATGGTAGAAGAAAAGGCAACTAGCTCCATCTCCATCCATCTTTGAATTAGTCAGCAGCAAAACAGAAGCTACGTTTGGCTTATTATTAAAGAAATTGAGGTGAACACCAACAAAAATAATCATATAATTTTTTTTAAATATTATTCATCATCTAAGTCTTTTCTTTTACCATGGCGGTATGGGCCGCCTTAAGGAAAAGGTGGCTAGATGACATTAAAAAAGAAGACTGGACTGACATATCCGCAATTAAAAAACGCAGCAAAGGATCTTACACGTCGGCGTAAGGGCAAGGGCGTTTTATTGAGTAAATAACTTTTTTCAGAAACATTGTACAAAGTTATTAACCAAAGAATACTTGTAGTCAAGCAATCGATGAAAAGTCTATGCTGTCAGAAATACAGAAATAATACTGTATGAAAGTACCCCATGTGTGGGGTAGATTCGGACGAATTTCAATTTAGAGTTAAGTCATAATTATGCAACAAATATAAAATACCTCTCATTTTTATACACTAATCTCGGGTATCTAGTTATACTAATAGTTTTAGAATTTTAATTTTTACCACTTCCGTGGTCTAGTGGTTGAGGCCACCGGGTATTGATCGGGAGGTCCGGGGTGCGATTCCCATCGGGGACAGAAGCTCTTTGCTCGGTTTGGTTGGTGGTAGGGCTTCTAAGCCCACCTGGCTAGCTACCACCGTCTTACCTAAGTTTGTCGCCATAATAACATGTTAATAGCATTGCTGTTGCCGATATAAGGCCAAGAGCTTCCCTGTCGTATGAAAAAAATACCTATTAGTAGGATTATATGTAATCAGCTGCTTTAAAGTATATTGTTAAAATGAAAAAAAAACCTCAAAACCGTACGAAGGGTGCCTCCACATATTATTATATGCCTACCCTGCCTACCTACATATATTTGTCGTTTGTATTTTTTATACATTCGTAGATTCCATATCGCGAGTACACATAAAATAATATTGAAAATAACGCTACTTGTATATAGTTTGTTACACGTTTTTAGCTGCTCCAACTTGGTTATATGAAAAATTGTTTGTGTGCAACTTAGAATACGATAACGAACATACAATGCATAACAAATACATATCACAAGAAACAAAAAACGAGGAAACGGCCTTTCTTTTGAGTTTGTGTCTTTGTGGCACATATCTATTATAACAAACAACTACATACTTACAATTTATTTTCTTATTTTGATTTTGGAAATTTACAGTTAGTAAACAGGCTACAGGCTGCTTACCCTTAAATAAGGTTTGTATTGAAATAAGATCCTTAAAATAAAACACTAAAATCGATAAACGTATTCGAAAAGACATTTACTTTTTCACGTAGAAGGTATTTGTGTAGATTAATAATTCTGACTTGAGTAATACCTTTCAGTATTTATCGATATATCGATATTACTTTCTCCTCCCTAGGCAACAATAACTACGATAACATCATGTCACATCACTACATTATGCCCCATTATACCCCTGCCCCCGACCCGTATCGTGCGATAGAGAGAGTTGCAAGAACTGGTCGAAATTGCCTACAATTCCTGTTTGAAATATTGTTTCGGGCGATAACTGTTTTACCCCCCTAAACCTTTACGAAATTAGACACTTTTGATCTCATTCGATTCAGTATACCATAAACTATGTTTGTACGTTTTGCTTTTTTTGTAATTCAGTAAAATTTAGTCAAATAAAGATAAAAATGCTCGAGGTAGTTTTTAAGTCTAAAATATAGATATTTAGGTGCTAATAATTTATATTCTGAGCAATATATCTTCAAAATCAAAACGTACAAACCTAGATCTTCATTATATCTACAACATTTCCAAAAATTATGAAAATTGGACTATGTTTAGTGGGAGAAAAGCGTTATCGCTTTTTGTATGAAAATTTAAAGCTTCACAATCCTCTTAAAGAGCAAAGTAATTATTTTGTAGGCAATGAAATAGCAAATTATTGAATGTCAACGTAGGCAAATGAGATTGTTTAGACATATTTCCTAAACGAAGAAAAAAAAGAAAAACAAAGAAAAAACCACGATAGTATTTCTAAATGATAATTTTGGCCTTGTACCCATTGGACCTTCAAGATTCGACCCAAAAGCAAAAAGTGCTTATTGGACCTCATTTACAGGGCCCATTCGACCTTCCTAAAAATATTATATTCAATGCGGCCATTGGACCTCTTTTTTGAATTCGACTGGTACCTACTGGACCTTCAAGATTAAACCCTATTGCAACTGTACCCATTGGACCTTATTTGTATGCCCCATTCGACCTTCCTAAAATATTATATTGAATGTGCCCGTAGGACCTTTTTTATGGGTACCATAAAAAACCTTATTGACAGTTTTATTCAAAAATATACAGTCATATAGAAAATTGATTGAAGACTAAAATGAAATTAATAGGAGCTGTAATAGAGCCAATACCATTGAAAAGTAAGTAAATACCATTGAGCTGTTCTAGCCTATGTATGTACCTACCTACTTATATCTCAATCGGCACAGCCACTAATTCCGAGCAGAAAAAAATATGGAGAAAACCAGACGTCCTTTTTTTTCTTACAATTAGAGTTGTATTGATATTCACTCTCACGACATTCGTCCTGCTCTCGCCTCTTGTATTGTAGCGCAACTTTCAGTGGCAATATTTCTTTCTCGTTCTTGTCTATTGTTTACTTTCCAAAAAACTACCTGAAGGGTTGAAAAAAGGCTACTTTAAAGGAGTAACAAAAAACTGAGTTATTGTCAACTATTGATTTTAAGTAATATGTAGGTAGGATTAGAAGTTACATTCCTCCTATATTGGTTCTGTCGACATCGCACTTTAACATAATATTAAATCAAAGACAAAAATCTTTATACAATGTAAACCTTCACAAGTATACTGTTGATAATAAAATAGTTAAACTTAAACTAAAAAAAACACCCATATTATAGTTTTAAAATATGGGAGATCAACTCAGGACTGAATATTAATTAACATAATTAATGACATGTAATTATGTCATTTTTTTCTATTCATTTCTAATTGTATACATGCTTAGGGCCTTATCATACTAGCGGTTTGCGAGCGGCTTCGGGGCGGAGCGGGCGGGTAGCGGATACGTCGCGAACACGCCGCGGCTGCGCAGCGAGGACGTCGCGGACGCGTGGCGGATTCGCAACGTTTCCGTCGCGTGTTCGCAGCGGGCTTGCGACGTACAGTACATTCAGCAACAAAATTGATTCCGACAAGGAAACACTACTGTTGGTTTTGTTACTTAGAAAACGCAGGGGACGAAAACGAAAGCATCGAAGATTTTGGGAGGATCCATTATCAATTAATCGACTGGAAGAGAGTGATTACTTTGTTGTTTTGCAAAGGAATAAAAAAATAATCAATTTATTATTTTTTTAGATTAAATTTTATCTTCATTTACATTACCTATTAATTGCTCAAATCATACTTTTAAATTTTAATCGTTTGTTTTATATATTTATATTATTGTATTTCATTTTTCTCCTTGACTGTTTTCCGTAAAGCCTTGAATAAATAAATTGCAAATCTCTTCCCATGCTTTTTTTAACTCTGTATCAATATCTGAATCTCCCAATGATGCCATTATGATACGTCCACTAACATTCGTATCTCGTTTTGAAATGAAATGAAGTGAGGCGAGGCGGACGGGCTGGCATTTGTACGAAAGTGTACAAAATGGCGTCCACGCTGCTATCCGCGGCGATTTCGTTGCGCGTCCGCCACGGCTACGCTGCGCATGCGCGGCGGGTTCGTTGCACGTCCGCGACGTATTCGCGACGTGCCCGTCCCGCCCCGAAGCCGCCCGCCAACCGCTAGTATGATAAGGCCCTTAATCTGTTTTTATATACATCATTTTTTTTCTATCTTAAGGTACCACTCGTCAAAGCTCTGCCGAAGGTAGATTAAAATCGTAATATTTTAATATAGGTTATAAATCACAGATCGATTAAATTTATGTGATAATATGTGATTTATTTAAAATATTTTTATAATTTTTGTTTGGCAATTTAGGCTAACTTATAGTTATAAAAATATTCTCTATTGTCGTTAAAAGTAAGGTAAAAAAGGATCTGTGGTTATGTGATTATAGTAGGTTATCGATATTTTATTTCTTTTTGATTTGTTGCTGATGATTAAGTTGAATTTTATAAATATGTTGATTAAATATTTTGATTTATATCTTTTGTTTTTATTTCTTTAACAATTTTACTTTTCTGCATGACTGTATGTAACATTCCAAAAGAAAAGAGCCATATAGTCCAATGGGATACGTCTTTTTGATAAAAGGTCTGATGGATCCAATGGTGTAGGTAATGTGTAATTTTGAAGGTCCAGTGGGTACCATGTTTTTGATAGGAGGTCGAATAAGACGTATCGTTAATTTTGAAGGTCCAATGGGCACCAGATTTTTGATAGGGGGTCGAATAGGTCCTATCGTGTAGGTAAGGTCCAATTATGAAGGTCCAGTGGGTACAAGACCATAATTTTAAGTTGTGTAGGTACTCATTCAAAGATTACACCAGCAATAAATTTTCATCACGTTATATCCACGCCGCCAGTATCATTCATCTAAGTTATTAGCTAAATACAACTATCTAAATAATATTGTACAATAGCGGGGTATACACATTAGTAAGACTGAATTTATCAAACCAAAACTCTTGAATACCGCCATCTAACATACGCCAGCTAAACTATCTTCAAACTCACCGCTAGGTTTGGTCTCGGCCATGCTTTTTATGAACAGTTTGACGAACCACTCGAGCGAGTACTGGTACATGGGGTCCACATTAGCCATTCCCTTAGACCATTTAGTACTAAATGGTCTAAGGACATTCCAGATGGATGGCGGGGTATTCACATTAGTAAGACTAAATTTATCAAACCAAAACACTTAAATACCGCCATCTAACATACGCCAGCTAAACTATCTTCAAACTCACCGCTAGGTTCGGTCTCGGCCATGCTCTTTATGAACAGCTTGACGAACCACTCGAGCGAGTACTGGTACATGGGGTCCACATTAGCCATTCCAGATAAGCAGAAGAACAATATTTGACCGCGGTTTGCTACAGGAACATAGTCTTCACGCGCTTCCTCTATTTCTTGTGTCGTTTTTTCTATGTCCTCGACTTTTAACTGGGAAGATTGTTATTATATCAGTATTTTCCGCCAAAAATATATCGAATAGTGTACCTATGTAGAGGTTCTTAGATCTTATCTAAGTTACATTCTATTGGTATATTCATTAAACAAAATGTACTCAATTGAAAGTTCCCGAAAAATATAGTGGAGATCGATCTTTGGAAAGGACAATCGGTTTCCATAGAACGTTGTTTCGTTCACACAAAGCAATGACAATCCGGTATCTATTAAAATCTGATAAAACTTTTTTTTTGTTATCAATTAAAAAACGCCAGTATTTTTAATCTAAATAACGTGCCAACGTCACGTACAATTTAATGTAATCAATTTTGATGACCCTATTAATATAATAAAATGGGTATTTTTTGAAACTTAAACAATGTTATTGAAAAAGATAATGACAATGTACATAATGCACGTGATACTAAAAAACCTAAAAAATAATTAGGCTTCACGATTCGACACCTACAACAAATTAGATGTCTCAAGACGAAAGTCTTCAATTCGTGCGTGTTGCCAATGATGACTTACGGAACTGAGACGTGGCCACTTACAATGGGTCTCATAAGAAGGCTCAAAGTCACTCAAAGGGCAATGGAGAGGGCTATGCTCGGGGTTTCTCTACGTGATCATATCAGAAATGATGTGATCCGTAGAAGAACTAGAGTTACCGACATTGCCCAAAAAATTGCAAACCTTAAGTGGCAGTGGGCAGGACACATCGCTCGTAGGACTGACGGCCGTTGGGGCGGAAAGGTCCTCAAGTGGCGGCCGCGTACCGGGAGACGCAGTGTCCACAAGGTGGACCGACGATCTGGTGAAGGTCGCGGGAAGCCGCTGGATGCGGGAGGCGCAGGACCGACCGGTATGGAGATCCTCGGGGGAGTGGTTGTTCAACAGTGGGCGTCTCTTGGCTGAAATGATGATGATGAACAAATTCGATGACTTACAATAATCTCGGCGCTCTTAATCTTGATGGCCTCTAGCGTTAAGATCAATGGCAAGTCGTCTACGGGCGAGCCTTCACTGTTTGAGAGTCCGTACAAAATATCCGCTTGCATCTCCGCCAGTTGGGACGCCATCTGAGCGCGCGAGACGATCAGTTGTCCGCGCAACTCTTCTAAATCTGGGCGCTCTTGTGCCACTACTATCGACAGGAGTTGTTCTGAGAGACCACTGTAAGAGAAATCAGGATACCGGTCGTAATATATTGATTCTACAGGAGTTATCGGTTGTTCGAACTTGCATGAGGGTTGCGGAAGACATTCATTGGTTATTCAGTGTTGCGTGGAATACCCGCACGCTGATATCGACTGGTCGTACGATGACGGGCTTAGAATTCATGTGTCTCTGCTCTCTGTCATACAGTATATGAGTCAAAATAAAGAAGTTAACACTACCTAAACTAGGTCGTCTACCCAGCGTGACGTAATAAGTCAACTCATTAAACAAGAGTCCTCCCAATGAAAATAAAATGTCAATGTTGCCAACAAACCTGGGCACCAACGCGAAGTTAACGATCTGCACTTTGACGGAGGTCTCGGGCGTATACTTCGGGTTCGGCAGCTTGGTAGTGATGTACAACCGAAACCCAGCAGAGTACGGGATCAGGGAGTCACCCAGTTTCAGCACTAATTGCCCAGCTTGTCGGAAGTATTGACGCTGCGGATAAAATCAACGTTTGAATTATACAACACCAATAAAAATATCAGGATGTGGCTTTATTATGTAGTTGTAGTTTCAAGTCAACATGAACATGTAGGAATTGTGAATTTAAGCTAATAGAAAAATAGCCTTTTTTATACGACAAAGTTGGCTAAAGACCAAACAGCGCCCAAAAGATGTTAAATGACTATCACTTTACACACGATAACAAATCTGACTACACAGACTTAAACAGATAGTTTGCCCTATGGGCCGCTCGTAATAACGCCGATTTCTTAGTAGAGCTGTTCAGATTGGTTAAATTGAGAATAATTTACATCTATTGTACTTAATTATTTAGTTGAAGATCAAATAACGTAAGTTTATTGTTTTTTAAATATCCTACCTTTTTTGGTTAAATACTCTGTGATGTGGATGTGTATATGTATTAGCTGCGTAATATTGTTAATATACAGTGCATCTGTCTACTCACTGTATGTAGACAACTTCACTGCATACAGAACACATCATTTACATTGTAGGTTTTAGTATTACTAACTTTTGTATTGCACGTCAAATATTCGATAATGGTGGAAATATATAGAAGCCCCCGTTATCACACTACCTATCTACTTACTTTCAAAACAGGATCCAAGGCAGGGTCGAGCTCCTGGCCGACATTCTCTAACAGAATGGGCTTCCCGAAGCGTAGGGCTGACTCAAAATTCCGCAGCAAATCGCGGTCGTTTGGCTTGCATACAATTAAACCTTCTATTTTGCCCTAAAAACAAAGGCACTTATATTGTAACACTGGCCTTAGTACAACGTCTATAGAAATATTGTTTTTCCCACCACAGTCTTGCTGTTATCATTGATTAAAAAAGTTAACTGTTACAACCAATCCAATACAACCAATCTTCAGTAAAATGGTCCTTCGTGCCGGATCCAAACCAAGAATCTATAAAATTTTGCCATGGAAAACGAGACTTTTTTTATATACCATTGCGCGTATCCACTTGTTGGCTTGCGTCTGGGGATCAATGATGAGTGGCCAGCGACGAGAGTTGGACATCAGCACCGCTGACTCCACGGACAGTGGGTCCCGCGGTAGGCCGTACATCTGCCACGTTCTACCATGAGACGTATTATTTGTATATTAATCCTTTTGACGATGGTTAGATTGATATATGGATCACACTAAAGTAAACAATTTCTCTTAATGAACATGAAAACTCTAATGCATAATCAATTCACTATATTGATCACCATATAGATGACCACAGCATGGCCACTGTTACCTAAATACTTTTCTGAATATTTCACACCCACACATTTCTGTTGGATGTGGAGTCGGTATCAAGCAAAAAACACGTCATATTCGGGGAAAGCACCCCAGTAAGCATAGCAGGGCCCATAGACTAAACATGACAAGGACTCAATATTTTCATACAACAATAAATCGAAGTACACTCAGTGTGTGTCTCCTCTATAGTAAATGGTTCATTAAAAAACGCAGTAGGTTCAATTGCTGAGTTTGGTTGAATCCGGCCTAAGGGCCGGATTCAACCAAACTCGTGTAAGTTTTTACACGAGAGTAAGCGCTGCTTATTCTAAGGGTAAGCTGATTTTGCATTTTACCAACGACTAATCTAAGAATAAGGTATCTACACGCGAGTAAAGAATAACACGGGCAATTTTGGCGGTGTAAAAGGTTAATCTGAGAGTATAACAGCTGTCAAAGTAGTCACTTTTCAAATTATCCTCGATTTTGTTTATTCGTAAATATTATTGAGTATTTTCAAGAATAATTCGAAGAAGATATTTATCAAAACCGCTCCACGATGGAACGTTTGAGAAATATGATAGAAGAATCCGACAGTGATGATGAATGTGTCAAGACGTCCAAGGTGGATCAAGGATAGAGCCAATCACTTTGATGATTACTATGACCACGACTTTGCTGTAAGATTTCGTTTATCCAAGGAAGCTACTCTGTATTTGTTAGCTAAACTTGAACATATGTTGAAATAACAGAAAACGCAAACGGGCAACCAAACATTACCTACCATTACCTACATAGAAACTAGAAATTACATGTTGTCTACTTGACATTTCACTGTATTATCCCACAAAATTGAATTGTTGCGGCATTTCACGTCATGCTAGGAGAAACAATAATACATGCATTTTTGTCGGTTTATACTTTCATTCGACGTTCATTCATCAACGAAAGTATTACAATACCGAGTTTAGCGTACTCCTCGAGTACGTTGGAAAAACGCAAACGAAGATATCCAAGAGTAAATTCAATGAGTAAAATTATTCCCGTGATAGTTATACTCGTGTAACTTCGTATTTGGTTGAATCCAACCTGGCTGGATTCAACCAAATACGAAGTTACACGAGTATAACTATCACGGGAATAATTTTACTCATTGAATTTACTCTTGGATATCTTCGTTTGCGTTTTTCCAACGTACTCGAGGAGTACGCTAAACTCGGTATTGTAATACTTTCGTTGATGAATGAACGTCGAATGAAAGTATAAACCGACAAAAATGCATGTATTATTGTTTCTCCTAGCATGACGTGAAATGCCGCAACAATTCAATTTTGTAGGATAATACAGTGAAATGTCAAGTTGACAACATGTAATTTCTAGTTTCTATGTAGGTAATGGTAGGTAATGTTTGGTTGCCCGTTTGCGTTTTCTGTTATTTCAACATATGTTCAAGTTTAGCTTACGAATACAGAGTGGCTTCCTTGGATAAACGAAATCTTACAGCAAAGTCGTGGTCATAGTAATCATCAAAGTGATTGGCTCTATCCTTGATCCACCTTGGACGTGTTGACACATATTCATCATCACTGTCGGATTCTTCTATCATATTTCTCAAACATTCCATCGTGGAGCGGTTTTGATAAATATCTTCTTCGAATTATTCTTGAAAATACTCAATAATATTTACGAATAAACAAAATCGAGGATAATTTGAAAATTGACTACTTTGACAGCTGGTATACTCTCAGATTAACCTCTTACACCGCCAAAATCGCCCGTGTTATTCTTTACTCGCGTGTAGATACCTTATTCTTAGATTAGTCGTTGGTAAAATGCAAAATCAGCTTACCCTTAGAATAAGCAGCGCTTACACTCGTGTAAAAACTTACACGAGTTTGGTTGAATCCGGCTAGTGTGTGAAATAATCCCTTTTTATATCAATGTTTTCAAGTGTTTATAAAAAACAGAAAATTTGCTAAACTTCGTTCAGCTTCTTTGTCATACTGCTGATTAAACAATGAAAAGTATACTAAATTATAATTGAATTATGAATTACAATTTGATTGTGTGATACATTTTAATTAATGTTCTGTGACATATCTGTTACTACTGTCTGAACAGGAGCAGATTTCTAATTCATTATAATTTATAATGAAAGCTTGAGGTTTCAGTCGTTTTACCTTATCTCCACAGCATCGCCTAAGATTGATAAGGGCGTGGCACCTTTTGTATGAGGTACAGCTACTTCCTACACAACAAAATAAGTCAATCCATAAGTAATGTTATGTTTGTAAATAACAAACTTAACACTAAACATAACAGATGAACTATCATTTGTCACGAGTTACATACAAATAATGATTCCTACATACCTCCATACGATTCATCCACACGGTGAGCAGTTCTCTTCTGAATTCGTCTGTAAAAGGGGTGATGTATCCGACAGCACCTAAACAAGTCATAGATAATTGGCTAGATGACTTTTGCTTTAATAGAAGCTCATTCATATAATAAACAGAAAGAAAAAATCGGTTTTCGAATAACTATAAAAACAACCAAGATATAAGGTATTAAAGATTTTTCTCCATCTCTTTCTAGCAAAACGGTATTTTACATGGAGTTTATATGGCCGTACTCAACGATGACGTCACGGTTGATGTCGGATCTCTCTGTCTAATCGCTTCAAAATTATCAGGTTAAAATGCTTGTATCTTATGTATTTCTAAGCCGATTTTAATTCTAATTTCACATGATTGCATATTTTTCTACGCTATTTTAATATTTTATGTCAAGATGTGAAAATTAGAATTCAGTCATCATCCCAATTATGGTTTGTAGGTACTTATTGAACGTTCGCAGCTGTTTAGGATTCGTGGAATGGGTGACTATCACCATTATGTTTAACACATACCTAACTGAATTTAATTCTCATATGTTTCAATGTATATTTTAGTGTTTTTGCGTGATTGTGACACATCATGCAAATTAAGAAATATACCTACAGCAGGTCACTTATGAAATACGAGGTCGATATAAAGCTTCTTAATAAAATTTGTTTCGATAGGCATAAATTTTAACATCTTAAAAAGTACCAAAATGGTACAAATAACTTTTTAAATATTAATTACTTATTTAACTTTAAGAACAAGAAAAAACGTAGGACTAAGGGTTGTTAGTATCTTTCAAAAAATACTACTGCTCGGGTCAAGATGCCAAACAAACATACATGCGCTGATAAGAATATCTCCAATCAAATTGACGATGTCCACGTCCAGGGTCTTGATGGTTCCGATCCAACGGACGCGTTCGCTCGACAACCCATTTAGCAATCTAAAAATAGACGAGAAAAAATCGTGTTCCTGTGCATGAGTGGAATAGTCAGATGTCAAAGCGCATATGTATCAGTAGCAAGCTCGGAACAGAAAACCGTGTGGCACGTGCGACAGGTCGCATACCTGTCGCACGTGCCACACGTTTCTATGTTTTGCTTTTTTTCATATTATTATAATCTCGTCAAATTTGTTTGTTGGATATTTAAATACTGCAGAAAATTCACAAATTTTTAGGTATTTTGAAGAATTAAATCGTCTTTAATAAATAAACTTAATAAAAAAAGGAAAACGTAGGACCATGCATAGCTTTTTTTTTTTGTAAAAATAGAACAACTATTTCCACTTTCGAGAAAGGAACCAGGGAACTAAGTTTGTATGGTAAACAGCCCGTTAATCGACGGGAGGTGGGGGTTCGAGGAGCACTTTCGTCGCCTTGAACCCCGCCTCCTAGAGGCTGCTGATGCGCTCGAGCGTCTTCTCCCGAATATCGGTGGCCCGAGCGCAAACGTCCGGCGATTATACGCAGGCATAGTAAGGAGCATGGCCTTATAGTGTGGGCTGACGCCCTTGGCCCCCGCGCGATTGCGTCCCTGCATAGGGCGCAGCGTGCCATGGCATTAAGGGCGATCAAGGCTTATCGCACCGTGTCCCACCGTGACGTGGGACGTTAGCTCCCCTTGGGAGCTAACGTCCCACGTCTTGGCGGCCGCCTATCGCGTCCGCATGAACGCAAGAGACGACGACCGGCGCTTGGCGCCGAGAGAGAGGGCCTCCGCCTTGGAGGAGGCCACAGTGGAGGCGTTTCGCCTGTGGTTTGAGGAGCTCCAGGAGCTAATGGGTTCGGCCTCCGTCTCGAACACTCTGTCCAGGACCGTCGAGGCCATGCACCCGTTCCTCACCACATGGGCGAACCGGCACCACGGGTCGCTCTCGTACCACTTGGTGCAGATTCTTAGCAACCATGGTTGCTTTGGACGCTATCTGCACCGTATCGGACGGGAAGCGACCCCTGAGTGCCACCACTGTGGCGCCGAAGAGGATACCGCGCAGCACACCTTAGCGGTGTGCCCCGCCTTCTCCTCGGAGCGCCGTGAGCTGACCGCCGTCATCGGCGACGACTTCTCCCTCCAGAACGTGGTCTGTGCCATGCTGGAGGGAGAGAGGACGTGGAACGCGGTAAACTCCTTCTGCGTGGATGTGATGAAGCAGAAGGAGTCGGCGGAGAGGGCCAGGAAGGAGGATCCCTCGGCCGATCCGTGCCGCCGTAGAAGGACGGGGCGGAGGAGGCGGAATTTCGCCCGCCTTCTTCCTCCTGACGGCAACCAGCGGGGCCCTGGGTTGGGAAGCCCGGGTCCTGCATTGCATTGGTTGCCGCCAGTCGCTGATCCCCTGGATGCCCCGGGGGATCACCGGCCTCCCCCTTTTGGGGGGGTGAGAGGGTCTCGCCATAGGCGAGCAGGCGCCGACGACGTCGTGGATGTGTTCATTCGAGTTCCCATGACCTTGTCCAGCAGCGACGCGGCCTTCCTCGGCGTGTCTTCTTCTGATGAGGAGGACACGGCGATGATGGACGTGCTCGCACCAAGGCGTGTGTGAGGGGCATCGGTGGGTTTTAGTCGGTAGGCCGCGGTTCCTGGCTGGCACTCTGCCCCCAGGAGCCGCGGAGAGTTCGACATAAGCGTAATGCATTTCCCACCGAAAAAAAAAATGGTAAACAGCCCGTGTGATTTCCTCTTAAGAATATTTTCAACATTAACCGCGTCTTGGTGGTAAGTTCTAGGATTTACCGGGAGTATGATGGTAAAAATCCGAAATAAACAATGATCACAGAACAGTTCGGACTTTTACCATTAAAAGTGGGTAAATCTTAGGTTTTACCGGAAAATGTTAGGATTTACCGTAGTTCGGGCTTTTACAGTAACATATACATTATTCACCGAACTGGGAGCTAATTTATGACTGTGTATGTTCCCTACACGAGTGTTTCATTTTTACTGTAATTAAAAGTTTTCACTGAAATTGACACAAATAAATATAACAGATCAGACGAAATGTTGGAATGTGGTGGATTAAGCCCTTATTGACGTTAAGTGAATATAATAATGACAGTCAGTAATGTTGTAGTGACCTATGTTGAATTAAGATCTTTAAATATTAACCGCGTCACCTGTTAGCGCGGTCCATCCTCGCTAGGCACTGGTTTATATCATCCTCCATCTTTTGGCGCTCGTCTTCCTTTTCCTGAAGATAGGCGTTCAGCTTGGCGATGCCTTCTAGCAGCGCTTGCATTTTCGCCTTGGCGTTGGCTAGCATTGCTGAGGAGGGTACAAACATAATGGTTAGGTACTATCCTAAATATTTTGGTGAATATTCGACCACTTTTTCTTCTATTGCACCACTTGCCATCGGAGAAAAGATTCGTGCCCAAACGTTGAAATTAAAATGGCCACGTATTGTTGGTTTTCGAAAATGGTTCCGCGTACTCTCAAATTGTGGAACAATGTCTTTCTTAAGTTTTTCGTAAGAACAACAGCATGGTGTTGTTCAGAAAAGGAGTAGGGGAAGGTAGCCTAAAACGGGTAGGTCGCCTAAAACGGGTAAGTACTCGTACACTGCTGTATCAAGCGTTAGGGTTATTGTGTTCGTGTGCCTAGATTTCCCGAACGTCGACGAAATTCGATCAGTTTTGCTCGGATGCCGGAGTCGTGTAATAGCGTAGGTGTATGCAACGAAAGTTTTTTAGTGACTTTATTAAAAAAAATAAAGGTAAGTGTCTTACGATTACTCAAAAATCTTTATACGAATCATGCTATTTGTGTTACCATCTTATTTTAGCACTATTTAACATTAAATTAAGGTAGAAAGTTTACCGGTATTACCTTCCAATTTGAGGTTATTGTAATTTTGCATAAACATGTGCCCTTGGGCAAAACGAGTAGGGCAAAACGGGTACCTACTACCTACCCGTTATGATATAGAAAAGTGTTAAGTTCATCTTATTTTGATTTTTCTTTGAAAAGATTAAAATTATTTAAAAATGTTATGGTTAAAGACTGAATTTGTTATAAGTAGGTTAATTAACATTTGTTACATTTGTTTATATTTTTCTTTATTTAGAAAAACATAAAGTAAGTTAGTTTTCAATGTAAAAAGATTTCTGAACAAAGTTTCCTGCAAAAATATGTTACCATTTCAGTTTTTTACTAATTATAATATATACATGTTATAGCCTGTCCAAATATGACTCTATCCTAATCATACCTGTTTTGCCCGAAGGGGGTTACCCGTTTTAGGCACACATGTGGGCAAAACGAGTTTTTAAAAGGGTTTTGTATTTATCTTTTTTAATATATATTTGATATATGGTGCCATCATATTATGTTTTATTTTGATGCTCGATAAATATTCTATCTCATAACGTAAAAAAAAATATTCTTATAAAGGTAATTTATAGATTTTTTTTACCATTTTCTTAGCTTACCCATTTTAGGCCACCTTCCCCTAATAACGTATTCACAATTTCGCTTCTCAAAAAGATGCTCCTTCTAATATTGTAATTGTTGTGATGGCCGCTTATCATTACGACAAATAAGCATGTACCCATGCTTGCTTCATCATCATACCAGCCATTATATGCTTACTGCTAGGTATGGATCACCCCATAAAAGGAGAATTAAGGCTGTCTCTCACCAGGCCGACCCATTGCGGACTTGTGGGAAACACGCATGATTGCACTTTGGTAAAGAAGGGAAATCTAAATGAAATTTAAGTTAAAGTTGCATCAACCTTCGACGGCAGCCAGCTCCTTTGTGGCTCGTTCCAATGCCTCCTTTTTGGGTGCTACCGCCTTGTTCACATGGTAGAATTTGAACATCGCGTGAACCCACATGCACAGCGACATACAAGCCTTCGACACCTGTGGTTCGCATCGAGGACGAAGAAAGGATTATAACAGTTCTACAAAAGAAATAAAAAATACTCGTACTGTAAAAATGCATCTTTTGACAAAAGTGGACAGGACGTTTTTGTTCAGATGTTATCCAGCCCTAACACCTACTAGGATTATATCATAAAAATAATTAATGTCTGTTTGACTAAATATGTAGAACAAACCATAGAAATGTCTAGAATAGACTAGTTTTACAATTTATTGTATGATTGTTGTTAAATCGGCCTCTAATAAGTCACAATATGTCATGGGTAGGTCGTCTAGTCAAGATAACAAGTCGATAGTACTAAATGATAAAGATAACCTTTTGAATCTTAGTAGGTTCGTAATCGGGGTTCTGTACGAATCTCTTCAATTTCTTCACCATGTCTTCAGTAATGGAGTTCTTGTCAAACCTCATGAGGGAATCGAGGAAGGCGGTGGGGTCCGCCAGCATCTGTGAACCTGGCTTCCAGAAGTTCAACACTTTCTGGCCGAAAGTGGCGCCTGGTTCCTGGGTGACCAGTAATTTTTATATTATACCAGCTGTTGCATGCATCTTCGTCTGCATTGAATTCGGTTAAATCATGAATATTGGAATGAAAAGGTGCCTAAGTCCTTCCTCAGGACATGAGCCATCTCTGTACCAAATTTCATTAAAATCGGTTCAGCTATTTAGGCCTGACAGTATTACAGATCGAAAGACAGACAAAGTAACTTTCATAAAATTATAATATTAAGTAGGGAAGTAGGCATGTATAAATTAGTCAAATTGTGTATACTGGTAGAAATTTAATTTTGAAAGAGCAATACTTTTGTTCATTTTGACGTTCATCATCACAGCTTATATACGTCCCCACCGAGGGGCACGAGCCTACCCTAACCAGTTAGGGCGATTAGGCCTTATGTTAGGGTAATTAGGCTTTAGTAAACCACGCTAGCCCAGTGCGGATTGGTCGACGTCACATACACCTTGCATTTTTCGCAGGTATTTGCAGGTTGCCTCACGATGTTTTCTTTCATCGTAGGAGTATCGACAAATGTACATATGAAATAAGAAAAACGAAAAACATATTGGTACATGGCAGGATCGAACCACAGACCTCCCTATTAGAAGACTAGTGCCGAGTCCACAACTTGGACTCGTTTGGACATTTTGACATTGTTTACTATGGATGTATATTATTTAGTAAACAGTAATAGTCGTGTAGATAGTAATAGTAGTGCCACAGATAATATAGCAGTGCAGTAGAAAATAAATTTTCTGTGGTTCTAGATAAAACCAATCACCACTAGGGGGTTGTGAGCTTTTTCTCGCTATGGAAATGAATAAGCTCTATTCTACAAAAGCCAAATTTAAATTTGCACTAATAATATTTCGAAGCCCAGATAGTTCCGAAATGTCGTTGTATGCCCGCAGTTTATACCAAACCTTGACGGGTTTAATGTCGAACACGACGCACAGAGACTCGATGACCAATAATACACCGGCGGGTGGTTTCTTCATAGCCTTCACCTCCACAATATCGTTACGATTCAACTCTTGCAGTGCTTTTTCCGCGGCACGCAACGCTGGCATCGCTTCATCTGTTGCGAAGTTAGAAACCGAAGTGACTAATAGTTCTATACGGCAATTCACGTCTCTATTGGAAAATTATGAAAGAAAGCGGTAATAGTACATTGTTATCCTAGGGGTGAAAGTGACTTATTTAGTCCCGAGACGGGGTTTGGCGCCCGAGCTCAGCGAGGGCGCCTATAGTTCGAGGGACTTATTTAGTCTCTAACCCGAGGTAAACACTGTGCTTTTCATTACGAATACAAGGAAAGTAAAATTAAAAACATGGATTAGCTAAAGAAAAAATTAATGAATTTTATTTTAATAAATTAACAACTTCTGCTTTAGCCTCTTCTTTTATGAAATCAGGCGTTAAATCCATATCTGAATTAGATGAACTCATTGTGTTAATACAAATCTCTGCTATACGGAAGTATAAGCAACACTCTACAACTTGAAAAAACAAATGAAGATCGGATTGCCGCTTTCCCGCTTATTTCGTTTTTTTTTCTTTGGCCGGCCATCTATTGAGCCAATAGTTTTCACTTTTGTCATTGAAAAAATGGTAAATATATGGCCCAAATCTATGTTATTTTAAAGAAATAGTTGAAAGTAAATTATAATAAATTTACACCGCGCTGTAATTGAGTGGCTGTAGGTATAGAAAGTTGGAACATGTTTCAATAGAAATAATTTGAAACTAGAACTAGTATCTTTTTTATAATTTGACAGCTGTCAGTTGAAAGCGATTCTCCCTAGAGCGGAAAAGTATTACTTTCAACCCGCTTCTCAGGCAACTTCAGACCTACTTTCAGAGTATGAGTAATGAAAATAAAATTTAGGAGTTCATTTTTATGCGAGCTTGCTACCAACATCTTTAGCCAAGTTTATCGCGTATATCTAAAGGAAAATAGTTATTTCCAACATTTTTATTAGAATATTGAATACCAGTTTCTACGAGTATGTAGTTTACATTCTAAAGCTCGCTTTCATTTTAAGCCTTAAAACATTTGGTAGGCAGAAGGTCTAGAGATTATCTGTGGTAAATAAATAATTACTTACCTAAATCTCTCTGAGCGTCTTCAGCCATTGCTGTTGTCTCCTTAGCCATTTTTTCCGCAATGGACTGCTCCCTTTCCACTTTGACTCGAGCTTCCTCGGCTATAGCCTATAAATAAATACGTGGAAAAAAAACGTTTTTGATTTTCCAGCTGTATAGGTACTTATTGGTTACACACTGTACGGAAGTTTCTTTCATAGTAAATCGGTCTTTATCAACTGGCAAATCGTCGCTCGGCATTCATAACAGCGAATGTCAAATATGGTAACTTTTCAGGACAGGCAAAAATCCAATTTACAGTTAATATAAAATATAATCATTGTCAGATTATTGTTAGTAATAATTATACTTTTTTATACTTTTTAACAATAATCTGACAATTATTATACTTTGGGGACCTTTCATTTGGCATAATGTTGTTTGTCATAAACACGCTTGACATAAAATCACTAAGCATAATCATCGAAAAGCATAACATTAACGTCTCATAATTTTTCTTTGCATAATTTGTATAAGGCATAGTTATCCAAAGGCATAATATTATTAAGCATATTTAATGAAATCCCTAATTTCTTTTGACATGTTATTGGTAGTCCTAAAATGTTATACCGTAATTTAAAGTGCCATTATTAATGACATGACTAATATTTGTGGGCATAAAAATTTTACGTATTTTATCGGGTGCGCTTCATACGTTCATTGTATATACCTAATGTTGACTCTGTTTTACTAAACTTTTTATAATAACATTTCGTATATTATTTTATTCTTACTTCTTACTACGCCGGCCAGCAAGCAAGCTGCGGTGGTGAACTGGTGAGCGAAAACCATCTGCGACGATAAGCTCGCGAGGGACCGCCGGAGCCCGCAGCGTCGGAGCCGTGACAAAAACCATGCATGTGCGTGCATGCTTGCTTGCATGGTGCATGCTTGCTTGCAAGACGCATGCTTGCATGATGAATGTTTGCTTGCATGGCACATACTTGCTTTCATGTTGCATGCTTCCTTCCATGTTGCATGCTTGCTTACATGCTGCATACTTACGTGCAAGTTTATGCCTTGAGAAATTCTGCGTAAACATTTGTTTCGTTGTGATTAATATGATAGGCATTAAGAGGAAACACCAAGGTCGAGAGAATTCAAAAATAGGTATTTGTAAAATGTATTGCTGTCGCGCTGTGTCCGAACAATTGAACTGAGCGCGATAGGGACAACTGCAGCTTGGACCGAAAATACCTATGAAAAGCACACAAAATATAGGTTTCGCAGTCCCCTATTTTCTCCGCAAAAAATTGACCGATTTAGTTACTTTTTGCGTTAAAAATTAAAGCAAAATTTTTTCTATGTTCCTATGTTTTGCTTTTTCCATATAATCTTGTTCAATTTGTTTGCTGGACGTTTGAATACAACAGAAAATTAGGTCGATTTTTTAGGTTTTTGAAGGTTTGAAATATCTTTTAATAATTAACTTATTAAGGAAAACATAGGAACATGCTTGTAGTGTTCATTGATTTTATTGCAAAAAAATTGAGCAACTAGTGCCATTATCCAGGAAGGAAACAGTGGACTACGTTTGTATGAAAAAACGGCCTGTACGATTGCCTCTTAATTATGCTTTGAAAAATAATGCGTCAAGTTGTTCTGTGTTTCGAGTTAATGGATTTTAATACTTATGAAGTTATGATAAACGATTATCTGCCACACATTATTATGCTTATTAAGATTCTGCTTCCTGATTATTATGCGTCTTGACGATTATTTCAATAGAAATTATGGAATATGATTATAAGACAAAACGATTTTCTGCCACACATTATTATGCTTATTAACATTCTGCTGCCTGATCATTAGGCGTCTTGACGATTATTTCAATAGAAATTATGTAATATGATTATAAGACAATAAATTTAATGCCTCTAAATAGAGAGCCTTATATTTTGTATTAACTGTAAATCCGTTTTTTGGCTCTCCTGAAAAGTTACCATATTTGACATTCGCGGTTATGGATGCCGAGCGACGAAAGGCATCATTGCATCTATATTAAAGTTAGGGAATCCAAATAAGACAGCACAATGGTGTTGCTGTATATAAGTAGACTGGCTAGAGTTAAAATCTAACAAGAGGAAAACATTAGTAGAACTATTTTGACGTATGTAACCCACTGAACAAAACACGTTTATTAAAAACATTTCGCATTTGGTTCACGGTAGGACGTATATAATATACATAGTTGTAAACATTATATAGATGCACGCGAAAAGGTGGGAGTGGAACGTACCGTGTCCACCGCGATCTGGTGTATGACCTGCCTCGTTTCCTCAGCAGCTTTTTCCATCAGCGGCTTCAGCTCGGCCAGCTCAATTTGCAACTGTTTCACCTCCACTTCCGTTTGGTTCAGCTTATTGAGACCTATGGAGTTTTAAACAGAGCAATCTATTCAATGACATGTTTTCTAGTGCCTTTGGCGAAGTTTGATTAAAAACGTTAAATTTTGTCTACTAAAAAAAACAAATCTGAAGCTATATAACTATACAATCAAGAGTAATTATTGCATTAACAAATTACGAAAAAAAAGTCGTAATATTGTTTTAGTGTAACATTTGTAAATAATGTTTTTTAAAAGGATTTATAAAATGTAATCCTATTGGGAATGTGCGATTTTAAAGAGGAGACTAAAATGTGATCATCCGTGTTTATAGTCCGTTTATCGCGGGTGTGCTCATCGAATTTTAGAACAGTATTTTGTAGCGATAACTTTTGTGCTTCTTATATTTGCATACTTCTTGATTATGGCTGGGATGTTTGCACCTCAGAACAATATGCTTTAGTTATTCACTTACGACACTAATTCTTAAGTGCCATGCTGTCACGTTGTTTTCATTAAAGACAAGAAGTGACAGCATACTACTTAGGATTGTCCCAAGCTAAGACAAGGTTAGTGAAATTAGCCGTAAATGATTTAACACTTTAGATAGTATAGATAAGTTTTTTTTATTGCAATTAAGTTGGCAACCAGCAAACTGCCCCCTTAAAGGTAAGTGGTAACAGTCACCTATAATACATGTGGCTCTTGTGAGGTTCGCAGCAAAACTGCAACCCCCACAAGAACCACGGTGTACGTTGCCAACTTGTGACATAAGATGTAAAGTCACGGTACCCAGTAATTTTACTGCCATATCTTACCCTTCAAACCGGAACACAGCAATGCAAGCACTACTTATTTGCGGCAGAAATAGATAAGACGGAGGTGTCCAAGCAGACGACCCTGGTACACAGTCTCCTTCTGGTTCTCGTTTTAATACAATGGTTCTCAATGACTATACTGAATAAAGATTGTTGGATTCGAGATCTCACCCGTCTTGAGAGCGGTAGCCTCTTGCAATATGCTTGCGCGCTTTCGTCGGAACATGTGCTGGTAGGCCGCCAGCGCCTCCATGTACGAGGTGGGCGTCACGTAGTTCTTGCGGCCCAGTCTTTGAAGAAACCGCTCGCTGGCCTCCGCTACCGACTCGTGCACACAGCAGCAGACTGACTGTATACGAAAATACAGTGAAAATATCATATCCTACAATAGTCGTTATATACATATGCCTTGAAGAAGTCGGTCCTCAGCGGCTACTTCCAAAAACTTTGCCCACTGGCAGGCCCATCCACAAATACAGTTCCGTTACCTCGATATTTCTCTTAAATATCATTAAATAACAATATTTATCTCGCAACTAAATTAGCTGTGCCCGCGAACCACGTTTCGCCATATGTAATAATTTTAAAAAATTCTGGAGAGGGCCTCACTTATCACCGAGGGGTATAAAAATTGCCTACGACTTATTCTCATACCTATCAAATATACTACACAAAAAAATCATAAAAATCGGCCAAGCCGCTTCGGAGGAATTCGATAACAAACACTGTATTAACGGGTTTTTGAAAATTTCTGTCATTTCGAGATTCTGAGAATAAACGCTATCATTATAATAAAGCAGTATTTGATGCATGTTTTCGTATTGTGTTGTAATGATCGAGTATTCACGGAAAAGGTCAATAGTGCAAGTTCACCAGCGGTCACAAAATATCTATCCACAGATAATCATACCCACGTGCGCACGAACATACACACACTCACCACCATAGCGTCGATAACGTCCTTCGAGGCTTGCAGCTCCTCCATGCCGCAGAACCAGTGTTCAGCCACGGAGCGCAGCGCGGACTGCGGCCACTCGCTGAACCAGTCGATGGTGCAACAGTTCACCAGCGAGGGGAACTGGCGCAAACGCGCTCGGAATATCTGCAAACGACGTCTGGTCATCAAAAACTATACACCCATTATTCTATACACGGCCGGTTCATTTGGGGGGCGGAAAACCCTTCGCCCTTAGCCATAACCAAACTCCAGGTTGTACTTTCGTCCGTGATACACGGAGCCAGAATCGCAATTAGTGCAGAGGTCGAGAGATCGCCTACTGCGCAACGGGTCGCGGGTTCGATTCCCGCTCGGGACAGATATTTTGTATGGCCTACAGAAATTTGTTCCGGTCTGGGCGTATGTGCATGTGATATTCTATGTTTGTAACTGCACCCACGACACAGGAGAAAATCCTAGTGTGGGGCGACGTTTTTAAAAAGAAAAAAAAAAAAAATTTAGAAGTACCTTAACCTAAGTAATAAACAAACAAACTCACTATAGCAAGTGTCCCATACAGCAGCGGAGAGAGGAGAGCTCCTCCCTGGTCAGAGCCCACCCATAGACCCTGAATATCTTCTAGGAACACTTGCTCACAACACAATGGACGTGACAAACAACTACACATACACAGGGGCCCTAATTACCTGATTACTTAAATGAGGTAATAATCAAATTCGCGAGTCGGGAGCATTTCACTCGTGCGCACTGTCACCGACCTATAAATGCGCGAGATAGTATGCGACTACTTAACGGGAGCGAATCTAGCGCGTAGCCTAGATTTCCGAACACCCGTTTGCGGCTTCGCACTAAAATAATGCAGCAAATTAAAAGTAGTGCAGCATTTGTGCATTTGTGTGTGACCTAACGCGTAACGTGACGTGAGCTTATCAGGATGATGCTCGGGAGGATGCAATCTAGGTCGGTAACGCGCAAGACATTTTGGTTGAAACGACTATACGGTATAATATTGACCGTTTCACATCAGGTGGGCTGTAATAACCACTCATGTTGTATATAAAAAGAACGAAAGTAAATTCAATCGGTTTGGCTATTTTTATGATTAATCATTGCAATTTTTTTGTTTTCTTTCAAAAAATTGATGTGATAATAACCACTTGACGCCGAACGTGTTTTGGCGGCAAAACTTTAATGTATTTTTTTAAATTTTTAGCTTTATTTTTTTGCAACAAAAAAATTGGATTATTTGAGGGCAATTAGGTTCAATAATGCCTGTCTTACCTCTCCCACGGGGCTCATTACAACCACTATATGCAGGTTTGTGCGCACGCGTCGCTGGTAGCAAGCGAATAAGTTGGTCTTGGTGGCGGGTAGGTTCATCTCCATCACCGCGTGGCGCACTGACATGTAGATCTTGTCATAATCCTCCGCCTCGTATATGTTGGGCACGTCGCCCGAGCTGAGGATGTTATTCAAGTCTTCTAAAAATGACTCCATTTTGATCTGAAAAGTACAAGATATTAATTTAAGACGCCGAAGGACGTATCTTTTTAGAGTTAACAATTTCGCCATTGTTCAGGATTCCCTAATTCCAGTTATGTGGTTTATACTTGTATCTGTAATCAAATTATATACTCGTACCTACAAAGGCCTTTTTAAGAGCTAAAGAAATACACGTGTTAATAACTCGCTGATCTACTTTTATTCAGACAAGTTTACTTACTAACGGCCAGTTATACCCAGTATCAGAGAGATCTAATACAGTTAAGTTGCTATTTGTCCTCAAATATTTAAGGAAAAAACAACAGTTGTTTAGCAACTAAACTAACATAGACCAATCTCTTACTGGCGATAGGTTATTGAAACCGACCGTAAAACTTTGCTGTCGACTAAAGATACCAGTCCTTTACACGTGTGTATTTAAATGTTGTCCTGATTATGGTAACTACATGGTTGTCTCGACGATATTGCACATTAGTAGGTCCCAAATAAAAGTTCGTGACAGTACCTGCGCGTCAGAGAACAGAAACACCACGCCTTTGTTGTCGGCGCCAGCCGCCATCATCGTACGGCGTAGATCCTCGCGCCACTCCGCTACGCCATACGCCTTTGTGATCTCGATCTGGACGCAGGTCAGCTCCGACATGCTCGCCGCCAGTCGCGATAGCGACTGACGACCTAGGGAATAATCGCACTGTTGGAATGATTCTCTTAATTTAAGTTAAACCTATCTTTATTTGAGACTCATAAGAGTCCGGGCACGGCGAACGTTAAAAGCCGTGTGCATCCATAATTCTACATATCTTGACAAATTTTCGCATTTGTTTGTGATATTAATATGATGTCTAATTATTTAGCGTCAGTTTTTATTGCTTTAGCCAATAAGAGTTGGTTTGAAGAAGCTACCAACAAATGAACTTCAGAAATAATATAAAATAACAGAAAATGTTTCTTTATGCCTAGTATACCAGTGCCTTATAAAAATAAAAACATTTTCATTTAAATTGTGAGTACTGTCATAAAAATAGCGCTTAAATTTTGATTGTATCAATTTATCGCCGATTGCTCCTTTTTTGTATTTTGTCTTTTTTTCGCACACTTTTAAGCGCGTACGCGACGTCTATTTGTTGGTAGGTCAATGAGTACTTGGGCACTTGTGCAACGTAAAAATGGTGCTGCTTAGGTGGAAAAAAGAACGTGGCAAGATCACAAGAATTGAAGCTACAAAATTTATAAAAAAAACAAGTTTAATTCGAAAAAAAAACAAAATCCGTTAATATATTATGTACAATTTTAGCGTGAAAGATTTGTAGCAGCACAAGTTACATGTAAGGCCATGACTTATTCCGATAAAATGGCGAACAAAGAGCCTAAATCAATAAATCGAACCGTACGAACGAGCGCCATATTTGATTATGGCTCGACTTGAGGTACCTACACTGTCTTGATTTTTTTAAATAAAACTAAGTTGGCAAACAAGCAAACTGCCCACCTGACTGTAAGTGGTAACAGTCAGTCAGTCATGTGGCTCTTATGAGATTTGCAGCAAAACTGCAACCCCCACAAGAACCACGGTGTACGCTGCCAAGTTGTGACATCAGATATAAAGTCACGGAACCCAGTTACTTCACTGCCATATATTATTGCCCTTCGAACCGGAATACAGTAATGCAAGTACTGCTGCTTTGCGGCAGAAATAGGTAAGATGCAGGTGTCCAAGCAGACGACCCTGGTACAGAGTCTCCCTCCGATAAGTCCCGATTTGTTGCCTCATGTTGTCAAAATTGTCCTATTGAGGCAGCATCGACACGCACGGCTTGTGGCGAGGCAGCTTTGATGTCTGCACTCAGCTCAACAGAAATATTTTGTCTAATAAGCTATAACTAGACTATAACTATATTACTGGACATAAGTTCTAATCAAACCATGGTACCGAGTAAAGATCAGCAAACCTGATCCTCCCATGCCCAGAAGCAATGCGTTGGCCATCGGCTGCCTCATGATGCGTGCCAGACGGCACAGATGAGCTATCGCGTCTTCGAACAGCACCAAGTTTAGGGGGGCGGTGGTCGACAGGTTATACTCCGATAGATAGTGAGCCAGCACTTCGTCAAGCTGAAACAGAACCATTAGGATGCGTGCTATTGAGCGTTATACACAGTTGATGAGCATATCATTACCATTTTAATTTATATAATGAAATTAAAACCATTGCCTTAATTTTTCATTTGACTTTCCATTAGGGCTATTCCACTAGACCCTACCAGCTGTCCCTCCTGGTGGGGACAAATGGATTTATTTTTCCAATCTTCCCTACCACGCCATCACTGGTTGGGATAGGTGGAATTTCATTTCGATATTTTACATTTTCAATAAAAATAGTGAGAACAACATTATGAAAAGCTATTTTCCATTCATCCATTCATGCCATTTTCATAAAATCTCCTGATTAACTGAGACATTAAATAAGGAAATAAATATGTTACTGGCATGTAATCGGGAACGAAAATATACAGGTGTCCCAGATGCCAACGTCAAGCCGAAAGCAGGTGATAGACTAACTCATATATGTTATCAGAAAAATATAAAAAAAAACTAAGTTACCTATTTAAAAAAAAATCTAGCATTAAAAAAAATGATAAATTTACACCCTGTGACGGTTTTTTCACTGTTGTTGCTACAATTCTTGACTTTTCTAAACATTTTCTTTTGTTTTGTAATCCTGAATAATGTTTCTGTATACTCTAATCTAAAATTTGAAGCCAGCTGCTCCAAATTAGAAGAATATGCCATTTTTATCTAAATTAAATATTCAAAATTAATTTTTCGCATAGCTTTAACAAGCTGTACTGAAAAAAAAATGTAATGTACTATGCGAGTTTGGCAAGTAACTGCAAAAGTTGGCGCATTCAATAAGGATTCCAAAATGTTATGATACTTGGTAGATAATTTCTACGATTGCAGACAATATTTTTTTTCCAAAAACAGGCAGTTTTGATCAAATTTTTCTTACGTACTTAAAATTTATTCTAATGTACCCATGATTTGCTTTAAGGCCGTAACTTTAACATTCTAGTTTGAGTGAGACCTAGAGAGTCATTTAATGAAGTGTGAGAGAGACAGATAGTGAAATAAATTAAATACACCAAAATTGTTTAACATAATTTATTTAAATATCAAGATTTACAACAGGTGTTCAAACTGTCTTCCTTCAGCTCTAATGCAGGCTCGACATCTTCTTAAAAAAGATCGGGCTATCAAGCGGGCGAATCTTCCATTATTAACAAAATCATTTGCTTCTATTATTCTTTGCCGTAGGTCAGCCACAGTTTCGATTGGCTTTGCGTAAACTTTTTGTCGATGTCGACTCATCTGACCACAAATTTTTTTCGAAGAATAGCGGATCTTCTCTGTGTTTTTGTAGCAAGCTTTGTTTAGTTCAAGATTTGTAGCAACAAGAGTGAAAAAACCGTCACATGGTGTAAATTATATCGATTTTTTTAAATGTTAGATTTTTTTTAAATAGGTGACAGATTTTTTTTATATTTTTCTGATAACATATATGAGTTAGTCTACCGCCTGCTTTCGGCTTGACGTCGGCTTCTGGGACACCCTGTATAATCCGAGACAAAGTCATACAAGATATACAAATGCAGCTTGTGACTGGAGACATTGATTTTATTATTTTATTTCACTTATAAGACTTTATTTGCAAATGATAATATCATCATCATCATCATCATCATCATCATCATCATCATCATCATCACAGCCCATGTACGTCCCCCACCGAGGGGTTCGAGCCCATCCTATGTTAGGGTGATTAGGCCTTAGTCAACCACGCTGGCCCAGTGCGGATTGGTCGACTTCACATACATCATTGAATTTCTTCGCAGATGTATGCAGGTTGCCTCACGATGTTTTCCTTCACCGTAGGAGCGTCAGACAAATGTACATATGAAATTCGAAACGAAAAACACATTGGTACATGGCGGGTCTCGAACCCTGACCCCCCGATTGGAAGGCAAGCGCCGAGTCCACAGTGCCACTGACGCTCAATGATAATATAGACAATTTTTATTAAAGAAATATATTTTTCATTAGCATGATTTTTTTCGCGACTATACTTATGAACAAAATCGGCTTGGTAGGGATAAGTGGCAATGAAATTCCACCCATTCCAACCAGTGATGGCGTGGTAGGGAAGAGTGGAAAAATAAATCCACTTGTCCCCACCAGGAGGCACAGCTGCGGACCTAAAAGGCCGCATCGCAGAATCATAATACGAATCATATTATAGTGCAACTCATCATAAGCAAATTCTACTTAACTGCTTTGTATGAATATTCGTAAAATGGTCCCAATTGACACTTTAGCAATGCCTAATAATTTATGTAACATTTTACGAATATTCATTCAAAGCTGTCAATAGAATAATTGCTTGTGATGAGTTGCACTCCATTCATAATATGAGTCATCATATGATTTGCCTATTAAGATTCTACGATGCGGCCTTAACGTAACCTTCTTTAAGGCGGGATAATCTATTACAATGCCAAGGGGTAATCGGACCAATTGTAAAACTTATCGTCATTATCATCATCATCAACAGCTCATAAATATTTTATTTATTTTTTCAAAAATAAATTTATTTTTTCACAGGTGTGTGCAGATTTCTCACGATGTTTTCCTTCACCGTAAAAGTGTCGAATAAACGTGGCGGGGTTCGACCCGCTACCTCCCGATTGGAAGGCGACGTCCTTACATACTACGCCATCGACGTAAAAACTATGGGTGAGCTCAAATGGCCCACTGTGGTGATAACAATGAATGAGTCAACAAGAAGGAGTTACACAAAAGATCCAACATAAGGTAAGAGGCTTAGTTGACTAGAACTTTCACTTGGGCATGGTGTAGGCCTCCAGTCTACCAGTGGCTAATCCACTAGCCTGCTGATACCCGGCTAAACCTCGCTCCGGAACCTCTTCACCCCCTATAGAGGACAAATTGAATACGGTGACACGGTGACATTTTGTAAAATTGAAGATCGCTTCACAGGTCAGGTTCAGGTCAGGAAGGGTTACAAGGCTGGATAAAGTAAGAAATGAATACATTCGTGGTAGTTTCCAAGTGGCGCCTATTGCCGAAAAGATCAAAGAGAGCCGTCTGAGGAGGTATGGACACGTAATGAAGAGAGATGAAGACCATGTAGCAAAAACAGCTTTAAGCCTGCGAGAGAAAAAACGAGGCAGAGGCCTCCATATACATGGTACACCAGCATGGTAAACCTTTTAAGCAAAGAAGACCTGCCCGACCCGACAACCCTTGACAGAATATCATGGTGCAGAAAAATTAGGAGCCGACCCCACCTAATGTGGGATAGTGCAAGGAAGAAGAGAAGAAGATCGCTTCACAGTCCTCACCTCCTCCTTATCGGTGATCTCGATGTACTTGCGGTCGTCCGCGCCCAGATCCAAGAAGTCTCCGAACAGCATTAGCCGCTCGCCGACCACATCTTCAGCCTTTTTGCCGAACTCCGTGCGAATCTTCTGGTTTAGCAAGCTTGTTTGAAAATTATCAGTTATTATTGCACAGAATTGTAAAAAAATATAAGTGTAATGGAATGCTCAAGAAGTGTGTGTGAAAGAGGCTACCGGTCTTATCATTAGATAAGACCAGAAAATTCGCATTTTAATTTGTTCTTTTTGTAATTTTAAATTGTTGTCAAATGAACTACAGTTATTTTCATCATGTTCCTATAAATTATTAGTCAACGAATACTCTATAATTACGATTTAATTTAAAAGATTAGAACTATCCTATATGTTATATTTTCGCTACCTTAGTCTATAACACAAATGCTTGATGCTTCAAAAAAATGTATTGCTTATCTAATCACTTTCAAACATGTATACATTTTTCATTGTGGTACAGTCGACAACACGTTTACCTTTACACTTGTACTAAGAAAACCGCTGCCATTACAAGCGACATAAAGGCGGTCAAAAGGTCAGACTGTAAAGTCTGACCTGTTGTCGTACAATGGGTGGCCTTATCGCAATGAGCGATTTTTTCCAGCTAGCTATCAAAGCTCGGTCGTTATGCCGTTGACGCAAGCGCGGAATTCCCAGTGAAAATGCGCCATTAAAATAAAAGAAAATAAGCGAAGTACGTCTCACTGAAAAATACAAGAAATTAAAGGAAGTCTCACTTTTGGAACCATTGGCGATCATCCTGATTAACAAGCCGGTCCTGATAAACTCGCTGGTGCTCGTGGTACCATAACCTTATCACTTCATCCTCTTCCTGTGGAACATAAATGTAAGGTGATAATTTTACCAAATCCCCAAATTCAAGGCCAGAACCGATTTAAAAATTGTTGATTTAAATAAGGTGATCCATTATTGTGTAGAACATAATATATCACTGTCGCTTCCAGTCTGAGGCTCATTGCGTTTGCGACGTCAATATAAATCTCTGTGACGACTATTCTTGTACGACCTTATTAATTAAAATTTTACTCCTTGGATCATCCTCGGATTTGTTACTCCGTGTTTTATCTTATTTTGCCATATGACAGCCGACATGTGCGGAAACAAGACAAAACACGGCGTAAGTAATCCCAGGATGATCCAAGGAGTAACATTTTTATTAATAAGGCCGTTAAAGATGATTCTATAGATAAAGCAGTAATAGATGTACAGGCTGCAACACGTCAAGCTTTCACCTGAACACCGCCGTTATAAGAAGTTACAAAGGGGTTATCCAAAAGTCAAATCAAGTGTAAAGTCTAGCTTATTTTCGTGTGTACATTGAACGTCAAACTGAAAACGATTCTAATGGATGACGCATTGATTGACTGTCGACATTCGTCATCAATACTTAAGCTTAAGCTTTTTCTTACACACAACAGAGAAGCTTAATCTCACCTGATGGTAAGCGACGACAAGATGGAAGATGGGAGCGAGCTGCACCTGGACTCTAACAACTAAAGAACAAGCTATCTTACCTCTCAAATATTATCGGAACACAATAATGTTATTAACATTGTTATTATAGCGACTTTAGATAGGACAGTGGTAGCTAGCAAGCTGGGCTCAGGCACTCTACCCCAAACCAAACTAAGCACAAAAACTTCTGCACCTATGAAAAATTGAACTCCAGATCTCTAGATCAATAGGTAACGGGTAGTCTTAACCACTAGAAGATCAAGGAGGATTGGTTCAGTTTTGTGGTGAAATCTTATGGTTCTCTTCCAAAAAGTTCAACTGTTGATTGTTATTGGGCTCACAAATTCTTCTATTTGATTTCATTTGAATTATTAATTGATAAACCCATCCAGCTGATGCTCGTTTTCGTCTTTTAAATTAGTAGGTACCTTGACTTACCACCAGGCGAGTCAATGTCCGAAAGCCTCCTTATTAGTAAAATTTACAAATATTATTATGTGAACATATTACTATATTCATAAACACCAACCTTAATAAGATAGGGATCCATCATCAAGATACCCTGGAAGACCTTGCTCAAGTCGCGCAAGTTGAATGTGTAGTGCGATTTAGTTGGAGTTGGAAGCAACTCCTCCACTAGGGCGTTAAAGATGTCTATGGAAGCTTTGAGGAACGGCGCCTCGCGAATCTGCACCTCCTTAGATATGAAGCGAGTCCAAGAGCACAGGATCACGTTGAATATTGCATACTGCAACAAACAAGTTGAGTAGGTAGTCGAATGACGCATTAGTGTGTAGGTACTTTACGTTTATTTATCTAAAATAAAACTTGCTATAGTCAGGACCCTAAATTGTGACCAAAAATTTAAGCAACTCCGTGCTTAAGCAAGCATCGACTCTCGATCACAGCGGCCAATCTCAACAGACTATGTCTACGCTAAAGATATAACAGTGTATAAGTAGATATATATGTATGTACACATAAACGACCGAGGCAAAATCAGGAGTGACCCACTGTGTGACGTCTCGCCAAAGCCGAAAGGAATTCGAGATTTTTTTGAAATATAATTAATGAATAATAATTTAAGATAATGACAAAGACATTTGTTTACGTAAAGAGGACAAAATACTCGTGCATTGTCTCATTATGTTGTTGGTCGCAATTAAATTGCACATATATAGGATGCAGTGATTAGTTAGCATCAAGCGGACTGTACGCTTGTAATTGTAACACATGTAGATTTAAAATGTCCTTGATTGATATATTTTTTAAATGTATTACCTAACAACATTAATCTTACAACGTAAAACCGTTGCTAAAGCTTTTCGTATTTGTCTTAACACTTAGTCATGGTCAGCGTAGAAATTTCACATTCACAAACAACTTGCTTTGTTTGGAATTTTATACACATTGTACCTAAATTCGCTGCAACAAACAAGTATGTGCGCATTTAGTGAGGTTTGTGCGAGTACAGCATGATCGTTATTCAGCGTGAATTAATGTTAAAGTAGTAGTCGATGTTCTAAGTTTAATAGTAGATTTCGTTGGTCCTTACCTTGCTAGAGTACTCCATTTCGGTGAAGGAAATGTAGTGGAAATGGCGCAGCAACCGCAGCGAGACGGGATTGCGACCTCCGCCCGGAGGACCCATAGCGCTTACAATACTCATATCCACCAAGGTCTTGAACTCACCTATGTTCGTGCGGTCGTACCAACCTGATCATATCAAAAAGGACTATAAACATGATCAAGTCACAAGAGTTTGGCAAAATCCACATGAGCACCGCCATCAAACACAAAAGAAGTTTGTATACAAAGGCAAATTCATGACTATATATAGTACTTACATGGTTATTTCAGCATATGAAAATGTTGAAATATGTATTAACTGTTTAATATTGTATCGAGCGTGCGTGTCTGCGTGTGTGTGAGAGAGAGGGAGAAATCTACCAGAAGCATCCAGCAGTTGCCGCAGCAGTTCGAGAGGCGGCTGCGCACCAGAGGATTCCGGCGCGGGCATATTGAGATCATCGATAAAAAGCACCAATCGCTTGCCGGGCGGTGGGCCCACGACACCACGCCGCCGGCGTTCCACCTTGCCTTCGATCACGTCCTAAATAAATTATTAATAAATTAGCCGGATAGTTTACTTTAACCTCTACACTAAGCCATGGTTTGTCAAAGTGTAGTTAAAGTCGGACGGCAGAGCGGAGCACTCGCGCAAATTTCAAGTTGCCCAAAATAAATGTATTCCTACTAATCAACCAATCAAGTAAACAGAATAGTTTGTCGTTTGGTATCATCCAGGATGCATCATCATAGGCTATGAACATCCTGATCAGCAGGCCAATTATGGATCTTTCATCGTATGACATGGTATAAATTTTAGAAATCTTTTTCTAGCCATGAAATGCTGCATTTCGTATTACCGATCTCCAATGATATCATCACTATGGCATAATTGAAATGATGTCATCATTAAATAATGAACAAATGATCAAAAATCTGACCGGAAATCGTATTTTTCGTTTTGCACTATGATATCATATGATAATATTTGCAAAACCATGAGATCGGTAATAGGCCCTCAGATTGTTTAAGAAACGTTCAAAAAACGTGCAAAATGGTGGCAAAAAATCCAGGGTGCAAGAAGTGTAAAAACTCGGTCACTGTGCCGTGAATAGCCCTTACCAATGCTGGTCAAGGGCGAGTCATAATTCGTACCTAAAATTACGTGTTAAATATAAAGGTATCTTTGGGAAAATGTCTTAGGTAGCGTAGTATGTACCCGAGCGCAAATGTTCTGTACATTTGCGCTCGGGTACATACTACGCTCAAGGGCATAGAAAACTCCTGCCAAGATATTTGACAGATAGGTAGTATCCAAAACGTTCAAATCAGATGAGCATTGATCTCTATCAAAAGTCAGGTAGTGCACAGCGTTTGTGACTCTACTGAACAGCAAGACTGGTGATCTCCACATCACAACACAAAAGATCATAGAAAAGACATCATAGGCTACAGTAATGCATACTTGTTTGAATGAATGAATATACAGCGCGAGTCTTCAAAGAGAAAAAAATATGCTTAATTTTTTTAAATATATGTAGGCATTAAAAAAATTGTTCCCCGACATTAGGTAATACCATGCGTAGTTTATACCATGTAGTATGATTAAAGTTAAAAAAGCGATAGAGGATGTTTTTAGAGAAAATTAACAATTTGTGTAAAAATCATTAAAAAACAAGTTTTTACCAAAATATGGCTCAGCTTACATTTTGTGTAAACACTCAGGAACTTACAATTGTTACTGAGTTTGTTTTGTCGTCATAGATAGAGCGTTTCGTTACTTTAAAAGTTACACCATTTTTTATAGGGGCTGCCATTTTTTACACAGTAGAGAACGTATGTACTTAAATAAACTTGCATTTTTACTGTGTATATTCTCATTTTTAAATGTGCACATCAAGAAAACTCTCTGTACCTAATACTTCGTTGCACAAATAATATAACTAGGTATACTTATTATTAATATATAATTTACTATTTGTTTACCACCTATATCGTATTAAATCTCACCTGCGTCTGGTTAGCGGACGTCCTCGCCGAGAACACAATGAACTCACAAACAAACTTTTTGTGTAAGCCACGCGTCAGTTTGGATGTGATTGTGACCGTCTTGCCGGTGCCAGTGGGGCCGACGCACAGCACGTGGTTGTAGTTGGACACCTTGCACCCAAGCAAAGCCGCGCTGCGCACGTTGTCTAGCGTCGGCACCTCGATATCTACGTATAGGTTGACATTTGACTTCTTCACGTGTATATGCATTTTTACTATCGCTATTTAAAACGAATAATAACGAATATTACGGCAATTGTAATAATTTTTCGACGTATTGACCAAACTGTATCGTATCGTCAATAGTCCATTAAATATCGGAATCACAGTCATACGATAAATAATATATATGTTTCACCCGCGAACTGCCACTCCGGGTCTACTTCATATTCGTCGAGGTTCGCCATCCAGTTGTACCAGTACGGGTTAGCCGGCTCGCCGTCGTCCGTGGGGTCCGTGAAGCCGCCGTCGTGTAAGCTGATACCAAATTGATATAGGTAACTATTAAATTTTCAATTATCCCTATACTGATTTACTCGCGGAACAGAAAAAAACGGTCGAACTATGGTATGTGGGCGCGCCGCTCATTACTAGGTGGTAAGTTTTTGTATGAAAATTTGGCAACAGCGATCCCCATAGCAATTTTGCCATATCGCACTTCACTGTTTTTCTTTGCGTGGACTTGCTTGGCACTGGTGTCCCTTGATCGCACATATAATTAATTATCTATACTAATATACTAGTATTATGTTATTTGTGTTAATATTATAAAGCTGAAGAGTTTGTTTGTTTGTTTGAACGCGCTAATCTTAGATACTACTAGTTCGAATTGAAAAATTATTTTTGTGTTGGATAGTCCATTTGTCGGGGAAGGCTTTAGTTAGGCTATATAACATCACGATATTGTTATTTTTGGACATCCACGCGAACGAAGTCACGGGCACAGCTAGTGATTAATATACTTGTTGTGCTCGCAAGAATGACTTTATAAAACAATTATTTCTTTGGAAACCGTAGGGAAAAGATTGAAATAAACAACAATTATAGATGACAATAACCAAAATAAAGTTAAGAAGTCACTATTTATATCTTATAAGATCTAAATATTAAGCCTTGAAGAGTATTGAGATCTAACCACATAAAGGAAAAGAGACATATTCGCCACTATTCCAGCGCAAAAGCCCATTTTGTTTTACTACGGTTTTGTCGTACTTAATTTATGTAGGCCACCTAGTAAATGATAGAATTATAGATACAAAAAAATAGACTACTCACTTGAAGCACTGTCTATTTCTACAAAAACAAATCCTCGTAGTAAAAATACTTAACCCTCGCTCTATGTTAAGTAACACCAAAATACTAACGTATAGTCATAAACGCGTCCCTCCTTCGGGAACATGGGCGCAAGGTTGTTGTGTTCGGCCAGCGAATGAAATGATAGAATTATAGATAGGTACAAAAAAAATCGACTACTTACTTGAAACACTGTCTATATCTACAAAAACAAATCCTCGTAGTAAAAAAACCTACTCCACCCCATACTCTGTATCAAGTAAAACCAGTTCAAATACTAACGTATAGTCATAAACGCGCCCCTCCTTCGGGAACATGGGCGCGAGGTTGTTCTGTTCGGCCAGCGAGCGCACGAACTCCGAGAAAACTGCCCGCCCGTTGTGATCGCAAGTCGCGCCCACGGACCATATCACTGCCCACACCACCCAACACGGCGCTAGCTTCGCTGTGTTGCGTATACGTGATATTAGCAGATTAGTTTAGATAGTGCGAGTACGTGGAGTAAAACTTTTGAATCAATACAAATCTATTAGGTATACGCTTTCATTCTTCTAATTGATTTTCAGTGACGGCGAAGTCACTCGCTTTTCCGACATGGTTTTTTTTTTTCGTACCTAGTTGTTTCACATTGACGTGTGGTGTGCAAACGCTGAAGGGAGTGGAGAGGAAGCAAGAATGCGATTTGATACATTCTTTCTCCCTGTTCTTTAATGGAGTATGAAGGAGTGGTGGGTTGTTCACTGATTGATGAGAGGGAGGATTAGGATTAGGAGAGGGAGATAGAGGAAGGGAACTGGAAGAAGGAACTGTGGTTTCGTATGTTTGTGTATGTGCTTTTTGTGTGCTTGTGTGATTGCATGAGTGTCTTGTTCGGGAGACAGTGTATATGTGTGTTAGCATGGTGATGCATGTGATTATTTATGTGTGATGATGAGTGGGGTGGTTTGTGATTCATGCAGATTGATGTTTTTTTTTTGTAGGTAGTTGCCAGGTGATTTTATAATATAATGTATTTTATGATTTTATTGTTATGAGTTTAGTTTTTTGTTATCGTTATGAATGCTTGTGTGATTGTGTGTATGCAATATGGGTGTTTCCGACATGGTTAGGACAGGCGCAGAGGAACTCAAGATATTTTTCATTTTGATTATCCATGTGGGTAATACCCACCATGATCGCATATACAAGGTTAAACTTAAAACAATATTATAGCAGACACCTCTCTTGCTGCGTATTTTGGTTTTAAAATTGTTTTGAGCGATCATGGTTAGGGGGATCCTGACCACAGCGAAAGTTGCTGCGCTAAAAACAAATGTACTAACACCGCGAACGCGCCACTGTGCCACCCAGCTCCACAAATTTAATAAAGGACCAAGGGAAGTAAATAGCAGGGTCGTTTGATTTCTTGCTTCTATCGCTGCTGCTGGCAGTTTCTAGATTTGAAATGAATGGGCTACCTTTGTGGTGAATTTCAAAATTGAAGAAGGAACTGGCTGTCATTTATTCATAATGACCGCCAGTTCCTTCTTAGTGACGAATCCTGGTGAAACTCTCTGCCAGCTTTAGTCTAACCGCCGCCTACCTAATGCGACTGCGATAGTGAACAGGAGCAAATTAAGATGCGTATAACAAGTACACTACACTCACGTAACATAGCGATGAACGGGCCACCCGGTGGCGGGCGATCATCTTTCCCGGTCAGCGGACGCAGCCTATAGTCCAGCAGCTCCAGAAACTTCATCACTAGTGCGGAATCTATGGATACCACGATCTCAGTCAACTTGGCCCTCAGCAACTCCAACGCCGGATACAGGTACGCGTTGATAAGGCTCGGCAAACATTTCCTGAGAGAATCTGCGATCTGCGAAATGAAGAACATCAACATTACTGTTATTGATAGCTCGAGAAACTGTTATGAATTGAAGCATGAAACAACTCGGAACACAGCACCTAATGAACATGCATAGATCAACATCTTAGATCTCATGAATCTCAGTATTCACTCTTACAACCATGCAGTGACAGTAAATTAACGATAGTCAGCCAGAGTTCAACACTCAGCTGTAGTTTTATTTTATTTTATTTTATTTCAAAATCCACAGCCCTTAAAAATAGGTAACATCAACAAATTTATAAAAAACATACAGCAAATAACGGATTTTCAATACATTTACAAATATTGCAGACAAAAGGAGACACATGCACATAATGTACTTACAAAAACATCTACAGTTTAGCAAAAAAAATGGGGTGAATAAATTACATTAAAAAGTTACCATGACACGAAATACACGATACATAGTATACCGCAAATACATAGCTGCAAAATATATATCACACACACATACCCACGTACAAATACAATTATGAATACACATCAATTTAAAAATTATTTTTTTTACTTGTTAAATTACATACTATATAAGAAGTTGCGGAAGTTATTTCTAAAAGAGCTCAATGATGAACAAAATAAATCTATTGAGGAAAACTTATCATTATATGTTTTCTGAAATCGATTTTTGACAGAACTTTGTGCGTAATTAGTCCATACGGACTTTAGGCTAAAAAGTTTCATGTATCTAGTTCGGGTATATAGATGGAGCACATAATGTTAATGTTTTAGTTACAAAGTTATGCACAGAGATTCCATTCAACTTAAATATTCCTTGATATCGTAATGATAATCAGCAACAGGACCAAATTAAGGTAACCAGAGGCCAGTAATTACCGGTGGGAGGGTCCTCATCCAAGCGTTGACCAGCGGTGGTATGCCTCGCAGCGCCGCGTCCAGATATACCATGCCGCAGCGGGACACCGTCGCAGGTGAGGCCACCGCCAGGTCCGCCACCTCAAAGATCATGCGCTGCCGTTCTGTTAGCTTCATAATTTCGCCGCTTGAGAGGCACAGCTTTTTGTTGTCGTCGAGCACCTTAAATAAATATCATCACGTGAGCCAAGAGACACGCATGAGACACGCACTAGACAATACAATACACAAAACAGGACAAACAAACGCAAACGTCACCGTTACTAGTAAAGTTTGTGTCCATTTTACGATACATTCGAATTCGCAATTAATTTTGAAATAAACAATTTCTTGAGATCTTTCTCACCGTATTCATATTTTCAATCCACACTGCGTCCACTGGTCCATCGAACACGTACCACCGTTTATCCATATCTTCAACTGCAATGCCCGCACGGACCAAGCTCGACAGAATACCGTCGGTCCTAATATTATATCAGATTTTAGAAGAAGCAATAGATGTGGCACCATTAATAATAAGTAAATAGGTTTTCGACAAATCATGGACATATACAACATGAGCGAATAAGATTTCGACTGTGATGGTGGACATGATATAGCATGGATGATCAGATAGTTTTCTTAAAGCGATGTGAACACGTAGGTATACGATATGACATAAGTAGAAGGCCGACTGTAACAGTACACCGATGTTATGGTTAATGATTTGGAAATTAGATGAATTAGCAAAACTAAAAACAGGGGCAAAATAAAGCTGATTTTCACTAGTTTTAACAGTTTAAGATCCTTCCTAGTTGTATATATCAAATTCTACTTTTAAAACTGGCTTATGATAGTGGCCACCGCCAAAACACGCTAATAGTATATAAGGATTGTAGTATTTAAAAACAGACCAATTAGCTTAAATAAGTGGAACGTTGAGTTCATTATGAGTCTTCAAGAAAGTGAGATGTAGCATTGTAAGATCCTTACCATTCGTGCGTCTGGAGGTCAAACTCTCCGTAAAGCTGCCCCATGGTGATGGATTTGGGGTTGACTACGAAAGTGTGGACAGTGGTAAACGGGAACCCGTCAGGCGCCAACTTCCCTTTGATAGCCGTCAGCGCATCGCGCAAGATCTCGTAACACTAGACAATACAATTGACTTTATAAAGGACCGAAGACTAAGGGAGCGATTCCACCCAGAGGTAGGAGCAGTGTCAAGATGTGTAGCAAAGGTGGGTGTGGTACGATAGGCGCAGATAAGCTATTGACTGAATGCAGCACGCAATATCACACGCCCTGTTTTCCTCACACTTTCCGAAACACACACACGGATACTTTTACTCGAATCTGTAAATTTCACTTTTCTCTCACATTCCTTGCTTGCAGTCCACATGTTCCTCGCATATTTTAATCAATAAGCTCCCTAATGAGAGACCTCACTTCGCTATCTCTTTTTCAACAGAACAGCTCGGTGCGGAGATAAGGAAACAATGGTATTGGTCAAATTGCACAGCACTTCCTAGCACATCTCAGGTAGAATCGTAAGAAATATTACATTACTATACGATTCTGCTCGCGCTATCTTCGTTTATTACGTAGCATACAAGCAACATCCAGATTTCGGCACGTGTTTTTGCGTGACACTGCGAAGCTCCCGACGAAAAGATAGACAAAACATATTTTAATACTCCTTAAAACGACTTCTCTGTCCTAATAAAGATTCTTTTTGTTACTTTAATTGAATACCAGTAGAAAAAATACTGTAATTACTTCACCTTAGTTTTCCCAGAACCGGCAGGCCCCACCAGCATCAAGCCGTGCCGCACCACTGTTGTTTCGTACAGTTGAATCACTTTGAATATGAATGCTGTAATTAAATGAGAGATATTGGTATAACCTAACACAAAATGATCCACAAAACTGTCAAAAATAACATTAAAAAATCCAAAATATACTGAAGGAAATTAATTTATCTAGAAAAAAAAACATCAATACAAATAGGTTAACGTCGCTCGTTTAACCATCATTATTTTGCATAAGCTACGCTACGCTCATAAATTTTTGGCTATATTTTTTAAAGTATTTATAACTTAAGTTTTATGAATATTATTTTAATATATTGATATTATTTTAAGCAGGTAAAATTATATTGTAATATTTCAAGTGCGTCCAATGGTCATATCTGTAACAAATTACTGTATCAGGAATATTTTAGCTGAGATGGGATCTTTTGGCCATATTCTTTATGCTAATATTTCTCCTCTCTCGTGCACTTTGCACTTTGAACTGAACACTTTGTTTAGTAAAGTTTACTTTCTCTACTGGTTTTTGAAAAACCATTTTAAATAAAGTTTATAGAAAAAGAAATAATATGTTAACTGTATTGATCGTCGTATCCTCGTTTGACGAGCATGTTTCTGATAGACTGCTCCATGATACCGTAGTCCACAACAGGGATGTCCACGCGTGGGAACAAATCCGATATTATGCCTGAAAAAACAAACACAGTCATAGAAACTAAAGCCGGCTTTTGACTATAGGATGTAATATATATTACATGTTGAGCTATATATTACATCCCGGGTTTGCTGTTCTCACTATCAGATATATTTTTAAGAATAGTTCAGCTTCTATGATCCTTACATCATAACGTCTAATCGAAACGGTTGACTCCTCGTTAATAAATATATAATATGGAAATTGTTTTGCTAGATACTTTCGATAGTTCATCAGACGAAGATGATGCATTTACATGTCGATTTACATGTCTCATTATTTAACAAAAAATTCAATAAACGTCGATTCTGGATATCGAATCATATTAGACTAAGAAAAGATTATAGTGAATTTCTTATTACGTTTCTCCATGCAGCATCCTTAATTTCATTCATTTTATACTCTTCACGATTAGTCGGTCATAAACAAGGATATTTCCTAACACTTTCTATAAAATGTTCCATTATTATAGGGATAAATACGTAAATAGGTAAATACGTAAAGAAAAGATTGCGAACCAAAATACCCAAAAATCATAACATGCGGACAGCTAGGTACGGTGCGCATGACCGTCACGATTCGAAATGAAGGCGAGGCAGGGGCAGAGGTGCGGTGTGCGGGAACGTGAGGTAAAATATATACCGCCTAAATAGCCTTCAAATATAGCTCGGTCGAGCGAAAAAATATTTACAGTTTGGGGTGTAATATATATTATAGCACAGTGAGAACGGTCTCGTAAAAAAGTATGGCAAGCGATAAAATATTATATCTCAAAATGTAATATATATTACATTACATCCCATAGTCAAAAGCCGGCTTTAGGCATTCAAAAATATCCAAAAACATTAAAACACTGTTTACTTCCTCTGGCTAAATTATGGAAACCTCACTTATACTTACACGGGAACACAATATGTCATTATTTTGCTGCAGTCTTCTGTACTGATGTTCTGTAGACTTGTGAACCAATGGCGTAGTTTCTCTGACGCTGACGTTCAAAAGCGATTGTAAAATCCTCATTGAATAAAGGATATTGAATTTGAATTTGAATTTCTGCATTGCATGCCCAATACTTAGCCTATGCAAAAAAGAGTCTGGACCATCTCTTATCAATCTTATCATGCAGGCCAGTCGACAGGTTGCAATGGGCTAAATGAGATTGACTTGGTTCCCATTAAATATTGTTCGGAAAATAATATCGAGTATCAAAGAAAGTAAATATGAATTTATCAGATCACCATTGAATAAGACGAGATCGTCAGCCAAAAACTTCGGCACGTTGACATCCCTTAACGCCCGAAGCACAATCTGTCTCTCGTCGCCATCACCCATCTGACGGATAAGGTTCCCCGCCACCAAGATCACGGTCTTCACAGCGCGCATGCCGAAGTCGTAATGGTCCTACACGATAATGTTTCCGTTTTATTATTGGTGGTTAATAATGCACAGGCCAGCTAATGTTAGAGCTTTTTCAAATTTCAGAAAAGGCTTTAAAACCGCTCTCAAGTGGTTACTGCAGGATAATTACTGCTCGTGGAATAGAGGCACTCATACGGCACCGATACGACCCTACGCCATCAGCGCAAGCGCACTGACAGCCTCTCTCAACTGGGCAACATCATTATTCTCATTAGTATATCCTTCATCAAATAATTACCATCATTTACCACTTAGCTAATTTTGTCACCAAGAAGGATAACAAAGGCAACGTGTAAACCTACCTATCTTATTTCTGGTCGGCAATACGACCATTAGAGGTAAGATAGACAGCTTTTTTATGGACAAACAATAATTTCAGGAAAATCTCACTTCAATCAACAACCTTTACAGCAGTCAGCATCAGGTGTCAAGTTGGCAACGTACAGCCAATACATTTAAATGTAAAGCAGGTTCGCGATTGTTTGTATTAAGTCGTAGGTATAATACTACCTACTTCTTCTTCTTTTTAATTTGTGGCAATTGGTCGTTGGAGAGAAAAACCATTACTGCCAGTGTCAAGTGCCAAGGTATAATACTAATACAAAAACTACCGATACTTTGAAAATTTTTTGTGTTCCATAGCGTTCAAGGCTTTTATAACACGACAAAATCAGAAAATTTTTAACCTGCTTAACATTCCTAGACGATTTGGGTTCTTGTAGGGGCTGCTATGTAGGCTGTAGCCATTTATACCATCAGGTATAAAGGTGCTTGTTTGTTTGCTTAGTTGTATAAAAAAACATACCGATAGCGTGCATGTGGCCCAGTTTTCGTTGACAGTAGGTCTTGGACCCGAAACCGGCATTACCTGCGTCGACAGCTGCTCCGAGCTGAGCCTGAATGTGGTGGTGATCTTGCCGGCAAGCACCTTGCAGTCGTAGAATCCATATGAAAACAGCGATATCTCCGCAATCAGGGCATAGTTGGGCACCATCATCGCAATCGGACGGAACAGCGCCTTCAGATTATCGGGCAGCTCCGTTCGACCTGAACAAATTATTTACCAAGTTGCTAATGTTAATCATGGCGATTAGGCTACTACACGTACACTGTGTTTTACACTTTGATTTAATTATGATCCAAGGTCCAGCAAAATCTGTTTAACCAGCCGTTTTTGTGTGATTAAAAATCAAAGTAATACATTAAAAAAGTACCAATATCAAATTATTGTAATGTAGGTAATGTGTTAATTATTAACTATAAATAATAATAATTATTATATAGCAGATTGATAGCCACAAGCGTACATGCGGGCTGGTTTGAATGTAACCGAGCAGTCCGGATTAAACTGTTATACGATTAACTGGCCGCAGGTGTCGCATGGCGACAACATAAAGATAGTATAATTTATTATTTATATTCTAATATATAAAAATCTCGTGTCACAGTGTTTCATATCGAACTCCTCCGAAACGGATTAACCGATTTTAATGAAATTTTTTGTGTATATTTAGTAGGTTTAAGAATAGGTCGCAGGCCATTTTGTATACCCCTAGGTGATAAGTGTGACCCCCTTCACATTTTTTGTCATTTTTAAAGTGATACTGTTTTATGATTTGGCACCACAAAATACGTATAAGTAACCCTTAATTTTTTACCCTTCCACCACCAACTTTTAATAGCGATATTAGTATTTTTACTTGCGAAATGTAGTTCGCGAGCACAGCAAATAATTATTAAGGTGGGGTCCCACGGCGCGTATTATTACAGGCCAGGCCGGATCGCGCCACGCCTGTGGATGCATGTGCGTCTGATTGCGTCTCGCGCCGAGCCGTTCCCACAGCGTGTGTAGGTCTGTACCGGCCTGTCGTTATCGCCAGTCCAACATGTTAAGTGATACGGAGCGCATGGCTGCGGTTTGTGTACTAGCACACGCCGCCGTAGGTGAAATGAATGAGAGAACCGACGCAGATGCGCCTGTACAGGCCACCACAGGCATCATCGCGCCGCGCCGCGCCGCGCCTTTGAACTTACCGACTCCCAACGGATCGGCCGGGCGCCAACGGGCCACCACAGGCCTCATCGGATGTGACGGTTCCCACGGCCTGTTGGTCTGGCTTGGCGCGATCTGGCCTGTGAGAAAGCACGCCGTGGGACCCCGGCTTTATAAGTACCTGCGTATCCCGGGTTCATAGTGATGAAGACCGAACAAGAAGCTTTCAGCGGCAGCTCGCAGCCCTCAAACATGAACCTGTCAAGGTGTGCCGCTTGTGCCTTTTGGATAGTCACCACCTGGACATTTTTAGAATTGACGGTTAATCGCTTCAACCTTCGCTTCGCTAAGACCTAGTACAATGTGGAACATGGCGCCCAAACTTAAACTTGCTCATTAAACGCCTCTTCACTGTCATATTGCAGAGAATCAAAGTTGTATTGTTCGGGTAACAATAAGCTGGAAGCTCTTTTCATTCCTTCGCCGCACGCATGAAATATTAGAATATCGATAGCGAAAGGGTATAACGCCAATCTGCGCCTTGTTCCTCGTTTTACAACTGCTAGAACACCTGGACGATATGGTATGGCTAATTGTTCAAGCGTCATCTTGTGTTCTTATGCGACTTCTATGCGGAGTCCACATAGCATATCTTACATTCATTACTTGTTCACTTTCTTCTAACGACCTTGATCTATTTCTCTCCTCATATTAATAATAATAATAAAATTCTTTATTGCACACAAAGACAAAGTACAACAGGAAAAAAACAGATATGTAGCAATGGCCGGCCTTATTGCTATAGAGCAAACTCTTCCAGGCAACCTCAGAGTTGGGAAATATACACGGTTATTTTTTTATCACCCTGTAAAATTTTAGGGGCGCTTCCGGACACATCCATTATTATAAAAATAAAAAAAATGAATTTTTTTTTTATAAATATAAAAAAATATAAAAAAATCTCTTAAAATGCTGCTCTCAACTAGTGCAGCATTTTTTGGATTTTTTAGAAAATTAATATTAAGTTAAGTGAGTTATTTTTTTATTCATATTTAAATCATTCTGATACCATGTCGTGAAGCGTCCCTTAAATTTTCCAGGGTGATAAAAAAATTACCGTGTATACACAGAGGAGATTCAAAAGGGGGAAGGGTGCAGAAACTGGAATAAGGAATATACCTATGTGTGATAGGGAAAGGGACCAAGTGTCACCAAAGCAACTAAGAATTCAGGGATAGGAAGTGTGATTACGAACTTGGTTTTTAAAAGACTAGCGTGCGTGCACTCCGAATATAATCAGGGAGTGAGTTCCATAAGCGGACAGCGTAGGACGGGAATGAGCATGACAAGAAATGAGTCGACTGGGGCGGGATATCAAAAATTAAGTTGAATTAATGGAATATTTGACTTCATGGGTGCTAAAACTATGTCCCTAGCATGTTTTCTTAGGCGCAAGCCAGACAGAGGCGGCGCGGCGCGCATCAGTCGCACCCGGTGGCGCACTCGCAGCGCGCTGCAGGCGCGCCCGTGGGCGCGAACAGCGCTTGTATGCTACGGTGCGCCAGCGAGTGAGTACGTTGGTGCCATTAAAGAGTTTGATTTTGATCGAACAACATGCCTTCCTCTGACGACGAAGACATGTTAGCCCTGGTGCAACTCGCCAATTTGCAAAGGAGAAGAAGAAGGAGAAGAAACTTCCGGTCACGCGCAAAACTCACTATAGACTGAGGTACGCGGCTGCGCGCCAGCAGTGCGACGGCCGGCGCGCCCGTCGTTGCAACCGTAGCGCGCCATCTGGAAGCTTGTCGAATGATCTTTCATACTAATTGTATGAAAACGGACGGGCACAAAACAGATAGAAGCGGTGCGCCTCGCCCGCGCCTTTTCTATCTGGCCCACGCCTTAAGGTACTCGTGTGTAGGTACTCAGCTTACGGGAATATACTCGTATATAACTATTGAAGTATAGATTTTGGTTTGCACGTATTCTATCAATAAAAAAGTCTTTAAAATTTGGTTGCCTTATAATTTAAAAGTATAGCTTTGATTAAAAAAGCTGTGACTTACCTGTTGGGCAACCACTGAGAGCACTTCAATATCGATTCTGTTGAACTCATCAAAGCACGCCCAAGCTCCAGACCTAGGGAACCAACGATATCTATATTATATGACTTTCGTGAGTAGGTACTATACTAGTATTATACTCGTACTTCTTACAATTGTACACCTCTAGCGCCAAGAGGGCCTTTCTGCTACTTAAAAACTTACAGCTGAAACGTTTTATGTTGCTTGTTTGCTACTTTCAGAAAATGCTGTGAATTTGAAATCAATAAAGTGATTCGAATTTAAAATACTACCTTATGCAATTACTTGGTGTCGAAAATAATGTTTTAACTGCATATTTTCTCAATTGTATCTTACCTACAACCTTGGTTTTCCTTCTGGTCAATGTTGTTTGTTTTACACTGCATTATGCTTTTTTTGCTTTTATATCGGTCAATGTGATCGATCGTAGCATCGTAGCAAGATATTCTTATATAGACTACTGAGTCTACATAAGAAAGTCTCATTTCGCTCGTGTTTCTAGATTACTTGGTTAGTTGGTGATTTAAAGTCGTCACTCGCAGCAAAAAGAATTTTACTCTCTTATTAAACAAGTTACTTGTATTTAGTATCATAATTTATTTAATACTTTCAGTACATGTGTGTACAGAGGCGGACTTAATGCCGAAGGCATTATCTACCAGTCAACCTTTGGGTGATGCAGAGAAAAAGAAGTAGATGTACAACATTAAAATAAAACCGGTTTTACATTAATTATAAGCAACATTAAAAATATATATAAATATCAATGATATTTAAAGTAATCTTGTAATAAACAACTAATAGGTATACATAAAATACTAATACATACATTTTTTAAGTTAAATAAACTAATATATTTTCCTACTAAATTAACCTACGTTTAGAAGATTATCCGCAGTTAGGTAACAAGATAATTTGCTTGATATAGCTTGCGTAATTCGCCCTTACAAAGGCTAAGTGAATGATTATAAGATAATTGGAGGTAAAAAAATCGGTGATGAATTACCTTAACATCCCAGATGACCACGGTCAAATAACGTCATGTTGTTCCTACGATTAGGTAAGGTCGGAAAACTCCAGAAATAGTAACCTTGTACCCAAATGTCTTTGCTTGTACCTATAAGGAACTCATCACAAACATCCACAGTCAACTTTTTTGCTTTCCATGTGGTATGAAAAAAGACAAGTACACCTACACTTCTTCAGTTTAAAGGCTTCAATACTTCAATTTATTGAAATTATTAATGAAATCAAACGAATTAAAGACAAAGGCACAGATTAGATAATAGTTACTACGTAACAGATACATCACTCCCATAGAAACACTCGAATCGCTGTAATAATAATAGCCAAAACCGACAGACAAAAGTCGCTACAAGAAGAAAAGGTCTCTATGAACGCGCGCCGAGAGTCGAGATTCCCGCGTACACCGCGTGATTGCGTCATCGAGCGAAAACTTAAGGGTTGTACAAAGAACGTAAACAAAATGGCCAAAGTGAAACTTTAATGTTATTATTTTATTTATATACGTAGGATTTTAATGAAATAAAGTGATTGCGAGGAAAGGACCCGACTTAAATGTGCTTTAATTTTATAAAATAATAGTACCTACTTTATTTGCAAGAATATTTTAAAATACATGATTGGTGTTAAATTATACACATTATTCCTCATAATCATAGTTTTAAATTGGCAGTGCGCAAATATTTAAAATAGTACATGTCAAAAAAAATAAGAGAATAGAATATTATTTTATCGTCATTAATACATTTAAAAATTATAAAAAAAATACAAATTATTAAAAAAATCAACAATCCCGCACGAGACGAATTTTTTTTTCATTGATTTTATTCATTTGTCAAATTACAAATGATTAAAAAAAATACGAATTATTATGAAAAATACATGATCGATGTGTTTTTTCATGTTTGAACTCACGGTTATTCAGATTTACTAAAATAAAATTACAATTTTTGAAAAATAAAATTTTCAGAAAAATATTCGATTTAGGTATAAAAATCCCGTTTGTAGTTTTGAAAAGAAGATTATAAATAAAAAAATAATTGATAAAAAACAAAACTAAATTAAAAATCAAATTATTATAATAAACAAAAAAGCAATAAACACAAAAAAGAAACAAAATAATAAAAAACTATTTTATGAAAAAAACAAGTTACAAGATTTGATGATAATAATAAAAGGCTCGCGTGCGGCGCGGCGGGTGGCGGCGGCGGCCCTCTGCCGGTCGGAGCGCCGGCGCGCTACTTAGCGGTAGGTATTTATAACGCTGCATTGCGCGAGTGACGGGGGCCTGACAAAGGTGGCGAGTGAGTGAGGAAGCGCTGGCTGGCAGTTTTTGTAGAGGTAATGTAGGTACAATAAACTCCATTTCCAAGCGCAGAATATTTAAGTAGATACATACTTCCGTCAAGAATTATCAATAAAAAATAAAAACTCACGCGGCGAGCCCTTTGAAGAACTTGCCCATCGCCATAAAGTCGAGTTGGTCTGAACAATTGAATACTACGCACTGCACTGCCAAAGCCTTAGCTAGATCCTGTGAGACATTTTCATTTTATGTAATTGGCTGATTAGTGTGTACTTATAATAATAGTATAAAAACGAAAAATCGATGGTAAACATTCATACCTTGGTAGTTTCAGTTTTGCCGGTACCGGCGGGTCCCGCAGGCGCTCCGCCAAACTTGAGGTGCATAGCGCACATCAGCGTCAGGTAGCAGCGATCTGTCAGCGGCGTGATCACCAGCCGCCCACTGCGTACAACAGACACCTTGTATGCTTAATTGACTATCACACACTCACGCCTGAGGTCAAAGAAAACATATCAGTAGAAGTTATCTGTCAGCAACATGATCACCAGCCGCCCGCTGCATACAACACATCCTGTAATCTTATTGACTCATACACATGTGTAGCTGAGGTCATAACAAACATCAGCGTCCGGTAGCAGCTGTTCGTCAGTGGTGTGGTGTGATTACCAGCTGCTCGCTGTGTACAACACGCCCTGTTTACATAGCCAATTGAATACACTGGCACAACCTATATAGATAACCGATTGACTCACACACACTCGCACCCTGAGGTCATAGCAAACATCAGCGTCAGCTAGCAGTGGCCCGTCAGCGACGTAACCATAATCCGCCTGCTGCGTACAACGCACCCTGTAAACTGAATGTCTCACACGCAATCGCACCTGAGGTCATAGCAAATATCAACGTCGGCCGCCCGCTGTGTAGGTACAACACACTCTATTTAGGTATGTGATTGACTCACACATACCTACTAGTACCCTAAGGTCACAACAAACATCAGCGTCAGCTAGCAGTGGCCCGTCAGCATCGTAATCATAATGCCAGCAGCACACCTCCGCCTCAGAACTGTAGTTGCGAAATCACTGAATCCGATCTGCCTGGACGCCGTCTACACCTCCGCGTTCGGTTCGCCGTTTTGTTTGTTCCTGATTGTTAGTTTCGCGGCAGAGGCATGCTACTGCCATAAGCCCCCTGCTGCATACATCACACCCTATTTAGATATCTGATTGACTCATACACACTCGCACATAGCAAATACCAGCGTCAGGTAGTAATGATTTCACAACAGCATAATCACCAGCCACTCGCTGCCTTCAACACACTCTGTTTATCTGATTGACACACACACATATACCCTGAGGTCAAACCAAACATCGTCAACAAGCAATGAATGGCAGTGGCGTTACCACACACAACCACTAATATAGACAACACAACCTGAATATCTCACTGACTTTGTCATAAAAAAACATGAAGTGATCAATGAAAATGTTTGAATAGTATGATACATTGTCGGCTACTATTAAAAGATGCCTATAACTTAAGTAAGCACGTGTGTGATCACAATATTTTTAATGGAGTTCAATCACTTTTACCAAGGATGATACAAGGATTCTTCGTCTATGCTTTTACTAAATACACCGAAACTTGGTCAAACTGCAAACTTTTCCAACTCCTGTATTTATACATTTTCCTAGTTGCGAAGTAGTGTTGAGAAAGTTTTGTAGTGTTTAAGTTACTCGTAGTTTTGTCATTATAGTGTTCGAGTTACGCGAATTTTGCAGTAGGGACACAAAAGTAATACACACAAATGTAATGTTATACCAAATACAATAGAAACTACTTAAATTAAAGATTCCAACGTGACATCAGTAAAAGAAAATTGAGAGAGAGAAAATTTATAAGTATTTTATGGAAAACGAACCTATTTCCCAAGTACTCGTTCTGGTACGTAAACACGGAGTTGAGTGCGCGCACCTCACAGTAGTTCTGGCTAAACTGGCGATAGTACGCGGACGTGTCTAGACGGTCCTCATCTTGGTAAATGTCTGGTAACTCACCCTCTTCTAATGGGCGCATGTCTTTCACTACCTCGTAGTACCTGTCGTTGTTCATTACAATATTATTGGGCAGACCCGTGTTTAATAAGAGAATATTCTATATGAAAACCTTATGAAAGGAAAAGTGGTAAGTATAAAAAAATTGCCCGATTCAAAATAGCTAATTTCAATTGAGGTTAAAATCAGGATATTAAATTATATTTGAGTATTAGAACAAAAAGCCTTTCCCATTAGAAACAATTTTTTTTTACTTTCCAGCTTGATAACCTACATAAATGGTTTGAGAACTGGGAGTAAACGCAAATAATAAATGGAAGCAGTTCCTTCTACATATTTAAGGTCAATGTTTACAAATACATAATTTGTCCCAAAAATATAAAGTACCCGCTCAAACGGCCACAACATGGACCTATCCTGAAATTGGGATAAAAAAGCTTATCAAAAATTCAGCCGTTAAAACGGAGAATTATGGGTAGCCTATTATGCTCTTGCGTAGTTACGCCGTTGGGTTAATACTCGTAGATTTTTTTATTGCAACTCAGTTGGCAAACAAGCAAACTGCCCACCTAAAGGTAAGTGGTAACAGTGCAGCAAAACTGCAACCCCAGAAGAACCACAGTGTACGTTGCCAACTTGTGACATAAGATTTAAAGTCACGGTACCCAGTAATTTCACTGCCATAACTTACCCCTCAAAGTGCAGCAGTGCTTGCATTGCTGTGTTCCGGACACAGCAATGCAAGCACTGCTGCTTTGCGGCAGAAATAGGTAAGACGGAGGTGCCCAAGCAGACGACCCTGGTGCATAGTTTCCCTCCGGTAAACTAATAACTAATTTGTGTATTTCAATTTAGTTATAATGAATTTGGACAGCTCCCTCCTTTTGGCCCGTTAGGTCCTAGTTGATCCTACTACCTGAATGTCCAGTTGGTTCATTACGTCAATTCTTTTAAATTTATTAAAATTTGTACTAGGAGCTATCACTCTTCCTAAAACAATGGTACAGGATTGAGATCTTAATAGGTTGTAACTATTTTAAAATTCAATTGGGGTAAAAGTTATCAATAGCTTAAATAACATGTGTATGTATAGTGTGTGTGTGTGTGTGTGCGTATCAGAAGTAAAATGTCATTAAATCCTTATCAATCAGACCTGAGCTGGCAGCTCCACTGGAAGTCGGCGACGCTCCTTACCCCACCCTGGACTAATGAAGCGGTGACGTCTCTTGCATGGACCTCCACCACCACGAGCGCGCACACCACTTCGCGTTGGAAGAACGTCAGATCGCCCTTCACCAGCCCGCGGAGGCTGTCCAACTGTGGCAGGAAGAACGATGATCATCCGATAAAACTATTTTTATAGATAAATTTTAGATACCCGGATAAAAATAGTTATTTGTTATACATGAGTGCAAAGTTGCTTTTTAACCGCGTATTCAACTTTGATGACTGAGCAAGCGAAGGATTCTAAAATTAGAATTCTGAGCCTGAGCGAGGGAATCAAAAGAGCAAAAGGTGAAAAATCTTTGCACTCGAATGCAACACGTAACTTTTCATCTCCCCTCAGCGAGGAAATTAAAAACAAAAGTAAGTACACCAAGGAGGTTCAGAGTCGTGAGTTTTTAACAAATTTACTAAAAGTTGTTTGATAAATTCGGCACCATGGAGATGGAAGTAAATAGGTTTAACGATGTTTTGAAATCACATACCTAGTGCACGCGATGTTCTAAATTCAAATTTACTTTAACCTCAAGCGGATAAAAACGGCTTTGGCGGTCAAGTATCGAATAGCAAAAATACTCTTTCCGAGATGGGGGGATGAAAAAAATATTTTCACTTTCACTATACACATTTTCACTTTCGCTGATAACATAAAAAAACCGGCTAAGTGCGTGTCGGGCCACGCGCAGTGTAGGGTTGTGCCAACTTTGAGTTCACACTTAAACTTATTATTAAAGCTGCAATGATTTAATATTTCTTTAACTTCACGTGGTTTGTAAATTTATATTCAGTTCAGTACTAATTTTCAATGAAATTTTACTATTCCGAGTACATTTTATAAGAAGGTCGTCTATAACATTTTAGTGTATTTTTTTCCCCGTGTCCATATATTACCTTTTAGCAGACAGAGAGGGGGAAAACCTACCTCTAACAAAAATTTGCACTTTAAAACCAAATATTTCAGAAATGGATCCCAAAATCTAAAAATGATGTTCTGAACCTGACAATATTTTTAAAGACCTATTCAACAATACCCCACACGAGTTAGTCGAGAAAAAAATATTTACTCCCACTTTACTTGTATCGGAGCTACCCTAAAAAAATTTTTTTTTATATTTTTTCTGCCCCTTTTTTGGCATGAATAATATACAAACCCATACAAAATTACAGCTTTCTAGTAATAATAGTCTCTAAGTAAAACCGCGGACGGACAGACAGACATGGCGAAACTATAAGGGTTTCTTGTATACTACGGAACCCTAAAAAGGAGGAGGTTCTATGTTCGGCTGTATCAATATTTTTTTGTATGTATGTTTACCGAATACTGAACTGATTTTGATGAAAGTTGGTATAGGGATAGTTCGAGACCAGGGGAAGGACATAGGGTAATTTTTCTATGGGAAAAATATTCCCACAGGAAAACAAAAATAACGCGGGCGAAGTCGCGAGCGGAAAGCTAGTACAAAATAAAATGGTCACCTGCTGTAAGGTTTCCTCATAAAACTCGTCTAAACAGCAGTCTTGGACGGCAGCTTCAACGCCGGCTGTCCAGGCGGTTGCAGAACCAGCGATTACGACCTGGCCCGGCCAACGCAGCACCCACTGTTCACGTGGCACCTGCCATAGCTCTTCAAGGCCGGCTACCAGCGTTAGACGTACTGGGCAAAGACAAATACTCTGTTAGGATATAGCAATGTAGTTAATAATAATGTTAGTAAAAAGTCTTCTTCTGTATAAAGCGCTGGCCCGGAATAAGCATTAGGTTCTGACTGGGGAAGCACTACAGCTCAGTGAACGTTATAGCATAATTATGGTTCCTTAGCCACCGCAACATACGCATCGATTACAAATCGCAAATTGTAAGATATGCATCGAATAAGTAAGTTGGCCGACTATGAAGCTATCAATAAAATGTCATAAAAATATACAACATTCTGTTCCTATGCGGTACTAACGTCACCTCTTTTTCGTTATACTAATAAAAGAACCTTACTCGTGTGCCTCATTGTGTCTTCTAGAAGCAGCAGCCATTGTTCCACGTTGGATGATGGGTAGAACTTATATTTCAGCTCAACCACCTCTCCTTCACTGGAGTGCATTTCACTTATCTTCAAATCGGGCTCAAAGGTCACCTGAATTATAAATATGTTGACTTCAAATGACAATACATTTCATTTACTTATCTATATAAATAAAAATGGATCTTCGAAATGTATGTACGCCCATAACTTTCGAACGACTGCACCAAATTGGATGATTCTTTCGTTCTTCTTTCGTTTTATGTATTCGTTATTGTTAGGACAAGGTTTGTATAAAAGAAAATATTTGAAAAATTATTACAGGAAAAAATGAATTTAAAATATGTTCACGTAAAAGTGACGAACTTGACTGATTGACATTCAGGCTACATAATGAGAGAATTGCTTATTTCATATAACTTATGAAATAAGCAATTCTCTCATTATGGTAAGTAAATATAAGCAATTGATAAGTAATTTTTGGGCACAATTTCAAGTCAAAATACGACTATTGACCGGCCATTCTGACGTTCACTCCAAATCTATGGTTTTTTTACATTGTTGTATTGTCAATAGGTTTTTTAGGATAGGTACCCGTGCGGGACCGGGCGGGCATCTATATAAATAAAAATGGACCTTCGAAATGTATGTACGCTCATAACTTTCGAACGACTGCACCAAATTGGATGATTCTTGGTTTTATGTATTCGTTATTGTTAGGACAAGGTTTGTATAAAAGAAAATATTTAGGTAGGTAGGTATGCGGTAGATTTTTGGTATACCCGTGCGGGACCAGGGCGGGCAGCTAGTTTATAATAAAATAGCACACTAAGGTCACCAAAACTACACGTATCTTATTTAAAAATTAATAAAATAAATAGAATACCATCACATATTTTCCCCGAAGGGTTAAGCCTCTGTGATTTTCATCTACATTTGTCAAATTACTTGTCCAGACACCCACCAATAAATGGAGGTCGCATCCACTCTCAAAAGTGTTCGAAGAAAACGTAAACGTAATGCAATAATGGCTGTTATATCGTTACAGGCAAACTTAAGCACTATTACCCTAAAAATACGATTCAAATTAAAATGCTTATATTTTTGAACATTGGCACTAACATATACTATTCCAATGCATATTGGACACATTATTGTTGGATTTTGTATTAAATCCGACGTCCACTTGTTGGTAGATTAATGGTATAATAATAGAAAAATAGAAAACAAATTTCAAATCTATTACTCAACCCGGGAATAGAACACAGAACCTTGTGATCAGCATTTTAATAACTAAGCCAACGAGTCAGCCTTAATAATCATGAGTGAAATAAAGTCGTAACTTATGGAATCACCTTGGCAATATTCTCGAAGCACTTCCTGAGGTGTGGCTGAACGGCGCGGGGGTTGCGAGACTGAGCGAGGATCTCTAGGAGCTCATCGTCGCTGAGAAAGAAGAACCTGCAAACGCATTGGAAGAAACGCTTGATGAAATAAGTCCTCTAAACTATAGATCCTGGTTACGGCGGACAATCTCCTCTTTTAAATTTGCCGTACCCGACACGGTCCACAATGAATTGTCTTTTCCTTTACTGCAATTCATGTGTTCTGGAGTGCAGTGCAGTCAAGCATATTTGGTACTGCCACAGAGAATAACCCAAACAGAGACCAACCATTACGACAGAAACATTTCCGATTGAAATAATAAACCGGACAAGTGCGAGTCGGACTCGCCCGCCGAGGGTTCCGTGCAAATTGGTAGGTACATATTATAAATAGTTCAGGAGTCGAATCTCGCAGTTTTTTCCGAGCATTTCCCGAAATTCAGTTTCCAGAACCCATAATTACTCATATTATTGTGTTTATAAGTGAAATTGTGGTTCATATCTAAATTGATTAGTAATTACTTTGAATAAAGACTATATTTTTAATGATTTAAGCATGAAATTCGATACAGGGCACTGTGGGACATCCATAGGTCATAAATCTTAAAAACCTGCTTTCTTGTTTTACATTTTATTCCTTGTCGTTACATTGGATAGTTGCGGTACCTTCTGAAACTATAAATAGGTCAGTAATTAGAGTGCGCCTTCATTATCTATTGTGCATTCAAAGAGAGCGCATCGCCAATCGTAAATACTGTTATCAGTGAGTCATTAAAAAGCGTGACGTCATTTGTTGTCATTGCGGGACCTGTGAGTGCTGTGTGAGTTTTTTCTGAAATGGATATCCAAGAACAGGGTATGTAATAATTAATATTTTTATTTTAATTGTATCTTAGTATATATTTTCTTTAGTATGTCATTGCTACGAGGTGACTTTTCTTGGAGTATTATATTTTAATATTCAAAGTTTGAATAAACTTTTAAATATGTTCCCACTCGCTCCGACTATGGAGGTATATTGCACCATAATCTTTAGACTTTCTTATCTTAGGAAAATTAAAACTTGGCTGCCCTTATCTGCCCTTTTGGCGATGACAAGGGTGCTACGGTTGCCAGATTATCTCGTAGCATTTGCTACGAAATTTAGTCTTAGTGCTTTGTGTAGGTTTTGTGACTGAATTTTAACCGTTTTTTTTTGTTTTATTAGTCTTAGTGCTTTGTGTAGGTTTTGTGACTGAATTTTAACCGTTTTTTTTTTTGTTTTAGGTAATTTATATATATGCTCGTTTTCAAGAATGCATATTCTTGAAATATGGCTAACTGTCAATACCGATAATGACTCGGAAAAGTGTCGTCAAGTCCTACAAAGTTTGTTGACTACTCTGAACGACGATGCTGAGAACATTGATATTCATTATTTAGAGAAAATTGTTAATAATTTATGTAAAGCTATTGCTCGATTCTGGAAAAAATGTAATAGGGATAAAACCAAGCTTTTATATAAGAATTCCGATTGGTTTAATGTTATTGAAAAAATTCAACTTGTGAAAAACAATAAGCAATGTACTCCGTCTGAAACGTCGCCGTGTCATTCACGTGGTCGTCCTCGAAAACCTTTTACGCAATGTAGTAAAAGGACTAAACGTCGGAGAGTAGCTGATTTGTCAAAGTCTGATGATTCTACTGTGAGTGCATTGCTTGATGTTTCAGACTGTTCATTCGATTCGTGTATATCTAGAGTTAGCACTGATGATGTCTTGTCACTTGTGACTGATGCTCAGTTGACAAAACATCAGTATTTATTAATTAAAAACTTTGTTAATAGTAAGATTTCTCCTAATGTATTACCATGTTACCAACAAATTACTAAAGCGAAACAGAGATGTTACCCTTCTAATATAACTGTTTCCGAGTCTTCAGCTGAAGTTGAATTACAAAGTCTTTTTGATCACACAGCTTCTCGAATCCTTGAATCTCAAAAAGAGGTCTTAGATCAGATTCCTGATGATTGTTTGTCTAATATCTCTTTACTTGGGAAATGTGGATTCGATGGCAGCACTGGACATAGTGAATACAAACAATTTTTTTCAGATTCAACTTTAGAAGATAGTAGTTTGTTTGTAACATCTTATGTACCCCTTCAAATTATTGTAAAATTAGTTGAAGATAATTGTAAAATTTTATGGAAAAATCCTCGACCCTCTTCCACTAGGTACTGCCGTCCTATTCGATTTCAATTTTTGAAAGAAAGCACAGCAGTGTCTTTGCAAGAGGAAGCTTATTTTAAGGATAAAATTGAAAGTTTGCAACCTACTTTTATTCAGATCGACAATCGTGAATTGGTCGTTTCTCATAAGTTGCAGCTTTCAATGGTAGATGGTAAAATTTGTAGTGCTTTAAGTGAAACATCTACAAGTAGATGTTATATATGTAATGCTACCCCTAAAGAGATGAATAAAATAGACGAATGTTTACAAAAACCTGTAATAGAGAGTAGATACCAATTTGGATTATCACCACTACATTCTTGGATACGTTTCTTCGAATATTTTATTCATCTTTCATATAGATTAGACATAAAAAAATGGCAAGTTAGGCTAGATAGTGATAAACAATTGTTATCAAATAAAAAACAATATGTACAGTCCCAGTTTAGGGAACGATTAGGTTTAATAGTTGACAAGCCGCGTAGTGGTGGAAGCGGGACGTCTAACGACGGAAACACGGCCAGGAAGTTTTTTTTGGAATCAGCTGTATCTGCTGAAATTACAGGTTTGAATAAGGATCTCATAGATCGTTGTTGTGAAATATTACAAACGTTATCTTCTGGACATAAAATTAATGAATGCAAGTTTAAAGACTATGCATTACAAACAGCATACAGCCTGGTCGAGGAATATCCGTGGTATAGTCTTCCTGCTTCTGTCCACAAGGTGCTCGTACATGGATCAGATATTATAAGTTATGCATTGTTATCTATAGGAGAACTTTCCGAAGAAGCTGCTGAAGCGACAAATAAGTATATCAAAATTTATAGACGAAGTCACACTCGAAAAATGTCACGTGAAGTTACCAATCAAGATTTAATACAACGACTATTATTACATTCAGATCCTTATATTACAAGTCTTCGGAAACTTCCCCCTAAAAAGAAAAATACTCTGTCACAAAGTGTAATAGAATTGTTACATGTTTAATATTGTTAAACGTTTTTTATTCCGTAAATACATGTACTTCTTTCATTTTAATGTTCCTAAAACACTTTTACAACTATAAGTCACTAAAATAATACAATGTATTGATAGTAACAGGACTTTCAACTATTTATGACCGCCCTTGTATGGAGCGTGTCCCTCTGTGCAGGGGTAACTACCTACCTAGTTGATTTATGAAGACACAAGAAAGGATTTTACAAAATTCCCACAGAAAGCTAAGAAATTCCCATCCAAAAGATAAGGAAACTACAGTGCTGAACTTTTTTTAAAGCGAAACGTAATTCACGAGCACAGCTTGTGTATGATAGCAATGTCTTACCTTGGGAACCGCAGTCGCTTGAGCTCCATGTACTCGTTGAGACCACGCGACACCACCGAAAGAAGATGCCGCGCCTCCACGAGACTATCCAATAGGCGGCTGTCCGGGCAGATGATCATGATCTACGAGCACAAAACACTTCGCATTAAGTAGGTCAAGGAACCAACTACACACTGCAACTTTTTGCAGTCGCAATGTAGTCGCAATATAGTGGTTTACATCGCGACTGTACTGAAAATACTGTTAGATAAAACAAACAAAAGGACGCTTAAACTGGCAGTGTGTGGTTTTTAGTCGCTAACGCAAGTAATAATGTAGTATCGAAAAAAGTTTAAACCTTAGGACAGGCAGCTGCTGATGACATGATCCGTCTCCATATTCTCTCCATGGTGCCGTACTTCTTCGCTTCGAGCGGCAGTTGGCGGGAGATGTCCTCAGAGGTGAAAATTGGTTCCAGATACATCCATTCCCTAAAATATTTTGATCGTAACCACTATCTGGTATTTTTATCTAAGTAAAGAAATATTTTCAACTGACCTTCATTGGTCGTTATACAACATGTGAGGAATCCCTGAATATCAGATGGGTTAAGAAAATATCGTGCCCTCATAAATTTCGCCCGTAAGTGTGCGGGCGCATTAGACCGAATTTATTTTTTAAGGCTGGTCCAGTCTATTCCTTGGCAATTAACGGGGAGTGAAGTTGACCGCATGCTAGGAGTTCTTAAGTATTAAATAGCAACCTTCCACCAATTTCTGCTATGCTAGTTGATTTGTATATGTACACGTTTTTGTTTATGGCTCCACAGAGAAATTTTATTTTTTAATAAATATAGGCACTACTTCTTTCTAACTTTTGCTAAATGAATAAATTTTATGTATTCATTGTATTTATGGCATTTATTATAATTATTTAAAGGTTATAAAATTCACAAGAACCAAATTCGATCGAGTGCGGCTGAGTATTACACCGAAGGCTACAACTCGCTTACGAGCGAAAAGCGGGCGAACTGTAGGGTTAGGAATGACTGCTAATCCTACAGTATAATGATTAATGGAAGTAGGTACACCATCGATATCTCAGTATACAGCGTGCAGGTAACCCTCTCCTGAATTATTCAAAAAATTTACAAATAATTTATTTCTAAAAATTCATTGTAAAATTAAAGAATTCTATAAATATTTTATAATAAAGCACATTTACTTCTGGCACTCGATCCATTCATCCACAACCTTCTGTGTGAGACGTAGCTTGTCATCCCAGTCCTGTATGCGGAGCTCGAAGGCTGCCTTGAATGGGCTGAAGCCTAGCTGCTGTGTGCCCAGAAGATGCTCATCCAGCAACTGCAGCGTCTCGTCCGCTATCTTCATTATGAACGTTCCTATAATCAACAGTAGCTTAAATAACGTTTGCCTTCTCTGAGCTAGCCTGCCCTAGCCACCACCATCATCAAGAGCATCGTTAGAGGTGATGTTCCTCAGTTGTTGAAGAATCCAGATAGAGCTCACTTCCGTCGTCGGCTTTATCAACACTGACTATCAGGTGAGATGAAGGCCAAGAGCTTCCTAGACGTAAGTATACTACCAAATAGGAAATTATTATGGCCTTCAAATTATTACTATTTAACTTTTGATATCATACAAATTAATTAATAAAAAACAAAGCCCATCTACAGTGAGTTCTGTTCGCGTGAAACGGACCACACAAATATGACGGTAGTTAAATAAAAAATCTAGTGTTACGTTATGACACCCATCGGCTTCAGTCATCTCGTGACCACAAATGCTGGAAGGCATTCGAAACGTCGGGCTAAATAATTAAAATGTTTAAAGCTACATATACACAAGTAAATCCGAAGTGTAGTTTAATTTAAATAAAACAAATTAATATAATAACTTTCGAGATGAAAATAAGAGTGAAATTTGTACCTACTACCTACCATAAAGGACACCACGGGTGTCACACTCACCGGTATTCTTGTAAGGCGCCACCTCCATGGCCCTGTTGGCCCAGTCGGCCTGCATCTTGTCGAGGGCCTGTTCAATGACGTACTCCTTGGCGGCGAGCTCGCCGATCTGCGCCACCAGTGGCCCGTGGGAGGCTACTCCTTGGCGGAGGCACATCTGGAACGTCTGCTTCTCGTTCATAGTCACCGTTATACCTGGCATACGAAGCGAACATTAAGTTTAACTTTTTTTAATAATCACGACACAGAATCCTGTTGTAGGAAATAATAAGTCCGAACAGAAAATCGAACTTCATCTGGAACCTGCAATCACAAACGGCAAGCTCAAGCTGTAACAGTACCCGGCAGTAAATTATGCACATTGAGTTATGAAAATAGATAATCAACTTATTTCGGCTACGTAAAGCGTTGGTTGACTCTGTTATACATTTTATGTCCTCAGTGTTTCTTATCAGATTTTAAGATTTGTTTCCTTTGCGAAAATATACAGTCAAAGAAGTAAATCTTTCCGGCATCAAGTCATCGATGTCAATAACTCTAAAAAAATCACCTGATTTTTCCATGAATTCGTTCCAGTGCCGTTCCTTCATGCCGGGATTCCTGACAGCTTGGATAATTGGTATGAGTGGTCTAAACTCGTCGATGTCGTCCTGAAAATAATTCCATGCAATTCTTCACTAACCCAATACCATTCTGGTATACTAAAATTCCTTCTAATATCTACGTACAACTACGAAGGTACTGTCAACGCGTCCTGCGACGCGACTTGTGAAATAACACCGAGAGACAATTGTAGTTAGGTAAGTATATCGGGATAGTCTCATCTAGCAGCACGCGGCCCCATATTTAGTATAGTCGCCAACACGTCACACTTTACATTTGCACTACGAAAATTACTGCTATTACGAGCGATGAAAGGGTCAAACTGTAAAGTCTCTCCCGTTGTCGTGTTTACATCGCCAATCACATCGTCAGTTGATAACTCAGCCCTCAAGACAAAAATCTTTGCAAGATTCTCTGTGTGAAAGAATGGGTATTCTTATGTGATACAGTGCAGACTAAGCATGAAAGATCGAAATCTTATTAAGCAGTCCGTCAGTTAAATACTAAGTAAAAAAATTTCAGACAGATCTTTCTTGCTATGAAACACCAAAAAAAACTATACTCAAAAATGAGAAAGATAATAAAAGTTATTTTTATTAATATTTCTGTCTTAGCATTTTCTTTCGAGTAAATAAGTTGAAAAATTAATAAATCAATACAAGAAAAAATTCTACTCGGGCCTTAGAGCATTCGGGCGGGATTTGAACTCGAGTCTTGAAAGTTGGTTTTTATGAGACAGCCTTTTTATTTTACACATGAAAAGAAGATTTTTAATGCATTTCACTTTGTTGATCCATACCCGTATAGTGTTGGCGACTGCCTGCACTTTGGGCATGTCGGCGAATGTGCGCACGCATTTGACGATCGTCTTGTAATACTCGTTCACGAGCGGCTCTATTGCATCTGCGTCCACGTACATCAGCGGGTTGTCAAACCAAACCTCGCGCGACTTCAGAAACTCTGGAAGACAAAAATATAAAATAGCGCATAACAGCACGCACGCACGTGTAAGGATGGAGACGCATAAGTTGAACAAAAAATAACTGTGCAGGTGCAGTCGTAAATTCTTCGCGTCCATTTCAAAGTGTAAGACATAAAGATACCTACACTTAAAATCGAAATTGACTCCGCCACGCTCTTAGCATACCTGAAGCTGTCACCCAAAGATTTCTATACGGCTCAAACTCCTTGACGAGGCGGTTCAAATCCACAAACGGCACGACTGGCTGCCCAAACAGTTTCTGCCGCTGGTTCAATATTCGACCCCAGTCTTGGGCATCTTTCATTCCTTTCCACGCTTTTTTGATGTCGTTTGCTATCTCGTGCACCTGCGACAGCCACGTTAACATTAGCGATAGAGTCGAGACCTCGAGTCGAGGCCTCAAAAGTAGAATTCCGGAGATTGATTCTCTATACATATAAAGCAGAAATTTATCGTCATGATTTGATTGTTGGTTCCAAGGCTACTGGGTTAGCTAGCTAGTACCATCTAATATAACTAGCCTTTTACCGAAACATAAATGACAACAACAATATTGTGTCAGAGGCTTACCTCCATTCTAATCGGGAGGTCCGTGGTTCCATCCTGACATGTACTAATGTGTTTTTCGTTTTTAGAATTACATATGTACATTTGCCGACGCTCCTTCAGTGAAGGAAAACATCGTGAGGCAACCTGCATACATCTACGTATGTGAAGTCGACCCATCCACACTGGGCCAGCGTTGTTGACTAAGGCCTAATCACACTATCATGGGGTAGGCTCGAGCCCCTCGGTGGGGACGTATATGAGCTGTGATGATGATATAAAGTACTCTTATGCGCTAGGCTTACCAAATCGGTCAATACTGACCTTACCAAAGTCGTTCTGTAATGTGAGCGCCATACACTGCGCACTAAACATGTCGATCTTGTCGAACAGCGTCTGCTCGTCCTGCAAGTGAAGCTTCCAGAACTTCTCCTGCTCCTCCTCCAAGTACTCCGTCGTTGCTTCTACCTATACGATTTTACAAGTTTCATTTGTGTGTGTATTTATCGGATTAGTTACCAGCCTGACTGTGGAACACCACCACAGAGGACCGCCATTTAATAATTTCTCCATTTTTCTGCTCTAGATCGTTGCCAAAGTTTAGCGAGAGGTTTTAAGTAAGCAAGGCATCACGAAAGTGACTCAGGTTTTGAGTATTTTAATTACGCTGACTACTTAACATGAGCTGGACCGTACCGTAAATGACTTTATCCGACGGAAGAGTAATGTTTTTTCTGTTTTCGGATTCAAGGGGTATATTGGAGAAGTTTAGCTACTAATTTTGTAACTCGCTAATATTAAAATTTGACCAAATAACACCTAAAGAAATAAAAATTATTTTAATAAAATATAGGTTATCTATCACAGTGCATGCCAGATTTCATTTAAGTTTATTGAATAATTTTTGCGTGAAACAAAGTAAGTACACTTTTTAATTTTCATGCCACAAATATACGAATATTCACAATTAATAATACACTATTTGTATGAACATTTTGTGAAGTGGAAATAAGAATTCATAACCGTTTTAAACTCTCCCGCTCTTTAGAACTTTATACGTATAAGCTCTATTGCAGGAGTTGTTTGAGTTTCGTTACATTCAAAGATACCACTAAGTCACAGTTTAACAATGTATTGCTAAACTGTGACTAAGTTGCGATTTTACAGACAATTTTACTGGTTATTCACAAAAATTGTCGAAAGTCATTTTACAATACCCTCCTATCCTATTAAGTGATGTAATGTAATTACAATTTATCTTAATCTATTTAAAATTAATAATGAAAGAGACGAACTTAAGTATACTTAGGTTCGTCCTATACATATAGATTTAAATTCTTCGGATGAGTTTAAAAGGTACCTGCTGTGTTATTGTGAGCGGCCAGCCGATGGCTTCCCACAGAGCCTTGAAGTCTTCATTTTCCAACGGCATGAAGAAAACGTCCAGAACCTCGTAATCCTGCCAACAAGTTAACAAATTTCTATATATCTAATTCAATGTATTTTTTACGCAAAAGCTAGCATCTATATTAATAGTAAGTAGGTAAAAGAAATGAAAATCAAATAAAGCATTAGACAATAGATATAAGCGCCAAACGAGACCTGTATGAAAAGTATCTGTAAAAGTACCTGTATAAAATCCTATGTACCCTCACATACTGTATGTAACCTCTAAGGAATTGAAACACTAATGGCCGATTTCACCAACCATAACTTGGCTTAGGAAGCCCCTAAGACGTATGTTGTCACTTTTTGTCTTTAATGAAAGAATGTGACAGCATGCCACCTAAGTGTAACCTAAGCTAAGAAGAGGTTGGTGAAAATGGCCATAACCTACTTCAATTTGTTAATAAGGTAAAAATTGAAGAAGGTGGAATTTGTATATTTAGTAACTAGTAGATTCATTAATTCATTAGTGTTGGACATAGGCCTCTCCCGAGATTTCTCATAAGTCTTATGTGTACCTACATATTTCGTTTGTCATGAGTCATGTACGTTCGTTCGTTTGTCATGAGTCGTAGATCGTAAAATTTATGTTACGTAATGAATATAAAAATGAGTATAACATTTTTTGACAACGACGAAAGCTTCTTACCGTGTGGACCTTCTTCATTATGTCCTCTTGTGTTTTGAGAGCGAACGGTATAGACTCCATCCACTCTCGTATCTCAAACACATGCTCTATGGTATTTGGTTTCTCGCCAAGCTTGCGCATTATGGATTTGTATGCCTGAATCGATTATACATCTTATTTGATATTGCTACCTGCCTTACAACACATCACGTAGGTAACAATAGGTTGGTAGTTTTAAACGTGTGTAGCAAAAACCCAAAAATCGATATGGGCAAATTGAATCAATCTATTATTTTATTTACACTGATGCTGAATTACCTTTGCCATATAGTTATATTACGGTAATATATAGCTATGTTCAGTGGCGTAACTATACCATCTGAGGCCCGTTGCAAATTCTTGGGATGGGCCCTCCCAGTACAATTGATCGACGTTTTTTGTTCTGAATGTGTTGAAGTCTTAATGATTACTTCGAATTTCAACATGGTCTTTAGTTGTGTTTCACTTTAATTGATTTTAAGTACAAACAAAAAATATAATTTTATGGAACTTAGGTACACAATTTTGTTAAAAATGTTAGGTTATTTCTGAGCTCGCGGCCTCTGGGGCCGGACCCTCTCAGGTCGCAGGCCCATGGTATTTTGCCACTCCTGCCGCCCTATAGTTATGCCACTGGCTATGTTTATGATCAACTTAATGGGAACGGCTTTCGTAATTAAGACTGATTTTCTTTGATCGAGTAACCCGGGCAAAATACTATACCATCTTTAGATTTTATTTGGGTAGATAAATAATTACCATCAATGGGATAAAACGGTCACATTTTGGTTAAGATGATATTCAGAGATCACCGTAGTAGCCAGTGTTCATACGTCATGCTGTCCTCAATATCCTCGCCTGCAGTAACAAGGGTAATGATCTCCCCTAGCTCCGAAGATCACATTCAAGCAGAGAATACAATATAACGTTTGAGAGCAGTGTTTAGTGAGTTGGACGCTGTTCATTACAGAGATATGTAATACCCATGACTCCCCTTTTAAAACACTATACACACAAAGAGTATACAATGACACCTTCTTACCTTATTCAACTATACCATAACTAAATATAAGAGTGCATGCTATGTACCTGTATAACATCATCGACCACTAAACGAACTTCTTCCGCCCACATTGTTAAAAGAGCTTTTATTATGTCCGACCGTTTATTCACCAAAAGTTGCTGTAGAGGAGAAAAAAAAATCATTAAGAATCATAATTTCCCTGCTTGTCCATTAATCTTGGTAGTCTCATTTGTCATGGCATCGACAAAGTATTATTGAGTGAGAGCTCACTCAATAATACCGTACATAAATAATCCATAAGCATAGCATGTTTTTAGAGGCTTGCATCGCTCTTCTATAGACAAACAGAGAAATGTAATTGTAGGGAAACCCAGTGCCGACTTCAGATGCTGCTGTCGCCTGCCGCTTAAATTCGAAGTACCTAACCTATCTTACCAAATATAATAAAAAAATGTAGTATAATAGACGCCTACTCTCCACAGAATAAAAAAAATAGCTAGTCATTATAGTAAGTTACATTCATCGAGTATATTGAAGATTTTTACACACAGCGGGAAAGCTCTTAGACTTCATGTCATCTGATAGTAAGTAATGATGAGGTCGAACTTCACCTGAACTCCTTATCAACTAAGAAACTGCTTATCTTACCTCTTTGATTGCATCAAATAGATTATATTGAATCTATTCGGCATGTACCAACGCGTACTGCACCGTCTAGCCAGCGTAATGTAGTAGGCTAATTCCTCCTCGTCAAATCTGAGAGCAATGCCTAGTATGGTTTGTTTGAAGTGATGATGATGAGATCAGTGTCAGATTTTGAATGTACCTTTAACGAGTCCACGTTGATAGCGAATGGCCCAATGCTAATGTACTGCGGCAGCCGCCATATTAGATCCTGTCTGGCGTCATAGTGCATCTGCACCTCCTCACGCGTCTCCGAAGCAGAGTGCTTCTCTTGACGAAAGTTTCTAGGAGCAAACAAATGAGATTTGAAACAAAACATGAGACAAATAAGAATAATTGATTAATCGAGAATGAATGATTGGTCCATCTACGCCTAGATGATACCGTTATTAGAGTCTAAGATAGCTGCGAGACTTGTACTTCTCTTGACGAAAGTTTCTAGGAGCAAACAAATTAGATTTGAAACAAAACATGAGACATTTGGAAGAATAATTGTTTAATCCAGAATAAATGATAGGTCCATTTACGCCTAGATGATAGCGTCATTAGAGTCTAACACAGCTGCGAGACTTTAAAAGACCTTTCCTGTACCCGTTCAAGTGCGTGTATCTGTTGCAATACAGAACCAGCATAGGTACGTCTCCCTGGTGCTTAGCCCTGTCAAATCTAGTTAATTCCTATATGAGATGGTAGATAATATCTACCACACATTGTTACTACGAGGCCAGTAAATATATCAAAAATTAGTCCATTTGGGTGAAGTGACAAAATAAATATTTTAAATATAAAAACTAAATATTGGGAGATGTTTTTAGAGAGCCCTGTAAAACTTAAGAATTAGGCATTGAAATGATCGCTACTTTTCGTTCATTTTCACTTATTAAAGTTATGCATTTTTTTCATATGAATCTACTTAGTGAGATTTCAATGGCAATGATTTTTATTTCACAGGTGTCTTATGTTACACTTGCTATATTTTTCTTTCTAGTGTGAAGTATGTTTATGATGAAAGATTGCTTATTTCCTACGTACGTGTGTTGTGTATTTTTTTAAACAATTGACTTTCCCTAATACTTACACAGGGTTGGGACTGACAATATAAAAATTTGTGATATTGTTAAAAAAATTACTTTCTTTAGATTCCTAAATGAAATTCTAACGAATGTGACATCATAGAGTGCCTATAATTGGCCTATTAAAGGTCAATGTTGAGTAAGAATTAAAGCAGTTCGTGTGAAAGGAAGTAACAGATGCGGCAAATGAAAATCATTTCATATGATTTTTTACATGCTATTTATGAAATGTTAGATTCCATGCCTAATCTGAATGCCTCTTATACACAATCAAGCAATGGACACTGCCGGGTAGGCGCTGCTGAATCATGACTGTTCGCTACGCTCGCTCGCTCACTTTTTGCTACCACGTGCTAAACTCGCCTTAAAAAGCGAAAGCCCTACGCGAGTACTACTATCGCACGGGGGGTCGATTCGAGATGTATACACATGTATACAACAATATTGAATATCAAAAAATCAAATAGTACCAGTAAAGAGAGAGATTAGAAATGTGTGCAGTAAAATGTGCGAGCAAAAGTCAGTTAATTAGCAACAAGCTGACTCACTCCACGTAAGTCTCGATGTCCAGCTCATAGACATCCTTGTAACACTCATACTGCCGCATATAAGCGAGCAGCGGTATCGTTGCCTTCCTGTACCCTTTCAGTAGCCGTTCCCTGTAGTCTACTACGTTCGGCTCCATCAAACCTGATCGACATAAAGCAAAATTCCAATTTTATTGTTGGTTTACAAATTCCATTTTTAACGCTTTTGACTTTCCACAATATAACCTATATTGTGGAAAGTCAAAATCGTTTGAAAAAATACATCTGCGCACGCGCCGCAGGAAGTGAGAGCCGAAGAATGGAATTGGTGTCTTTCCAGTTTTGCCGTTAAAGTATACGAAGTTACTACATAGATTCTAGAACACGTTATCCTAGAAAATTTGATTCTTTTTTCAACAAATGCATAACTTAACTGCCTAACACAGTATAATAATGTTAAAGATAAAAAAAAACAAGCAATGTAATTATGCGAGGAGTGTTAGGTGAATTAGGAGTGTATTCTAGGAGACACTCGTAATGCCTTTGTTACCACCACTCACACCACTTCACACGGATATAGGGAAAGTGTCTCTAAGGTGGCACGCAGTCTAAGAACTTACCGATAGATGTAAGGAACAATTCCTTGTCAAACACGAGGCCAGTCATGATCACGGGATGCACTTGTGGGATGAAATGGCAGCGATACAGCATTTCTCGAAACAACTTCTGAATCACCACCTGCATTATCGTTATAATCAATAATAAGTAATATTGCTAATTTTTTTGTCCTTCAGTCACCATATCGGACCATATTGTACCTACCTGGGACAGTTTTTGAGATATGAAATTTTTATTGTCATTTGACGTACAATTACACCACCTGTATTTGCATATTTTGCAAGGTCAACTATTTGAGTACCTATTAGCCTCCAAAATAACAGAAATGTACATACTTACACGTGTTCAAGATATTTTAAAAAATTGTAAATAAGGCCAAGGTACAACACCCCTGAGTACACCAGTACCTCGGTGTACCTAGGACACATTGAGCACTTGGAGGTAAAACACTGATATTTAATGAAACTTTTAACTTTTTTCTATTATAATCGCTTTATTAGTTCTAGTGAGATATTTAAACCACAAAACCAACATAACATACATAGTATTTTTTTCATATTAGCAACAAAAGTCTAGTGAGTACATAAACACAGGTACATTTAAACATATCATATATAACGAATGTACACGAGGGCACACGAGGGAATATTAGTAAAGGTGGAACGAAACCACCACTTATGTAGTAACTATTATCTAATCTGTGCCACCACCTGCATTAATAGTCGCTATCGTTGTTACTGTTGTTCCTCTATTAGCGCTAGTCATTGATCCAGCTTGCTTTTCGCCAAGAGGGGCTAATAGGTAACTCCAGAGGAACATGGGCACTATTGACATTCTATAATCCAGTTTTATATTAATTTCAGATTTAGATATCAGTCGCTTTTATGTCGGATAGACATTTAGAAAGGATTTTCTGAAAATTTGTTACATGTTTCCATACAGTGCTGTAAATAACGACGCGAACTTTATGAATTATCTACATTAATTGGCGTTCATTTCTTCTTATCTTTACTCCTAGGTATAATTTTTGAAATATTAAATGTATTTTATTACGAATCTAAAATGTGTAAATAATACTTTAACCTCCTGCTCAAGAAACAACACCAAGAACACTGAACAAGATTTAACTGATCAACAGTGACCGAGGTACAAGGGTACAACACTCCTGTCTCCTTCAATGCTGTAGAAGACGGTCAATCCCGTAAATTTAATATTGTTTTAACGGTCAATTGCACTAATATTGTCATAGCTTAGGACCACAGAACACAATACGCCAAGGGGCTTAGCACGATCTTAAGTAGCATGCTGTCACATTCATTTTGTCAAAGACAAGAAGTGACAGCATTCTTCTTAGGATTGTCTTAGCTAAGTTAGGGTTAGTGAAATTGGCCATAAAACTTGTTAAATCATAGAGTTGATCGCATATAAAAGTTACGCATTTGCCCCCGAGAAAAAAAAAGTGGTATCGCCAGGGGTACCCGTACGGTGGGTCTGAAGCGTAATTAATTTGGTGGACTATAATCATCTTTTGCAAAATTCATAAATCATAGAGCCATTCTCACCTCAAACTGCGCGGGATCGGTGGTGTAGTACGGCCCGTCAGCCGACATCATGAGGTGGAAGTAGAAGAGTGTGGGCGCTGGCGATCGGAACGGCGAGTTGATCAGATCGGAGCTATCCCACTCGAAGTCCTCCTCGCACCAGTAGGTGCAGAGGCACGGGGTCTCGCACAGCGACACAAACATTGCCATTGACTGCTCTATGCAGTAGCGCAATGCGTACTGAAAATAAAAAATTCATGCCTGGAGTATGCACTTTTAAAAATGCAGTTTGTTGCACACTGCTTAGAGTTGAAAGTCCGATGCAAGTGCCTACATTTCTTATTGAAATATTGTGTCGGACGATAACTGTTTTACCCCCCTAAACCTTTACAAAATAAGACACTTTTTTCAAGACAGTATATAGCTTAATCTATGTTTGTACGTTTTGCTTTTTTTGTAATTCAGTATCATTTAGTCAAAAAATATAAAAATGCTGGAGCTAATTTTTAAGTTTAAAATATGGATATTTAGATGCAAATAATTTATATTCTGAGCAATATTACTTCAAAATCAAAACGTACAAAACTAGATCTTCATAATATCTACAACATTTCCAAAAATTATGAAAATTGGACTATGTAAAGGGGGAGAAATACCTGAATGTTACCTAAATGTTACCTAAATGTTATCGCTTTTTGTATGAAAACTTACAGCTTCACAATCCTCTTAAGAGGATTGTGAAGCTGTAAATTTTCATACTATACTTTCATATTTTCTACTAAATTTTTATATTTTCGACTTAAAAACTACCTTGAGCATTTTTGTCTTTTTTTGACTAAATTATACTGAATTACAAAAAAAGCAAAACGTACAAACATAGATTAAGGTATATTGAATCTAATGACACCAAAAGCGTCTAATTTCATAAAGGTTTAGGGGGGTAAAACAGTTATCGCCCAAAACAATATTTCAAACAGGAATTGTAGGCAATTTCGACCATTTTTTGCAACTCTCTCTATCGCACAATACGGGTCGGGGGCAGGGGTACAATGTAGTGATAATGATGTGACATAATGTTATCGTAGTTATTGTCGCCTAGGGAGGAGAAAGTAATATCGATATATCGATCAATAGTGAAAGTTATTACTCAAGTCGGAACTATTAATCTTCACAAATACCTTATACATGAAAAAGTAAATATCTTTTTGAATACGTTTATTGATTTTAGTGTTTTATTTTAAAGATTTTATTTCAATACAAATTTCCTTATGTAAGGGTTAGCAGCCTGTAGCCTGTTAACTTTACTGTAAATTCCCAAAACCAAAAAAGGAAAAAAATGTAAGTATGTAAGTAGTTGTTTGTTATAATAAACATGTGCCATAAAGAAACCAACTCAAAATAAATTCGTATTTTGTTTCTTGTGATAGGTATTTGTTATGCAATGTATGAAGTTGGAGCAGCTAAAAACGTATATTAGACTATGCAAGTAGCGTTATTTTTAATATTAATTTATTTGAATTTTATTCCTCTAAAGCTGGGCTCTAAGGTTTTACTCGCGTTATGGAATCTACGATTGTATAAAAAATACAAACGACAAAGTACCTAAATAATATACGAGTATGTAGGGTAGGCACCCTTAGTACGGTTTTGAAGTTTTTTTTTCATTCTAACTATAAAATTTAAAGCAGCTGATTACATATACTAATAGGTATTTTTAACCGACTTCAAAAAAGGAGTTTCTCAATTCGATGCGTATGCTTTTTTTGTGTATGTTACGCGATTACGCCGCCAATTGCAGACCGATTTTCAAAATTCTTTTTGTATTCTCAAAATTATACTCCAATGGTGGTCCCACGGTTACCAAAGTTAGGATCTGATGATGGGATCCCATAAAAATGGAGGGAAATCCTTAAATTTTTAGGTGCATCCAACGTGTTTTTTTTTATAAAAACGTCGCCCCACACTAGGTTTTTCTCCTGTGTCGTGGGTGCAGTTACAAACATAGAATATCACATGCACATACGCCCAGACCGGAACAAATTTCTGTAGGCCATACAAAACATCTGTCCCGTGCGGGAATCGAACCCGCGACCTGTTGCGCAGTAGGCGATCGCTCGACCTCTGCGCTAACCGTGTCAACCGTTTTGTGTGTATGTTACGCGATTACTTCGCCAATTGTAGACCGATTTTCAAAATTATTTTTGTATTCGGTAGAGTATACTCCTAGGGTGGTCCCTAGGTCACCAAAGTCAGGTTCTGATGATGGGATCCTATGAAAATCGAGGGATACCCTAATTTAATTAGGGTTTCTTTCACTAAAAAGTTAAACAAAAAAAATATTTTACAAAAAATAAAAACTGACTTCAAAAACACTGAAAAGTTAAAAATTGTGTAAGAATAGGTACAGTCAACATTACATTTCTATATTGAAGTCGGTGCCAAACGATGATCTCCTAGAAAGTCTTAAAATTTAGCACCGTCTTCAATAATGATGTGTGATGTTGTCTGTACCTATTCTTATATTATTTCTCACTTTTCAGTGTTTTTGTAGTCCGGACGAACCCGACGAATCGAACCCCGCCGGACGGACCTCCCGATCAACATCCGGTGGCCTCAATCACTAGACCACGGAGGTGATAAAAATGAGAATTCTAAGACTATTAGTAACTACCCAAGATTAGTGTATAAAAATGAGAGGTATTTTTTTATTTGATGCATAATTATTACTTTATATTTTTTAAATCCCTGCTCTTATTTAGTTTGTATGTAAAAGTATTAATTTATCTATCTAAAATAATAGATTTTTTATTCATTTTTAAGTTAACAAGAGGTCTGTTCTTGTTTAAACAATTGTAAATGTCATTTTATGTTTAGTGTTTATTTTTTTCATAAAGGGATCCATTATTGATTCACATCTCAAATGAAAATAATTTTAATTCAGTATAACACTCATCTTACAAAAAGTCATTTTCTTTAGACATGTAAATGTACGATAGATAAGTACTTTCATAACAAATAACAGCTCAGTCCTATAAAGTAGGACTTGGTAGGGATCCCAAGTAAGTGCCTACACTATAAATTTCAAAGGAATACTGAAATAATTTACGAAACTTATCTACTAAAATATTATAAAGAAAGAAGATTTGTATTTTTGTTTGTAATGAATAAACTCAAAAACTAGCTCACTGGGAAGTCTCGGCGTAATTATTGTTAAAATGATTTTTAGAAATAAAGCTATTTTTATTTATTATATTTTTTATTTTTAAAAACTACTAGGCTGATTTTAAAAAAATTTACTAATAGAATGCTACATTATCACTGAGTAATATAAGGTTATAAAATAATTTTTCATACGGGAAAACAAAATTGCCTCACGAAGGCAAAGTTGCGAGCGGAAAGGCAGTCAGGAATACCTAAGCAACGCAAAACATTACAAACGGTAAAATAATGATCTCGAGTTCTCGCGCCGAGGAGTCGCGCGCTGCTGTCGTAGTGTGCGTGAGAATTTGCGCGTGTTGTATTTGTGGTGTAAACGCCAGACGGGAGGCCGAGCGGTGTGAAACAGATAGCATTTTAGAAAATACCTACTCGCGCCGCGCACGATTACTTCACAATCCTCTTAAGGAAAAATGACTAATTTTCCTTTTTCATTAAATCCGGTATTGGATAGGGTTATATCAGAATCCGTCTGGTGTGCTCCGTCGTCGCTCCACTTTTCTTCCCGTGGATGTCGTAATAGCCAACCAAACCAAGGGCGTTTACTGCAATTACCTCTGCGAAGTAATATTTTGTTCGAATGTTTCTAACCTAAATGTCATAATAGCCACATTCAAAAATATCTTGCTTTGCGCTTGCGTTGAGCCTACAGCCTACAGACCTGCATTGCACGCCAGCCGGGGGTGCGGTGTACTTCCCTGATCTACATTCACTCATACTTAAGTTACAGTAACAATGCTAAATAAGTTTTGTGATGTAAAAAAAAATATTCAAAAAAAAAATTACTTGAAAAATTATGTCCTATTAGTTTCCGGTCTTTGTTTTCTTCCAGGCCAGGCCATGAAATTTGCGCTGTCTAAGAAAGTATGTAAACAAAGAAGTAAAGACACTAAAAGTTTTTCTTCGATCAAAACTCTAATTTTATACTTTTTTTTTAGTTTATTAGGCACGTATTGAACTATCGACTCTTAGTTGTATTCTTTCAAGTTGCTTCGGTGAGCTGGTATTTATTCACTAAACGTATTACACGTTTCAATGTATTAAAATTCAGCCATCAGCGTGTAATAAATGGCATGAAACTTTATGGCAGCGACTAACCGAATTGATGTAGTAAAAGGAAACTCCAAATACAATATTACCTGCATTCTGAAACGCACAAGCTGCATGAATCGACACAGCTTACTGACACCATAGAACTCCCATTTTTTCTCGAATATGTTAAACCACCTGTAACATTGTAAGCGATTATTAATATCAATTGATTCACGAGTAGTTTTAGAGTTTGAAAGATCGCATCACTAACCCTTTGCCGACGTCTCTGAACGACATCCTGATGGCGTGGGCTGTGTTGTTTAACCACGTTATGTTCAAATACTTCAACATCTGCAAAGAAATAATAATTATGTATTAAACATTATTACTTATTTTTTTTATAATTAATAGATAGTGAAAGCAGACGTGTTTTTTCTTTCTTACAGTCCCGGATCCTTTACGAGAAAAGAGGCGTGTAGAAGCAACTTGCAGGTCGGCAACGTGAGGGTGGCTAGTATGGCGTGAATTCTTTCTCCCGCACTAGCTATCTTCGCATTTGGACACTATTTCCACTTACCATTAGGTAGAATGACGTCAACAAAGAATATGTCTAGTATTTTTTTAATGACGTATAATATTTTGTAATATTTGACATACTTATATTATTAATGAATTTTTTGTATTAATTTTTTTCTGATTGTTATGATTTTTGTAATTTGTTTATAGGTAATGTTGTAATTTTTTCACATAATTATAACGCTAATATAAGTTTTTTCTCTGTGTAATTGTATTATAAGAACATACCGCCGCATAGGGGCTACTGTAAAGGCGCTATGTTGGTACTCTTTTTTTAATAAATAAATGTCTAATTCAGCCAGTAGACAACAATGAACACCTTAATAACGTTTAATCTAAATCTAAAGTAGTTCCATTTGAAAACCAGCCATTTTTTATCAATATTGAATCTGAAAATTTTAGCTGAACTAAGACCATTTGGCCACTTTGTTATTTTTTTTCATTGTCCTGCAGATGTGTAGTCGATAATGTGTTTATTCCTTCTGCAACCGTTTCATCGCTATCTCTTAAATGATTAAAAAATAATGATAGAACTTAAGCAAGCTGATGACTTACATAAAGTTTATAAAATATCACTAACTTTAGTGAATAGACCGGTAAATCTGAACAAGATGGTCTTAATACTTTTCCAGCATCCTACAGCTTGCCAAGTAGCCAACATGTGCGGGGGCTCGTCAAGCAAGTTAAAGTGAGAAAAGTACCTGAGACACCTGCGATTCCAATTTTAGGTATTTATACCTCTATAAAACAAGTTGGTGCATGGGATCAGATTAGAACTCGTGAGCTTTTCATTTCCAAAGCTGGTGTCAAAGAGAATTCGGCTTGATTCTGGTCACACACGTAAATAGGGTATAATAGCTGCTTATCATCAAGTGGACTATTATAAGCTTTTTTGCCATATGTTATGTTATTAAAAAATATATAACCTACAGGAAAACAAAACCCGCAACTTACCATAGACGTGCAATGTTGTTGGGCGGCATCGAACTCTGCCAAGCTTACGTTCCGACCGTAGTTGGTTGTGAAAAATAACATTGATTCCACCTGGTAAATCGAGTTTTGACAATTTAACAAGGATCATTAGTACTACGACTCTTGTTGAAAATTACGAAATAAGTGCTTTGCTCAACGAGAAAGTACCCGATTACCAACGAGGGTATAGTTTGGGTTTCTTTGAGGGTGTAGGAAAATTAAGGTCTACATCCTTAAACATACTCATAAATTACCAGGTCTAATGTGATATTAATTTCTCATTTTAAAGGAAAACAATATTCAAAAAGCCGGAGTTAGATTTAAGATAATTATGATTTATAATAACCTTTTAAAAATGATTTTGTTATAACAATCGTTTTCATAGGAAAATTACTCGCCTTGCGGCCCTTAAATTTTCCTCGTTTGAAGCAAAAAGTAATAAACCAAAGACGTACAGACCCCGAGCAGAGAATATGCTGAAATACTGGACAATGAAGAAGTCGCATGATGTTGAAAATATTAAATATATTAAGCTCAGTAAAATTAAAATATAGACCAAAAGTAATATGCTTGTATTCATTTATGAAATCAGTTAATAAAATACTGGGAAATTGATAATTTAAATTTACATAATGTGTCTTACAATATGTAAGTATGCAGGACTTCCTATCTATTTCTGAATAACGACGGCTAATCTCAACTAAAATTAATTCGCAAAAGTAAGTTTCAGTTTCAATTGCTCGAGAACAAGAGTTATAATAGTGCACAAAATATATATATGCGCAAAAATCAATTGCTTCTCATGTCTTATAATAATGAAACACAAAGGACCTAGAAATGTTATTATTTTCGGACACACATCAGGGTTCTGACCACCTCATGTATTCCGTCAGCCGTGGTTTTACTATACCTTCAGACATTCCTGAACCACAAGGTGGATGCAGGAGACAGATTCCGAAAGCACGTACAGCGAATACCACTGATTGTGTTTTAAACGCCCGCTAAAGTCATCCATCACGCACTGCATGCGTCCTGCGGCAAGATAATGAAAATACTATAGGTGTTGTAGAATTTGATGGCAAATGTAGATGCGAATTTACGATATAGCATTAAATACAAAGTTTTTATCTCTTATATAAAAAATTTGTGTCACAGTGTTTCTTATCGAGCACCGTCAAAACGGCTTAACCGATTTTAATGATTTTTTGTGTATATTTGGTAGGTTTGAAAATAGTTCATAGACTGTTTTTCATACCCCTAGGTGATAAGGCTGGCCATCTCCAGAAATTTTGGATTGTTGAGCTTTATTAAAGCGAAATATGGTTCGCGGGCATAGCCAGTCTAATCTAGAGTTGCCAACCGTTCTGTTTTCCCAGGACATGTCCTAGTTTTTGCAGTATCCTGGGATATCCTGAATAGTTTCTAAGCAGCGTCCTGGGATTTTTAATTCTAAAGGTTTCTGTGAGCAAGATGTCATACAAATCTGTTGAGTTTTTTTTCATATAGGTATATAGAACACGAGATATTACAATGACTCTTACCCAATGATATTATACTTGAAATAAAGTTCTTACCATAATCTGGAGTTGGAGCCTCATAGTCTTTACTTGGTGGATCGATGAAGCTGTACAGGTCTCTATATTTTTGGATTGTATGGATTATTTTCATCTTGCCCTCCATTTTGCGGTATAATAATTCTGCCTGATAACACAAGAGTAGGTTCTCAATTAGTAAAACATCTGTAATTTTTTATTGATCTATCTATGCTATTGACCGCAGATGGCCTTCAAGCATGTCCCGCTATCCAAATAGAGTCACCAGTAGGCTTACTTTTGCGCTAATTTCTATTGATCGACATTGGAATTGTGATTTATTGTACGCTTGAGTAGCAACAGTGTTGTTAAATCCGCATCTTGAGAAAACTTAATAACACATTGTTAATTTTTTATTAATAATCCTCGCAATAGAGGTCCAATTTGACGCCAATATCGGCGCCAACATAGAAACTTAAGCGAAGACAAGCGTATGAACACAATCATAACGTCGATCGATTAGTTCAAGAATAAACCTTCTCTGATCGTTCAAGCCCAACCGGGGGGTTATTGTCTAAGAAAAAATCAATCACGATCGCTTTGAATTTTTTTGTCTTTGCTGCGTCAATACAAAACGCTGTGTCGACTCTGTCTGATAAAAAAGAGTAATGGATGCACTTTGACTGTCAAAATTGAAAGCGATCGCGATAAAATTTTGTTCCACATTCAAGGGGCCGGTTCCCATTAAATACGATTGGAGGTCGGTTATGATGTTTGTCATAGAAGGCATAGAATGATAAGCAATTCAGGGCAAGTGGTGATTTATTTTTATATTTATACTGACAATTAATCATATCCACACCGGACCCCTCACCGAAGGGAGACTCTGTACCAGGGTAGCCTGCTTGGGTGCCTCCGTCTTACCTATTTTTGTCGCAAACAGAAGTGCTTGCATTGCTGTAATCCAGTTTGAAGGGTAAGATATGGCAGTAAAATTACTGGGTACCGTCACTTTACATCTTATGTCACAAGTTGACAACGTATACTGTGGTTTTTATGGGGATTGCAAATTTACAGCGAATACCACAAAAACCACATGTACTATAGATGACTTACCACTTACCATCACTTGGGCAGCTTGTTTGCCAACTTAGTTGTATAAAAAATATGTTTAAAAAGTAACAGATACGGCATAAGCTAGCGCGTATTGATATTTAGGACGTTTTAGCTTCAGTGCTCATTATTAAGACAGTGAAACAGTGCGACGTTTAGTATTCTGGTATTAATAATCCTTCTATAATATTATAAATGTGAAAGTGTGGATGTTTGTTACTTAATCACGCAAAAACGGATTTGGATGAAATTTGGCATGCAAATAGCCTTTGACATGGAAAAGAACATAGGCTACCTTTTATCCCGATTCCTAAGTAGTTCCCGAGGTGCAGTTTTGAAATTTGGTTTAGAAAATGACTTCCAATTATGATTCAAAAGTTAATAAGACCCAAGGGATCTTACATAACATGCAACTGTGTATATGTGCTATCTCTGTTTCCAAAACACTTTTTGGATTAAAGTGTGAGTATATGACATATCTACGTATAAATATCATTCTTAACTTAATTAATTGTGATTTTTTAAATGCGGTTTTATTAGGTAAATGTAAACCTGATGCATTTTATCACACAATCATGTCCACGCAAGCACAAATGATATACACACAGCAATACTACGCAGCGTAGGTACATAAATATAATTCGCTTTTGATACAAGTCTGGGAAATCACATCCATATAAGGCTGTGTCCAGCGGCAACAGTAAAATTTCATTATAGGGGTCGGCGAAACTTACGAATACTCGATACGATGAGCCTAATTTTGACCTTTTTCGGTGATACAAGTCTGAATCGTATGCTATTTTTATTTCAAAAAGCATTGTTTATAATTATTTGCTTACCTACACATTTCGTGATATATCGACGACATGTCCTTTTGCGGAAATCGAATAACCAATTAGAGGAACGAAAACCGCGAAGTTGGTAAGTAGAAGATGATGATGAATAATCCCTTATTCTCCCTCATCTCTCATCTTTCTCTCTGTGATTTCTAATGCTGCTGTCTTAAATTCTCTTTTGACGACAAAGAAATGCCCGATGACTTTGCGGTTTTCGTTTCTCTAGCTGGTTGATGGACTTCCGCAAAAGAATATGTATAACTACAACACAGACTTTCTGACGGCTCAAGAAAGTGAGATAATATTTTAAGCTATAAAAAATCACTATAGTGCATATACTTTTTGTGGATATCCCCCTATCTCCTAGATTGTACAAGTAAAGTAAAATAGAAGTTATTACCCTTAAATTGATTAAATACCTCCTTTTTCAGCGCGGCAAGGTGCTCCTCGTCGGGAGCGCTGCGCGTGCGCACCAGCTGCAAAATGGCCGGCATCCACTTCCTAGGCATCATCGGCAGTCCGTGCAGCAATAAACAATCCAGATATAGAAAGAACCTATATATAATTATAATGATTTTATTCATTGTGATACAATTATTATTTGATTTTAATTAAAATAACTCTTATCCTTGCTTCATTAATTATGTTTTTTTTTTTCAAATAATCACTATTGTGATATGGTATGAAATTATGGTATGAAAAAAATATGTATAAAATATGTATAAATAATATAAAAAATATGGTATGAAAATTACAAAGCCATTTGGAGGTCTTTGATTCTTTTTCAGAATATATTACTCCCTCAATTGAAAGATTTTTTAAAATCCTAAGAAATGGACCGAATTTGTGCAGCATAGAATTTGTAACAGTTTTAGCTATTAATTTTTTTTAAATTAAACCTCTCTATAGTAATGTCTTATTGACATTTATTTTTTGATTTTTGTAAAAGCTTGTAAAGCGTAAAGCCTAAAGTAAAATTGTAAAGCCTTCAAAAATCCCGCGGTTAACGATTACTTCATCTTAGAATTAGCATATTTTGAAATTAGGGAAAATTACAAAATATGCGTGTTGAGTCTTTTAATATCTATGTTTCATGTAGGACATAACGAACAGTAATCAAATGTGTGCCACATTTTTTGAATTAAGAATTTTCAAATTATCGTTATTGTTATTTGTTTGATTACTGTTAGGTACAATATTCTCATTGCAAAAGTTGCGATCTTCAATATCAATCATCTTCGGTTACGTGAGTTACCAACAAACCATTTCAATTGATCGTTGAACGACGGATGATAAAAACTAATACAGTAGAACCTCTTTAAGTCTAATCTGGATAAGTCGAAAACCTCGCAAACTCGAAAAAAAAAACGTTTTGTTCCTTTCCCCTCAAACCCCAGAACCTCCATTATGCGAATAATCCAAAATCTCCACCCTCTATTAGTCGAAATAATCAGTGAGTCCTTAAAAGGCATTTCAATACATATTTTCCCTTTAATAACTCGAAAAAATTAATTGGACCTCTGTATATCGAACATAGCAGTAGGTATTTTATTTGACCGATAGCTCGAAGAAAAATAAGTTACCGACTTTAAGAATTTGTGGACAATGTATACACCATTGTTTTTAAAAACGATTTAGGAGTATACAATAAATAGGATTACAAATTCTTAGGAATTTATAACAGAGGTTAAAACGTGTTTGTTTGCTTGTTGTCAGTTATATTTTAATTTCTCGACTCGAATAATAACAACATGAGCTCCATGATTTCCATTAAAGAAGCAGGAACAGCTATGAATAAGTACTTATTTTATAGTGCAAATCAGCAACTTTGGAGAACAAGAATTTGCTGCTCTTTATAAATTAGACACTGCCACGGGTATAGATAGAGAACAATCGAATTATCTAAAGAAAAAAATAATACCAACTGACTTTGTTTATTCTTTATGGATATTTTGAAATAAAGTTGATTTGTAATAAGTATAAATATGTTTGTTACCTCTGTAACTTCAATTTTTATCAATTTCACCTCTCTAACTTAAAATTAGAATGAAACCTAACCTATACAAGTCGAATCAAAATGTGCCTAAGTCGAAATCCTCTATAAGTCGAAAACTCTATAACTCCAAATTTTTTGGGTCTCCCTTCATATTTGACTTACTAGAGGTTCTACTGTAGTTGCTTCGAGAGTAGCTTGGCTGCATACCTAAGGTCGTTCTCCACTTGCGCGCGTAGCTCGACTGCGAATTTGACACGTTGAGCGAATGTTTCAGGGTCGTCTGCCTTGAACATAAGCCGGATGCGTGGAATACTAAAACGGTCAAACAGAGTGGTTGTACTCCCTGACGGATCATTTCGATCTTGGCAGTCACTTCACTGCCCAACAATCGCGACAAACGCGGCACAGCAGTAGCAGCCCAACACAATAGGTGCGTTCCAGATAAGCACCGATTTGCATCATTTTTTACATTTTAAGCATCAAAGCGTTTTATTAGCTTTTGGTGTTAACTTTTCGTGCTGGTTTCGTTTGTTACATTTAAATATTTTTAACAAGATAGCATCAAATATCCAAGCTATTACGGGTCGTCTAATATCACTTTTTGACAAATTTGAAATTGGACTCATAAAATCTTTTTGCATTAATCAAAAAGGTTTTTCGGATTATTTTCAAAATAAATTGAATGAAATGTATAGTTTAAGTCGACTCTGAATTGTATTATTTAAAAATTTAAGTCAATAATAATGATATACACGGTTATTTATTTATCACCCTGGAAAATTTTAGGGACGCTTCAGGACACATCCAATATTATATAAAAAATAATAAAAATGAAATAAAAAAATTTAAAAAAAATCTCAAAAAATGCTGCTCGCAACTAGTGCAGCATTTTTGGATTTTTAAAAAAATTAATATAAAATTAAGTGAATTATTTTTTTTGTTCATATTTAAAACATTCTAATACCATTTCGTGAAGCCTCCCTTAAATTTTCCAGGGTGATAAAAAAATAACCGTGTATAATAATAATAGACTAACTTTAGATGAGATGTTAAAATTCAGCACGAACAACAGTTCCTAACACCGTTTGGTTTGTAACTATTAGCGTGGCTAAAAAGTTTCATTATTTGATTCCTATTGGCCAATTTTTAACTATTTTGATAGTTTTAAATAAAATTATTACAAGTTTAGTCATTTTGTCTGGAACTAATAAAAAGCATGTACTTACTTAAATATAAATTTGTAGAAACGGCAAGCACACAAATGTGAACAGCTATCTTTTTGAATGATTGATCAATCAATAATACTACAGCAATAGATTCTTATCAATGGCGCAGACTAAAAGATAATTATGAATGACCGTTTGGCTGATTAAGTATTATGAATGAACTTCGGCTTTCGTACACCAAATACATCCACATCACGTATAAAGTAAGTATTATTTTTTAAACATTTTAATACAATAATATTTTTTGCTAACCGAAATAATAAAAATACGTACGGAACAGTTATTTCACATTTTTTTACATCATTAACTAAAAATAGTAATGATGTAAAAAAATGACAAGTTAAGACAATTTTTTTTTGTCGTGAACTGCTCTAGAAATAACACGCAAAAGAGGTTGAGGGTTTTCGTCGAGGGAAGTTAGCTTTTCTAGTTGTGTTTTAAATTGGACTTATTATGAATTTGTTTTTGAACTCCCAATTATGAAAAGAAAGATAAAAGTTTTATAACTGAAACTAATATGTTACAAATATCTACCAGAAAAACGAACTACAGTTGATGGCCACTCTTATGAAAGCCACCAATTTCAGATATTTTCAAACGCTTAGTGGAATGTTTTAGACCACAATATATGTATATGTTGGTATATTTCAATATTTCACATACACGCCATATACTCACTTGAACATCCTCTTTGTCCCATCTAGTGCCATAACTTGCCAAGTGTTGGTATGCTTGTCGAAGCTGAAGGCCGCCACGTTTATCCACTGACAGCAACAATGAAAGATAATTAGATAACTAACACTCGACCAGTAGAATCACATAGCATAAATTGAAAGAAAGGTGAAATAAATAGAAATTAGTAGGTAAACTCGTGTCTGAGCTTTTTGAAAATTTCACCCTTAATGAGGTGAAATGGAGGTTTAAGATTTAAGTTCAATTTCAAAAGCTTCCGATTTATAGTTTGAATTCTTTTTACTACGGGAAATTGTTTTGACTATATAATCTCCACGAAAAACATTAAATTAATGCGGGCGTAGCTGCGGGTGAAAATCTAGGATAGGTAGGTATTTTACAGTTCTTGAGCTCGTCAGTAACCGTAATCAACTGGAGTTTTCTGCTGCCAACAATTACGATCAGGGGGAAATCCCAGAGGCCACCCGACATCAGGTTCGTAGTACCAGTGTTGGCCAGTGGCAACTCTTGACAATGTATGGTACAGCTTGGCAAAAAAGAGTTTGAAAAAAATGAGGGCGCCACTAGTACAGTTACGCGTAAGAAATACGAAAATTTAAAGACACAATTTCAAAGAAGTTAAGTAATTTTTAAATAGCATTTGGAAGATTAAATAACGACAGTCTCAATAATACACTATCTAGTTGTGAAACTAGTTTTACTACGGAAATCGCTTTTTAGTTCTAGCTGTCACCGCTCCAAACTCTTTTTTGCCAAGCTATAAGTTTTGAAAGATGTCGCTGTAATCCGTATTGTGGGAGTGTAGGTTGTGCGAGTACAGCGAGACACGTAGGAACTAGATAAGGTAGAAAAGCTTGAAGTAGGTCCAGTCTATTACTAGGATCTCGTGGCGGCGGAGGCGAAGTCGCCGTGTACTCATCACTGTTTGCGACCTTGCGGTGGACAACGTGTATACGACCACCCCGGAGGGGGAGGGCACTAGGGCGAAGGAGACAGAATTAAATAGCTTGTGGGGAGTCAAATATTGCGCGCATTGAAGAGTGCAGTCGCAGAATTCCGCGCGCATCTTTCGCGATTCGGCACGTAAGTGTAAGTATTACTAGGATTGTTGAGTGGGGCTATAGATGGAAAGTGGGTTAGTGTAGTAAAAATATTTTCTGCTTTTTTGATGCTGCAGCTCACCCAAGCTTTGGTAAAAGTACGTTAAGTAGGTAGTAAAATCATTGATTTATGTTTATACGAGTATCTAAAAATTATTAAATTATAAACTTTTACTTATAATTAAGCGTATTATATTAAATACATAACATAAAAAACTGTCTGTCTGTCTGACCTAACGGCGATTCAACTTCGCATTTCATAAACACCAACCAGTGCTGCATACGTGCACATGTAGGTAAGGAAGAAAAGAGTAGGCGAAGATAATAACAGAATTTCAATCCCACATTATAAAACATCGAAGCATGCACCAATGAGCTAAAGATGACAAATCTAATATTGTTTTTAGGAGTTGTGTAACCTCGCCGAGCACACCTTGTTGGTGTGCCCGGCCTGGCGACCACAGCGCAGCAAGCTTAATGCTGCGCTGGGAGGCGGAGACCTCTCGCTGCGGAGCATGGTCGTGGCCAAGCTCCGCGGCGAGGCGGAATGGGAGGCTGTCGCCTCCTTCTGCGAGGACGTCATAGCGCAGAAGGAGGCTGCGGAGAGTGAGTGGGAGGAAGATCCCCAAGCCGCTCCCCTACGCCGCAGACGGATAGGCAGGCGATGCCGGCATTCGCACAAGCAATGCCCGTCTAGAGACCCTGCCGTGGAGGCCTGGGTGCACGGTTGACCCCGTGCACGCCGCCATAAGGCCCTCCGTATGGGGATTGCCCTGGTGTTCTCGGGCAATCCCGCCTTGACGAGAGCCCGACTGGGTTGTCGGGCTTGCCCGGGCGCGTAGGTAGTGGAGTCGCAGTGTGGACCTAAACTAGCGCGCCCATAAGGGAAGGGAGAACAACAGGGGGTTTTAGTGGGTAGGCCTGGCACTCTGCCGGGTTAGCCCCACACACGCCCGACGAAGCCAACGGCGGGTACGGTGCGGTCACGCATTTCCCCCGAAAGAAAAAAAGGAGCTGTGTTACCTCATATAGATTGTTCAGTACTTGCATGGTATCTCCCAAAGCTTTAGTCGTCTTTCCTTCTTCCTTTGGTATGAAAGCAAGACCCGGGCATGGGTATTGCTCGCCTTCAATCATACCAAGCGACAACCACTCTTCGGGAACCCTAGAATTGTCGCAATATAACTAATACATTCATTTAAAAAAAATGTTTGATTGGACGAAATACAAACCTGCAATCAAAGTCAGTGTTGTCAAATATATCAAGTTCCAATTTCGGGTACGGAATGTTCAATCCATAATATTGGGTATCTGTGATCGGGTATTCAGAAGAAGGTAACAGCAAGTAGGGTTGAATGCCCAACTCCCTTAACATTTTCTGAAAAAAAAAAGAATTTAACAATTGTTTTATTTAAAATTGTTCCCAACGGTGACAAGCAAGAACGCTTGAATTAAAACCAGAACTAGAAAACAGTAATGGATAACATTATTGAATGGGCAGCAATGTATTCCCGACTTTTCTGGAACCCACACCAGCAAGCCAGCAAGACCATAAATCGCGACAAAGTTCTTGATTACAGCCCGTAAATGGTTCGTCAGAGCGTCGGTGGCGCAGTGGACTCGTCACTTGCCTTCCAATCGGGGGGTCGGGGTTCGAGACCCGCCATGTACCAATGTGTTTTTCGTTTCGAATTTTATATGTACATTTGTCTGACGCTCCTACGGTGAAGGAAAACATCGTGAGGCAACCTGCATACATCTGCGAAGAAATTCAATGATGTATGTGAAGTCGACCAATCCGCACTGGGCCAGCGTGGTTGACTAAGGCCTAATCACCCTAATATAGGGTAGGCTCGAGCCCCTCGGTGGGGACGTATATGGGCTGTGATGATGAAATGGTTCGTAGCCGATTGCACGAACCCGTGAGAGGTATGTGTACAATATACTATACAGAGAGTTCGAAGGCGGTGATGCCACATGGCGGAAAAGTACAGGCAGCAACACGTCAAGCTTTACACACATACGACATAGAGCAATCTCAAGATCAACATGTAAAGTCTGGTGTGTTGCTGTGTGTACTATAAATACCTAGAAAATTAACATTCTGTATTTTTGTAATACCGGCAGAGTCGTTCACAGGGGAGAGATATCTCTAACAAACATTAGCTCAAAACTTGAGGACGACCATAAAATCTAACAGTACTAATGCATAATACGACAAGACGATATATTAAAAAATGTGTAAATTTTTTAAGTTTCACAAAGAAAAGCTGTGTCGATGTGATTTTTTTTTACGAATTTAAGTCGATTGCCTCTAACATAATTTCCTGATTAAGTTTATTATTGACATGAGATTCTTATTTTTTAACATGGTTTTATAGTCTTACTTAATTTTTGTTGTTTTCGAGACATTTTAAAGACATTATGTGTTAGAGTTAGTCGATTTTAATGGTTGGTTCTATCGAGTAGTGCCATTAAAATAAGATGTTATTTTTAGAATTGCCGGGGGTCGTTCCCAGTTCAGGCAAGCTATTATTCTTAAGTAAATAAAACATATTTGTTACTTTGCATTTTCTTGAAAAATGCTAAATAAATTGATATGCTGCTAAGAGCTCGGTGGCCCAGTGACGCGGATTCGCTTCCCACCCGAGATGATTTTTTTATTGATTTATACATTTTCCAATACCATTTAGTCGTACGAGATCCACCGGACCCCAGCACCCATATATGGCACCACGTGGTTGCCGGCGACTGACAAACACTGAGACAGAAGGGATACGCCTCTGAGCTAGGAAGCTACTCGACGTCTCAAACGTTCAGAAGCGTACATCTTATATTTGACGAAAAATGATAAAATCCAAGTCATTTGGGGTCCAATAGACCCCACGCGACTAATTAAGGTTAAAAACAAAATTAAAAAGGTTTATCATACAACATAGTAAAATAATTCTTGATTTCGTCTAACCTTAATATTGGCGGCTAGAAATTTTCTTCTCAAGCGCTCTATCTTCACAAGCCTCGGCAGCTCCTTGGGCGGGACTACGCTGAGAAATTGCAACTTGGGCACGAACGTTTGGAACGGGAATTGCTATAAAAACATGTTATAACGTAAAGTAACAAGTAACTATCAAAAGACAAAGCAATGCACATTCTCTACAAAATAAATTTTAATCTTACGACGGATTCGTCTTCTTTGTAAGTGGTCCAACGTCCAGGAGGTAGCAGCATCTTCGCTCTTTGAGGCGTAGGCAGTGAAACAACAGTAGGCACGAGCCGGTCGGTCTTGGCCTAAAAATATGATTGATAAATATGTACATACTATTTTTTTCATTGTTTTTTTTTCCTGTATTTCCCGCAAATTGAAGACACTAACGAGAGAACATAAATACATAATAGTAGTACACATATATAATATTTACTACTATTATGTATTTATATTGTCGGTTTATGAATTTATATAATTGGGCCTGGCGATCCCAACGCCGCGAGTTACGCAAGGCGTTGGGTGGCGGTGCGGTGACCTCTGGCTGCCAGTCATCGTCGGTAAGATGCTGGCTAGTGAGAGGGAATAGAAGGCTGTCGCGGCCTTCTGCGAAAATATTATTACGCAGAAAGAGGCAGCGGTGCGGGATCGGGAAAATCACCCAAATGCCGCTCCACTCCGACGCAGAAGGTTGGGCGGTAGCGAGCTTTAGTAGCCCACCTTCCGTGACCGGCCTTCGGTGTGGCCTGCGCGCTAGGGCAGCTCCTGATCGCGCAATTAAAGGCCCCTCCGTCTGGGTATTACCCCCATGCTCGGGGTAACCACAGGCTACCACAGGCGTTAAGACTCGGCCCGTAGCTGGCTGGGCTGTTCCGGAATGGTTCGGAGAATTGGGGTACCCGGACCGCCCTCACTATGGACAAAATGGATATCGTGATTGGTTCAGTGGGTATGCCCTGCTCTCAGCAAGGAGAGTCCCAAACACGCCTGTCGCTTAGCAACAGCTTGCGGTGCACAACAGCAATCCACTTCGGAAAAAAGGCCCCTCTTACCCTTAACCCCTGATGTTTGAGTTCACATATTTAACACCTGGTCATTTTTTCACTGGCAAAGCATTTATGTCATACACCCACTACTGGGCATAGGCCTTCCTACATGGAAGAAACCACCACGCTTGCACTGGTCCAAGGCGGATTGGTTGGTTGGTAGTAGTGCATTACAATAGCAACCGAGACCAACGGCTTAGCCTGCCTTGCGAAGTACGGAGGAACTCAGGAACACAAAGTTACTCGAAGGCAAAGGCCACACCGGAGGTGGCAGGCTTAGAGGTTGGCTAGGAGGCAAGCTTAGCGGTCAAAATGCTTCGATAGATAGTGGCCACACTGGCAGCGCACGCCTGGTGGTCTAAAGTGTATTTATAGACATTTATATTTTGTTAAAAAAAATGTCTCTCTTTTAAATTTTTCTAGAAAATTGCTTCTTAATTGCGAAATAATCGAACATGACGTTGAATACGTGTTATTAATATGTCGACGTCTACTAACTGAGAATTTGAAATTTAAAACAAAAAAGTAAAACATAATAATAAAATCACTGTAAAACAATTGTAAAATATCGGTTACTTCTTGCCACAATTTTTAACACACATAAATTGTTTACGTAACTTGTGGGAAGGAGTTCACAATGGCTCATTTTTATAAACAGAGGACTATTATCAATCAATTCCTCCACAATGCATCCTAGTAATCGAAGCAAATAACCGACGCGTCCGTTCGCCTCGCTAACCGCTATAGTCCAATCAACGGGGCATATGTAACCCGAAAAATTCTTCTGCCTCTGAAATTTGGCATGTGGTGAAGATACCTAATACAGATGACAGATGTACAATAATCCAACAAAATTTATAATGGGAAGTTAGGTATTTTTACCTAAACATGAAAAACGCTTATAACTCTCTGTGGATATTTCATCAGTTCGAAATTATTTTTGTATACGTACGTATGTACTAGTTAGAACAAGTATGTAAAGTAATCCAACATTTTTTCAATTTGAGTGATGCACTCAATTAAACTTTTAACATTTTGCGCAATAACTTCTATTGAAAAATTGCTCTGCTAATTTTAATTTTTTAATATGGTCTTATTTCCTTAAATGAATAGGTTTGTTAAGTAATCCAATAAATTTTCCTTTTTAAACATTTTTTATTTATTTTTGCTTAATAACTTGATGTGAAAATTACTCCGTCCATTTTTATACCTTTATAGGTTATATGATTTAATATTAAAACAGAATTATCAATAATCCAACAAATTTTCCAACGTTCATACATTTTTTAAAACATGTTCGCTATTAAATAGTCAATTATATTCGTAATTAGTCCAAGGTATAACTATTGTAGTAACGCCTCCTCCCGCTACTAAATACGCGAATTTTAAAGACACCATTAAAAATATAAAAGAAAAATACACCTGGCAACTCCACCGTCACCATAGCTCATTCGTTTTTTCGCGCTCTACGCAGCTGACACATATTTTACATGTTGATGTTTTTCAAAGTGATTATCTAAATAAAACTAAAATCCAGATACGCAGTGATAAAAATGGAGAAAAGATGTCAAAAGTTGTTCGAAAGTAAAATGGTTATCTTAACATAAAGAAAATAACCCAAGATGTCGAAACAGTAAGTACCTACCTGTTTTGAAGATGCGTCGTAATTTTGATTTAGCTTGGCAAGAGGACCTAGATACAATTAATTTAGATAAAATTTTATAATAAGAAATATATTTTTTAAAACTGCCTGCTTTCCGTGGGAAAGCGTTACCTATCAAGGCAAATGAATTAGACGATGTATCTAGGTACCTACTCGATTATGAACTCTATTCATTGGATATAGGCTAAAGCACAAATACCTTTATAGGAAATTATGGTATATACGAGTAGTTTATATTTATGACCAAGTTTACAAAGAATTGCATTGAAAAATATTTTAATTGAGGTTGCCAATGTAGATAAAGTTTCTTGAAAACTGCAAACTGTTAGATGGTCCATAACATAACATGGAAATTCCTAATATCCTTCTAAAACTTGAGATAAATTACTCGAAAAATAAAGTCAAAGGAAATGAGCTTTGCAATAGCTGTAATATCACAAGTATTGACTTCAATTTCCAAACAATCTTCTTAAAATATCTGAGTGATGTCTTTAGATTACAATGCAATAAGTTTACAATGTCAGTACAGCAGGATCAGAAGGAAACATGACTATGCTTTTATAAAAGACCTAATAGAAGCTATTAAAAGCAATAAGAGGGATGAATATTTGTACTCCAATAAAAGTGTAAAATTATTTACAGTCATAAAAAGAATGATAAACATTCTAAAATATAAGCCATGTATAAAAACCTCAAAAATTTGCTTCTAGTTTGAAAACCTACCAGCAAGTTGAAAATAAGTTTATTGAAAATCTACACTTTCAAATGAAGATTTCATGTTATAGATTTCATTAAATTAATGCATGCACTAAGTATTTACATCCAAATTATTCATAACAAAGAAAATTGTTAGTTTTTATGTTTGAATAATTGTATGAATACAATTGCTTTTACCATGCGGGTTAAATACAGTACATACATACCTTAACCATTTGTCTCAAGTCAATTTCAGGTATTTTTATAAAAAAAAAAAGGTGAATTTTTATATTGTAATATATATATATATATATATATATATATATATATATATATATATATATATATATGTGTATATATATATATATATATATATATATATTTTTTAAAAAAAAGCTGAATAAAGAACATAATAATAATTAAAATTAATAAATGTTTGACGACTTGATTAAAATATTGATAAATCAATAAGAAATGTTAGTTATTATAATTTTAAACTATAACTTATAACGGTTTACAATAGCTAGGCTTTTTTTTTTTTTTTATAAGATTTTACTAAATTTATTCAATGTAAAATAATTTTTAGGTTTTAAAATATATTCCTTCGATGTGACCTTAAAGATTAAGTGCAATAGAAAGGAAATGTATCACACTATTAGTCATCATCACTTATAAATAAATTTGGTTTGTAATTTTGCTCAATATTTCATTAGGAATGGCAGTTTAATTGTTTACACTAAGAGCTCAGATAGATATAAGTTTATGACTTTGAATGTTTGGGGGGCAATTACAATATACAGTATATGAGTATATTACAGTATATAAAAAATATTGTAAAATGATTCTGTGATATGGAGTACTTCCTAAACATTTTCTTTAGAAATTTTCTCAGGTGTATTATCAACTGACAGTAATTAAATGGTAAAAGCAAGACAGTATCAATTTCTTAGAACTGTTAGATACATAATTATGCATTAAGATGTTTTGCTGACCTCTCAAGTAGATGTGATATTTTATTAGAAATAGATAACACCACACTTTCAATACATATATTAACAGAAAAAGCTCAGTTTGATATCAATTAAATTGATCTTGCTAAACATTTGGCGGTGGTGTGAAACTAGCAGCATCTGATTTTTTGCTTAATATATAAAATTTCAAAATATTAAAGCTGATTTTAAATCTTGTAGTCTCAATGCAGATGTAAGTTGGAAACTGTCGCAGGACATAATGTACTTCTAAGATTTGTGATGCATTGATTCATTTGTAACACATATCAATAAAAAAAATAATAATAATATATATATGATTATATGATAAATAAATTATATTTTATAATATACATGTAATCATGGCATAGTCTTATGTTTCAAATGTTGATACTTTTACCATAGGATTAATATTGTTATAAAAGAAGAAGAAACTCCTCTTCTTTGATTTTGAAATTTTTGCAGAGTTATAACTGACAGAGCTTAAGGAATCTAAGTATTTCCTTTTTAGACCATTACCACTCAGGCTTACTACAAAGAAATAATGTTTCATTCAGATCTATCCAATGTTTTAATACCAAAAGTTTCTTTTTTCAAATCTTATGTTTATTTTTAAAGCAGAAGCATCGCATCAATCATTGCATTTTCACTGTTCAGCTTTTACACCAATTATCTAACTATAGGTAATAGAATAAGGTCAGATGATAAAATTAAAAAATGGATAAAACGAGTTAAAAGACTATGTCTGGCAAAGCCAATGTATGTTAGCATAATGAAATATGGTATATGCAATCCTGCCATAATTTTATATTACCTTAAGCATGGGTCATCTAGAAACCTGACATTGAAATAACCTAGACTCAAGAAAACTGACATTAAAAACTGCTATTATTAGCAAAACCACTGCCCAAAAAGTCACAAATCCTATACATAATTAGTTATGTATTAATTATAGTTTTCTCAAATTAAGATGGCTATTTTAAGAGATATTAAAAGTTCTATGACAGCGACACTTAAGCAAGTTGTCTCTTCTTTCTCTATTTAAAGATTATTCCAGATATTTTACTTGTGAGAACTTTGTTATTGCTTTAGAAGTAACAAATAATAAAGGACCATTGAAATAAACATTTGATAAATTTATTTTAGACTTTTAAAATACTACTACTCAATCCATTAGTAGATGACTAAAGCAAACAATGGAGGAAAGTTAATCTAATTGTTCATCTTTCATATTAATATTCTATTTATTCATCACCCTCCAAACAATATGCTTCAAATTATCATGCATATAGGGCAGGATTAACTGTTTATAATATTCTAAAGGCGAATAAACATTTTCAGTAAATCACTATTTTACATTTTCGCGTGGCGATTATGTACTCTGACCGTGGGACAGGCTGAAGGACATATATCTTTCAAAGCACATTAATGTTTTTTTTAGGGAATCGTTAATTCTACATTTTCGCGTGGCGAGGATGTAGGTACTCTGTCTGTGGGACAAGTTAAAGGACAAATATATGTCCAGGCATATGAATGATTTTAAGGAATTGTTAATTCTACATTATCGCGTGGCGATTATGTACTCTGTCCGTGGGACAGTCCTAAGGAATTGTTAATTCTACATTTTCGCGTGGCGATTATGTACTCTGTCCATGGGACATTCCAAAGTACAAATAGGTACCTATAAAGGTAAATGATTGATTTCAGGATTTTATTACTATTACATTTTCGCGTGGCGATTATGTAGTTTGTTTGTGGAACAGACTAAGGCTAAATTATTTTTAATGTATTTGATATTCATTATTAACTTCTGTACTTACAAATATTTCACTGAGGCAAAATTAATTGAGTCTCTGTACTGTACATTGAAATCCCATTAGGTTTCAATCTGGAAAGGGAACCGAAACTTACAAAGAGTTAGATAACACATTGGGTGACATATCCCTACTATTGGATGATCTAATAAATTATGGATATTTGCTAAATATTATAATATACCACGCTAGTTAGATTGGCAAACCTTTTTGCCACGGCTGGTAGTTCTTGAAATGTATAGTTATTATATGGTTAACATGAAACTGTTCACACTAGTAAACGTTATCTACATTATGAAATAAATATTTAATGTTATTGAATACCTATTGATAGTTGTAAATAGGTACTAATGTTTACCTATTTATCAAAAACTAAACATCTACAATAGTTATACCTTGGACTAATTACGAATATAATGATAGGATTAAACGAACTTACCTAAAGTGAAGTTCAATCCATATTATATGAAGTAATTAGTCCAAGTTATGGAGCATCCCACCCTTCCCTTTTGAAGTAATAAATTACTAACCCAATTATATATACCTAATACTCTAAACTAATGAGCTATGGTGACGGTGGAGTTGCCAGGTGTATTTTTCTTTTATATTTTTAATGGTGTCTTTAAAATTCGCGTATTTAGTAGCGGGAGGAGGCGTTACTACAATAGTTATACCTTGGACTAATTACTTCATATAATATGAATTGAACTTCACTTTAGGTAAGTTCGTTTAATCCTATCATTATTACTGGCGCGACCCGCAAGTGCAGCATAGCCGGGCAAGTGCAGGATAGGTGAGTATGCGGGCCGCGCTTCGCCTAGGCACGCATCACGGATTAATACAATAATAATTACAATACGATAATATTTCATTAGACTCAAAAATCTTAGCGACAATTAATTAGTAATGTTTTTAACATTCGATATATGTTTTACCTAACCAGCATTTGGTTTTACTTTTGTAGCCACAACATATGGATGATAAATTAGACATTACATTAGAGTATTAGACGATAAAAATAGTCAAGCCGCGCGCAAATACCTACTATTTTTTTTATACTTTTCAAAAGAATTAATCTAGCAGAGCATTCTTTTTGTCGTGCCGCCGCCCCGGTTCGAAATTCATATAAAACTTAAGTAAGTTACCACTTTAGTAACCATGTAATGGCTTTAAATAAATTTTCACTTCAAGTGCTCGCAAAGCTCGTCTTTATGTCGTTTATAGGCTGCATAAAATGGCTTTCATGTTCTAGAGCATAAAGTAAAATTTTCTTTTAGACGAAGATTCTTAGGCCCAACAGCCAACAACCCTCGGCCTAAAACTTCACAGAATAACTTGCGATAATTTATTTATTTGCTTTAATTTATTTGTCTTGTGTTTTCTACCTCAAAAGTTATGAAACCAGATAAAAATAGTAACCATTATTATTAAAACGCATCGAAATATTTTTATTACTTGGCAGAATTTTTCAATATTGTGTTACATATTTTTCGTATATATTTCGAAGTAATTGTTTAATTTTCTTGCAATCGAAGTGAAAAGTAGAGTGTAAAACACTGGCATAAACAAGTCATTGTACTCCTCGACTTACTATCTAAAATCGTCTCGGGCTACAGTGCCTCATTTTATTGCTGCTGCTTGGTCTTTTTTTTACGAGGAAAAAGCTTTTACGTACCTCCAAGCTCTTGGGTAGGGGCAAGGGTGCGTAGGACTCCACGGTAGAGTGCCGCATATACCCACTAAACCCTTCGGGAACACCTATCCGGCCATTTCAGATCGGCTGCGCTCGCGTGAGCCAGCTCGGCCTGTAGACTATCCTCTCTGCATGAGAGCTGCTTGTGTCCCAGAGCTGCTCCTACCGTCACAGGGATCGAGTGCAAAACAGGCAACACGGCGCCCAACTGCGTTGCCCGACGCCCCCACTAAGGTGGCGGAATCAGGGCGTTGTAGCCACTTCTTCGCCACCCTAACCTTCTCGCACTGGCGAGGGGGTCCGCCTCACGAGCTCTCTCGTGGCGCTCCTTCGTCTCCGAAAACGTGGGTCATCTTCCCTCCTGGCAACCTTGTGAAGGTACCTGCCAAAGCAGCCATGTGCCGACAGTACCTGCACGAGATGGAAGGTGAGGGTGTCGAATCTCCTTGTAACTCAGTCACGGAGGACAGGATGGAGCACCGCGTTGATCCACTGACCATATTCTGCTCTTTCGAGCCTTGAAGGCCACGAGGACCCAAGAACTGAATTCATGGCCTCTTCACGCCAACTTTTCACCTCTCTCTCAGTCGGGCGACTCTTTTATTATATACCGCCGTTAGTACATGTGCCTCCAAATCCCATGGTGGCATCGATGCCAAGGCGCAGGCGGACTCCGTTGAAATAGTCCGGTATCCCCGGATAGCCCTCGTCACAAGACAGCACTAGGACCTTTGGTGTTGGGTAACAAACAACCTCCCCAGGGCCATGGCTGTGGATACCAATTTTGGAGCCAGTCGAGAAAAATGTTCTCTAAAGTTCCAGCTCCTGTCCAGCACTAAACCCAGATACTTCAAGTGTGGAGTAATATCCACCCGTGTCCCATTGATCATGAGATAGGTGTGGGGCCCCTTGTGAGGCCCATGGACGACTAGGGCCTCCGTTTTATCGAGAGCCCTAATCTTTCAATTCTTGAGACGACTTGTTCCACGCCAGCTGTAGCTAGTAGGGAAGCCTCTCTGTAATTCTTTCCACGAACTGTAACAAGAGTATCATCGGCGTATCTTATCTTATCTTATATATAATTCTTTATTGTACATATAAACATTTAAATATACAGTGAGTACAAGGTATACAAGGGCGGACTTATCTCTGGGAGAGATTTCTTCCAGCCAACCCAAGTGGCAGTGTAAGATGTTGTGTAAATCTTATCTTATCTTGGAAGTGGGGTGGCCCAAGTTATAAGCCTTCGCACTTCGACCCACTCTGGATCTATTGTGCTTCCCCGTGTGTTTAGTCCCTAATGCCATCGCCACCATCGGTCCAGTTCATCGTGGCCATGACCTTGATGATGTCCTTTGGTGGCATGGCCCTGTAATCTTCCAGTTTTGGATAACCAATCCCCGTCAGCATTTGCCTCCTGCAGGCTAGAGCATCGCAATGGTACAGCAAATGTTCCATGCTTTCCTCTTTATCCTTGCAGGCCCTGCAGATTTTGGAACTAGCAAGTCCCATCCTGGTTAGCATTATCCTAGTGCCAAAATGTCCGGTGAGAGCACCGAGCATTAAGCGGGTCTGGGATCATCGGCGTTACACACTACCTCCAGTCCGCGGGGTAAGTTCCGTCTTAGTACATATTATACCCGATGTTCAACAGAAGCGGGCCAAGGAACGATCCCTATGGAACACCGAGCATCATAGACTTTCGAACAACATGTCCATTGCTGTTAGTGTAAAGGACGATTCGCTCTCTAAAATAATCAGCAATAACATGCTGCAGGTATAGGGGAACCTCGTGGTAGTTGAGTGCCTTTAAGACGCACTGAGGTGGAAGCGTGTTAAAAGCATTCGCTATGTCTAAAGAAACTGCTATCAAGACGCAGCTATCGGAGGTAGCCTCGTTGGAAAGGGATTTGACGTAGCGGAGCGCGTTATTCGTGAAACTGGTTCTCCGCCAGGTCAGGCCCGTCAATGCTCAAGTACCGATTTATTCAAACGGCGAGGATACGCTCGAACATTTTCGACGTTTTGTTAAGCAGAACGATGGGCCGATATCCTGACGGAGAATCAGCTGGCTTGCCTACTTTTCTAAGAAGAACGAGTCGCCCTGTCTGCCAATCTTTTGGAAATCTTCCTTCGGTGAGGCATTTATCCATGAGGTCCCTAAACCGAGACTTTAGTGGAGGTAAAGCTACCACCAGAGTCCGCCCAGGGATGCCGTCTGGTCCTGGTGCGGTCTTTTTGGCTTTAAGCCTGCATAAAGCTGCTTCATACTCCACATTCATGATGGTCGGAATGGAGGGCAATGGAAGAACCTCCCTTGCGGGAATCATGCGGGGTGGTGTAAAATCTGAGGAGCTCCGAGGAAAAAGAGTAGTGATCACCCTGTCTAAAAAGTCTGGCTTGAGAGAGACCGTTAATGGTGGGGCAAGTGTCTGAAGCTTGTTTTAAACCATACGATATGGCCGTCCCCACGCGTCTTGGTTTAGTCCTTCCAACAACTCCTACCATGCTCGATTTTTGGCTTCCTTGATCGCAATCTGTAGAGCCCTCTTGGCAGACTTGTAGGAATCTAACAGATTGGATTCAGTCGTCTCGTCACATGTTCGTCTGTGGCGGGCGTGCAACCGTTTTGCCCTAACACAGTCCTTTCTTATATCAGAGTTCTCCGGACCACCAGTAGAGAACGGACGATTTTTTGGAGGACGACGCTGGACTCGAGGCATAGCTGCATCACACACTTTGGAGAGCGCTTCGCGCAGCCAGTCTGCCTCAGCATCGACCCCCTCGAACGACAGTGAGTTCGCAAGCCAGGCTTGTGCCACAGCTGACTCATTAGTAAACTCCTTGTCCATCCTGAAAATGGCCCAGCAAGGAAAAATGGAGCCAGCATTCCTTGCGTGACTTGCCCAGTCCGGTATGGTGGATGGAGACCCGCCAATCAGTGACTTTGCATTCGATAGCAGGGGTAGCAAACGTGAGGTCTACAATGGACTCTCCTGCTGTCGAACACACAAGTGTTTGTTGAGCCGCAGCTAAAGAAAGAAAGGCCAGATATTATGGCCCATTCCTCCACCAGCTTACCCCTCCGATCAGTGGCTGGGGATCCCCAAGTCGCCGAATTGGCATTAGATCGCCTAGAACAATCATTGAGGGCGAGGAGTTCCGCTGGATTGCGGCTCCCAGCTCGTCAATGAAGTTCTCAAATTCGACCAGCGGTCGGTTTGAAGAGAAATAGAATCCAATTAGAGTCATTTCCCCTATCTCCGTGACAACGAAACTGTACCCCTTTTCGATGGTGTGGAGAGAGGGCGAGCCAGACCGTAATCACGTGACAATCGCAGCAGTACTATCTTTGTAAATTGGAAGGCCAGTTCTGTCCGTTCGGAACCAAGTACAGTTCCGCGATAAGAGAATTCCAAGTGTGGGATGAACGACAGAAGAAGGAATCTTGGAATTTCTTGGTACGGTGTGAAAAGGAGGATACAGTGTACGGATGACTCCGAAGGCCCTTACGCGTGTTTCTGTTAAGGAATGGAGAGGGAGGGATAAGGTTAAAGAGCTCCTCAGAGCATTCCCCATGGAACATTCGGTAAAAGGCGCTAAGAGAGGCGATGTTACGACGAAGTTGTAGAGGCTCGAGGGTGTAAGTTACCTCTACATCGCCAATAATGCGAATAGCGCGACGCTGCAATCTGTCCAGAGCATCGAGCAGGTACTGAGCGGAGCCGTCCCAAAGGTGCGAGCAATATTCCACGCAAGACCTAACCTGAGTTTTATATAACAAGCATAGTTGGTCCGGCGCAAAATACCTACGCACCTTGTTCAGGACACCGAGTTTCCGTGAGGCAGTAGTTATGACGGATTCGATGTAGTCTCTGGGGTTCAGATCGCAGCGAATGTTCATTCCGAGCAAGGTGATGTTGCTCTGTGTGTGAAGGGTTGTGCCCTGAAGAGAAGGAAGGGGGAGGAAAGGTGACCTTTTCGCCGAAAACGCGCACACCTGTGTTTTCTTAGCATTGAACTCAACAAGATTGTTGGAGCCCCATTCAGAGACGTGGTCCAGCGTCCTGTTGAGCTCAATGATAAGATTCTGCCTATTTCATAAAAACATTTTTTTAAAGAATTACCTATACTTATCATGAACAAGTTGAATAGGTATTGTGTCCCTGTTTATCTATTTTATTTTATTTTATTTTATTTTATTTGGTAAACAAACAGCTATATAATGTGGTATGAGAACAGGAGTGTGTAAACACTTAGCCTAGGAGTTTCCACTGATAAAAAACAACGAATATGACAAAGTTTGGAGTAAAAAAAAAACACAGATAATAATACTAAAAATCAGATCAAAGCCATATCATCATATTCATAATAGAAATAAGCACTTAAGAGTTACCAAAAGTAGGGTAAGTACCCATATATAATATAAGCACATATATGAAAGAGGAAAATAAAATAAATAAATAAAATAGCACAGGATGGTTAATTATATACTTATAATTATTAAAGCCGGGTTATATAAAGAATTTTTTACTTGCTAGAATTTTAAATGCGTTTTGTTTCATCATAAATATGTCTACATTTTGTGAATATGTTTTATTAAAGGAATCTGCTGAACGTATAAAGAAAGAGTTGTGGCGATATTTAGTGGAACAAGGGGAGTTTTCTAACTGAAGATAGTTTCTAGTACCACTTAGTACCACAAAACTAATTCTTGCTAAAAGGGATGAGGAGTCAATAATATTAATAATAATGTTATGCAGGAAAGTCAGATCGGCCGCTTCACGTCTCAACGATAACGGCAACATGTGGTGGTGTTTACAGCTCGGAAGATATTCTGTACTCTTGATTTTAAATTTATAGTTTAGAAATCGTAGAAACTTTTTCTGAGGCTTTTCAAGAATATCAATGTATTTATCGAAGCAAGGATTCCAGACTTGTGACGCATATTCGAGGTGGCTGCGAACTATGGAGCAATAAAGAATCTTTAGCGTTTTAACAGACTGAAAATCCTTAGTGACACGCATAAGGAACCCCAAACTTTTCATGGCTTTGCTTGATATATTGGCAATATGTTTATCAAAAAGTAGCTTCGAATCTAAGATTATTCCGAGATCAGTTACATTGTTGCATCTTATTAGAACTTGATCATTGATCTTATAATTGACTATTATAGGTGCAGGAGATCTAGTGAATGTGATACATAAACATTTAAGAATATTTAAATCTAATTTGTTTTTAGTGCAGTAATTGAGAAGATTATCAAGATCTGATTGAAGTTCTATAGTATCTAGTGTATTATTTATATTTTTAAAAAATTTCATATCGTCAGCAAAGAGAAGAAAGTCGGAGTGTTTGAAGCAGGAGTCAATATCGTTTACGAAAAGGGCAAAGAGAAGAGGACCGAGTATTGATCCCTGAGGAACCCCGGAGGGGATGGGTGACGATGCGGACACATACCCATGAAGGACCACAGTTTGGCATCGGTCTTCGACATATGAAGTGAACCACCTGAGTAGGTCTCCTCGTATACCGGCCGCATATAACTTCGCGAGCAGAATAGTATGGTCTATTCTGTCGAATGCTTTGCTGTAGTCAGTATAGACCGCATCAACCTGGCCACCCGCCTCCATGCCCGCAGTGACTTTATCTATGAACGATATAAGATTGGTAGTAGTCGATCTTCCCTTCAAAAAGCCATGCTGTTGGGGTAGAAAGGTATTTTTAAGCGTGGCATATAGTTGATCATGTATCACTTTTTCAAAAAGTTTAGCCACAACACACAATTTAGATATTGGTCTGTAGTTACATATATCACGCTTAGAACCTTTTTTATGAATCGGTGTTATATTAGCCGATTTCCATTTTTTAGGCATAAATCCTTCATTAATAGACCTCCTGAAGAGCAAACTGACCGGAACCGTCAGGCTTTTTGCACATTTAGCTAAAATATATGGGTGTATCCCATCTGGACCTGCTGACTTTTTACAATCAACTGATTTTAAAAGCTTAAATATCTTTGACTCAACCACTTCAATGGAGCAAATATCTACAGGTGATTCACAAGGTGAGGTAGCGGTTGATGCTACGGAAGATGAAGATGGTAAGTAATTAGCGTTAAAAAATTGCGCAAAAGCATTGCATATTGCATCACCAGATGTAACACTTGAGTTGTTGTAAGACATAGTCGAGGGATATGAATTATGGAGCTTATTGGATTTAATAAATGACCAAAAAGCATTAGGGTTATCACGAATAGATTCCTCTACATTCTTGATATAATCCAAATAGCAATCATGCTCCACTTTTTTAGCTCTGTCCCGTAATATCTTAAAAGAGTTGCTGTCAGCTACATTATTATAAACTTTAAACTTTCTATGATATTTGTTTTTTTCTTTCAAGATTTTTAACAGGGCTGGCGAGTACCATGGGGGATAGACACTCGGACGTATACATTTAGATGGAACAAAATTATCTCTGAGATCACAAATTAACTTAGTAAATAATTCAACCGCTTCATCAATGCTGCCCCTGGAAAGTAGCAAATTCCAATTCTTTGTGTCCAGTTCCTTACATATGGCAGGATAGTCACCTTTATTATATAAAAATTTTGTTATAGGCTTAGATAATAGAGTGGTTGATTGAATAAAAAGGGGTTTACAGATTAGGGCTGGGTGATACTTGTCTTCTACTACAAGAGGATCTAAGCATTTATTCACTGAAACCTCATCGTTACAAAGTACCAAATCCAAAATATTATTATAAAAATTCAACACATTATTATATTGAAACAAACTATTCAAGTTAAGAAGATCTATTAGTTCCGAGTGGTTAGTATTAGCGATGTTATAGCTCGGAGTGAGATAGGAATTATCGTTTGTTGCTCTCCATTTAATATCACTGAGATTAAAGTCGCCCAAAATTATTATTTTATCATCGGGATTATTAGATGTTAAAGTAAACACTTTCTCACAAAAATTACTCAGTTGAGACGTAAAGGAGTACCCTAGATTTTGAGAACATAAATAAATACAGCCCAAATGCACATTTAACGGAGTTTTCAGTACTAAAGATCGATTTAAAAATCGATTTTTCGATTAATCGATCTTAGGTCGCATCCCTAACCCACCACTTGTCACCTTTCATTCAAGTTTCAACAATTTGTCAAAGGTTTATTACAAAGTCAATTACAAAGGTTTATTGCCGGCTCCAAACAATCGTCCAACACTCCAACACTCCAACATTGACACCAACATCGTCCAACTCACGATCGATCAAACAGACTCTCCACACATCAATAGGCCACTAGCCAACCTCATTCACTATGGAGGACGTTGAACTGATAGGTGCTTCTGCGCTATACCTAATGAGTGCATGTTATTATTTTTTACAAGTGTATAGCCGACGTAAAACAAAAAAAAAACGTTCCATAAACGAATATGCAAACCAGGGATGTTGCGGATGCGGATTTTTTCACATCCGCGGATGTGAATGCGGATGCGGATTTGTGAAGGCTCACATCCGCGGATGCGAATGCGAATGCGGATGTTTAAGATATTGTTATAGAAATAAAGTATATGAATTAAGAATTAAAATAATAATAGAGTAATTATTAACATTTTTATTAATTACTAGCTTTCCGCTCGCAGCTTCGCCCGCGGTATGTTTGTTTTCCCGTGGGAATTTTATATTTTCCCGAAGGAAAAATAATTTTATATAGCTTATGTTCATCAGGGATAACGTAGAATTCTCAATGTGAAAGAATTTTTGAAATCAGCCTAGTAGTTTCGGAGCCTATTCAATACAAACAAACAAACAATCAAATCTTTACTCTTAATAATATATTATTATTATTATTACACACTTTATTGCACAAATCAATTTACAGACTTAGTTAATTTACAATTAAATGTAGGCAAATGGTGGACTTATCTCTACAAGAGATTTCTTCCAGTCAACCCATGGTAGTGGAAATAATACTCTGGTGAGCGCTGTTCTATTGCGCGAAGATAAAATATATAAATAATATAGATAAAATATATAAATATATCCACAATACACATAAACATATATATATATATACATACATATATAAAGTACCTAGTACATATAAAAGTATACTATATTAATACGAGGCCAATAGTTTGCAGTCAAGATGAATATTATTAAAGTGGATTTGAAACAGGAGATTCTGTAGAATATAACAATTTATGTGGGAGTTAGGGATAGGTAATATTTTTTTACATGTTTTTTGAAGGATGATATGGATGGACAGTTTTGGATTGTTGTGGGAAGCTTATTCCAAAGCTGAGCGGCGCGATAGGAGAATGAATGTAAAGAGAAATGGGAGTTGGCCGTGGGAAGTTCAAGCATTCTTAGTTTTACGCAAGAACGTATGGGACGGTTAGGAGGAGGCGCTAGCAGAAACCGGGAACGAAGATATGCAGGAGCGTTAGAATCATTTAAAATTTTATACAAAGTTGACAGGATGTGCACATCACGCCGAAGCCGGATAGGAAGCCAATTCAGTTGAGTGCGAAACTGGGAAATATGGTCATACTTACGGAGACCGAATATAAAGCGGATAGCTAGGTTTTGCAGGCGTTCCAGTTTGTTAAGCAGTTCTTCAGTTATGTCTAAGTAACAGACATCAGCGTAATCGAGAATGGGAAGTAAAAGTGATTGTGCCAGCATAATTTTAGTTTTGAAAGGTAGAAAAAATTGGAGCCGCTTGAGAAAACGGAAGGAATGATGCATTCGTCTACTGATTTGATTTATATGATCAGACCATGACATGTTACAATCGATAACAAGTCCTAGGTTTTTAACACTGTCTGTGTATTGTATGACTATATTATCGTAAGTCACGAGAGGGATTAATTGCCAGTTTAATTTTGCCCTTAACCTGCTGCTGCCAAGAATCATGGCCTGAGATTTATTGGGATTAACAATGAAACCAAATAAGTTAGAACAATTTTTTATCGCATCAAGATCTGTATTTAATTTAGATATGGCTTCCGTCACATTAGAAGTGTCAAAGTGTTGGTATAATTGCAGGTCATCAGCGTAAAGGTGGAAGGAGGAGGAGATAACTGAAGTTATATTTTTTTATGAAAATAGGGAAGAGTAGGGGTGAAAGAACGCCGCCTTGAGGTACACCAGCTGTTAAATTGGACCAAATAGATGACGCGTCTTCGAGCTTTACACTCTGTTGACGTCCATGAAGGTAAGAAGAAAACCAATTAGCTGCGGACGTAGAGATATTTACCGAACGGAGAGTTTCAAGGAGTATGTCAAAATCAACACAGTTAAATGCATTGCTGAAGTCTAAAAGCACAATTGCTGTAAGTTTAGTACTATCCATGGCACATCGAACGTCTTCAGTGACATTCAGCAAGGCACTCACCGTGCTATGAGATGGGCGGAATCCGGATTGGTAAGGACAAAAGAGGTTGTTGGAGTCTAAGTATGTGTGAAGTTGCTTATGAGCAACTGATTCGAGAACTTTTGATAATATAGGGAGAATGGATATAGGGCGGTATTGAGAAAAGGATGATGGATTTGAAACTTTGGGAAGTGGTATAACAAAAGCTTTCTTCCATGACGAAGGAAAGATATTGTGAGACAGTGAAAAGTTTATTATAAATGTGATAACTGGCAGAATATTCTCCAACACAGGAAGTATCATGTCCAAGCTTAAGCCATCACTTCCCACAGCCTTAGTGGATATGGATAGGATATTCTTCCGAACGGCATCATCCGAGACTTTGGTGAAGTTAAAGGGAGTAAACTCAGGTGTGGGAAGACTTTTAAGAACAGAGAGAGCAGCCTTTTTAGACGAAAAATCTAGTATATTCGGAGGTGATGAGAAGTGAGTGTTCAAGCTATTGATATCCACGGTGCTATGAGAAGCCTCCGTGTGCTTCCCGACACCTAAAGACTGGAGAAAATTCCAGACACGATGCTGTCCTAGGGTTTCAATTTTATTGTGAATAAAATTACGTTTGGCATCTCGACACTTTTTGTTACTAATGTTCCGGAGTTTTTTATATAGATCGAAGTTGCTCTGCGATGGTAACGACTTGTAGCGACTTTTGGCCTTATCCCGTTCCTTCATAGATTTTTTAATTTCACTCGTGAGCCATGGCGCAGGTGCATGCTTAATACGAACCGGCTTTTCAGGTGCGTGAGTGTCATATAATCTGACAAGTTGGGATGTGAGATAGTCAACCATATTGTTTATGTTGTCAGAATTATACAAATGAGACCAATCTACACTCCCCACATCCTTTCTCAAGCGGTCAATATCCATATGCCGAAAATCGCGAAGAAGTAGTGTTTTACGAGCAGCCTTAGGAGGGCGCACCTTATATGAGAGGTATAAAAGATCGTGATGAGAAAAAGGTGCTGTCATTTGCCCATGAGAGTTGCATAAATTATGGTTGGAAACGAAAATATGATCGATCTGTGATGGCGTAGAATGAGGAAAATAATGAGTGGGAGATGACATTGGTAATATACTGAGATTCAGAGATGTGAGAAGATCAACCAGCTTACGAGCTCTTGAGTCATTTTTTATCAAGCAGGTGTTAAGATCACCCATTAAAATAACATGATCGTAGTTTGGGATAAGAGAGTCGAGTGTACTGTATAAATCATTAAAATAGTTGACATGTTCGTTTGGGCTGTAAAGTGCACCTAAAAGAATTTTTTGGTGATGTATTACAATTTCTAAAAATATAAACTCTAGGGAATTACTATATTGGGAAGTTGAACAATTTACAACGGTAGCAGGAATATGTGCACGAAGGTTTTTTTTTTTTTTTTTTTTTTTTTTATGGATGTCCCGGCAAATTACCTCCTCCCGCCTGATGTTAAGCGGTGAAAGAGGCCCAAATGAGTTGACAGATAGAGTAGGGACGACATCCACTCTCCTACCTGCCCGCCCCTTGCCGGCCCAAAAGATGCTTTTTCACGCCTCTTTTGAAGGAACCCATGTTGTAGGATGGGGGAAACACGTGCGCAGGTAGAGAATTCCAAGTGTGGGATGAACGACAGAAGAAGGAATCTTGGAATTTCTTGGTACGGTGTGAAAAGGAGGACACAGTGTACGGATGACTCCGAAGGCCCTTACGCGTGTTTCTGTTAATGAATGGAGAGGGAGGGATAAGGTTAAAGAGCTCCTCAGAGCATTCCCCATGGAACATTCGGTAAAAGGCGCTAAGAGAGGCGATGTCACGACGAAGTTGTAGAGGCTCGAGGGTGTTAGTTGCCTCTACATCGCCAATTATGCGAATAGCGCGACGCTGCAATCTGTCCAGAGCATCGAGGAGGTACTGAGCGGAGCCGTCCCAAAGGTGCGAGCAATATTCCACGCAAGACCTAACCTGAGTTTTATACAACAAGCATAGTTGGTCCGGCGCAAAATACCTACGCACCTTGTTCAGGACACCGAGTTTCCGTGAGGCAGTAGTTATGACGGATTCGATGTAGTCTCTGGGGTTCAGATCGCACCGAATGTTCATTCCGAGCAAGGTGATGTTGCTCTGTGTGTGAAGGGTTGTGCCCTGAAGAGAAGGAAGGGGGAGGAAAGGTGACCTTTTCGCCGAGAACACGCACACCTGTGTTTTCTTAGCATTGAACTCAACAAGATTGTTGGAGCCCCATTCGGAGACGAGGTCCAGCGTCCTGTTGAGCTCAATGATAAGATTCTGCCTTTCCCTACCAATATCACCACGAGCAGCCCCCGAGGTTCCGTGATATCCCCCATGCACTGTACTGTCGTCCGCATAGCAATGTATAGCTCCCAAGGAAAGCATATCATTGATATGCAGAAGAAACAATGTGGGGGATAGAACGGAGGTATATACCAACACCGCCACCCCCCAAGCCAGTACGATCATTTCGAAAAAGCTTATAGCCAGGAAGAGAATAATAGGTCGACGGGAGGGAAGGCTTAAGCCATGATTCTGATACAAGAATACAGTCGACTACGCCGTCACTGAAGGACTGCTGAAGATCTGTGTGATGAGCTGGAATACTCTGTGCGTTAATGTGCACTAAGGATAGGTATTTGGTATGATTTTTAAAAACGTTCATTAATTTATTATCTAAGGGATCAGAATCCTGTAAAGAAGTATCACTAGCGCTTTCATATTCATCTGACGAGCAAGAAAAATATTCATCCTGTACCAACATAGTAATATAGGTACTATAAAATAAATATAACAATATAATAAAAATATATAAACTAAATATTTAAATAGAAACAAAATAAAGACAGTTCAGCTGCAACTACCAAACACCAATCCCATGCATAGGCTGACTCGAAAGAGAATTAAAACGTAACAATGAGTGTCTACTTATAAAAAAAAATAGTGCTTAACAATGAATACTAGATAAAAAGGCTGTGTGAACAAGTGACTCCTTTGCTTTTCTGCCGTAAGTGAATTTAAAACAACAAATTGTCAATGTCAAATATCGTTTGAAACAATCTACCATAAAAGGAAAAAAAGCGCGGGAACTTCACATAGTAAAGGCGGGCTCTTTAAAATATTTTATTTGTAATTTTTTAATTGTAGTCAGTTACTTAATAAAACACAAACAAAAGAGGTATATAACATATAGGCATTAAATAATATTATAAGCAGATATGGGGAAGCGGAGTTCGAGAAAAAGAAAAAAAAAGGAGGATGAACCGGAGTCTGGTGATGCAGATAGGGAGACAGATGAGGTAAGGTTGGTAGAAACGGATATGTCCTCTTCGGACAGTGATGAAGAAATAAGCAATGCAGATAGGTACAAGCCTTATTATGTTACTGACTATATACGCAGATATCCGGAAGAAATTAGCGGCACTGAATTTGTGGTTTTTGTTGAGTCATCAGACATCCAGAAACCAATTGGAACAAGAGATCTTCTTTCTTTGTCAACTTGTTTAAAGCGCTTTAACAAAGGCGTCAAATTTTTAAGAAATATCAATAAGTTTAAGATAGGTATTTATTTTGAAAAACCAGACTTGGCGAATGCCTTTTTAAATAATAATACCTTCTTGAAAGAATACAAATTCAAAGCCAGTATTCCTGCTGCTACAACTGAGGTGTCCGGAGTTATAAGAAATGTACCTACCATTATATCAAACAAGAGAATATTTACTATGATAACAAGTACAAAAAAAATAATAACAATAAAAAGAATAATGAAAAAAATAAATGTGACTGAGGGTTTTATATTACAACCTACAACTACAGTAATAGTGACATTTGCCACTTCCATTTTGCCAAATCATATAGATATTGGTGGTTGGAGACATGATGTGTCTCAATATATACCACCAGTTAAGCAATGTTATAAATGTTTGAGATACGGACATTTGGCAAAATACTGTAAAAATTCTGAAAAATGTAGTATATGTAAAGAAAATCATAACTATAAGACTTGTACAGTTTCTATCGAAAAAGCTACTTGCATTCATTGTGATGGCAATCATACTAGTGTGTCTCCAATATGCCCAGTTAAAAAACAGAAAATCATTGAAAATAGAAATAAATATAAGCCTGCTTCTTATGCAGATATTACAAATCCTTTAAATTTTCCCAAATTAGAAAGTAAGACAAAAAATAATGTAGATTTGTTTACACTGCTCAATACTGACAGCAAGTGTCTCTCATTATTAGTTGAAACCATAACTAAATGTGTTTCTTTGCATAATACTCAAAATACTTCTATAAATTCTAAAAGTGTTTTAGAGGTCTTAAAAAATACTTTTGGTAAGCAATCAAATCCCCACAATTCACCCCCAATCAATTGAATATCGTACAGTGGAATGCTCAAAGCTTATTAAGCAATCAACTTATTTTTACGAAATTTCTTTATGACCATTTTATTCATATCGCAATTATATGTGAAACATGGCTAAAGCCTCAGAAGCAGTTTAAAATCAAAGGTTATCATATTGAACGTAATGACTGTGGCAACAAGCATAATGGTGTTGCTATTTTAATCCATACATCACTAAAATATCAAAAAGTAACATCTTATTTTGACAACTCTCTTCAAACAATTGTAATACATTTAGAACTAAATCAGAACACTATTTCAATAGCCAGTATATATTGTCCAACAAATTGTATTCCCAGTTTCTCTAAAAATAAGTTTAAACATTTCTTGAATTCTCTCCATAGGCCGACGATTATAGCTGGTGACTTCAATGCTCATCACTCAATTTGGGGATGTCCGTTATCGGATTCCAGAGGTAAGGATATTCTTGAGTGTTTAGATGAATGCAATTTAGTCCTGATGAATGATGGTCAGGTCACAACTGTCGGTTCTCATTCTTGGAGACCCAATGGTTTGGACTTGACTATGGTATCTCCTTCATTAGCTCTTCGCTGCGAATGGTCAGTACACGACGACCCATTGGGCAGTTATCATTTGCCAACATTTACTAGGATTACATTCAATAGTAGTTCACAATGTTTTAACTCTCAAAACAATTTTCAGGATGAAAATGATTTTAACAATCGCATTAATCATAGATTAGTTGATTGGAAGTTGTATTCTTCAATTGTTAATAAGGATTTAGATAATTTTCAATGTAACCCTATTAGTAATCCAATAGATTCATACAACTCTTTTTGTCAAATCATTTTGACAGCTGCACAAAAGTCAATTCCCTCTCGTACCTCTCGGTCCGAATCACGTAACATTGCTACTCAATACTTAAAATCAAAATATCGAACAGTTCCTTGGTGGAATAGTAATTGCGCTAAAGCTGTCCAGGAAAGCAAGCAAGCCTATCTTGATTTTAAGAATAATCCTTCTCAAGAAAAATATATTAATTTCAAAAGATTACAAGCTGCTAAAAAACTTACCATTAAGAGAGAAAGACTAAGTAGTTGGATAGAATTCTGTACAAAATTAAATCGATTGACACCAGTTTCAGTAGTATGGGGTAACATGAGAAAACTTACACATAAAACATATAAAAAGCAAAATAGTGATTTTTCGTGGGTCAGTGATTTTTTACGTAAATACACGCCTGACTTTGTGCAAAATAACAGGCCAATTGTGAAGGACAATAGTTTACCAGATAATCAGTCATTCCTCACTGATCCATTTTCTTTTGACGAATTAACTGCAGCTCTGAAATCTAGAAAAAACACTGCTTGTGGATTAGATAGTTTATCGTACAAGATGTTTCAGCTACTTAACACTGACAATCTTTATAAGCTTTTACAAATTTATAATATTTTATGGCAAGATTGCACAATTCCTCCTAATTGGAAAATGGACTGCTTGGTTCCTATTTTAAAACCTGGAAAAATTGCATCTCATCCCGATTCTTATCGTCCTATCGCTTTAACGTCTTGTGCTGGTAAATTATTTGAACAGCTAATCAAACAAAGATTGGAATTCTTCATAGAAATGAACTCAATTTTACCTTTAAACCAGTTTGGGTTTAGGCGAGGACTTTCGGCTCAAGAAAGCTTAGCACATTTTTTTTTGGACGTCACTACAGCTCAAAAGAATATGGAGTATACAATAGCAGTGTTTTTTGATATAGAAGGTGCATTTAATAACGTTAATCATGGTATTTTGTTTGAATCTCTATTATCTTTCTTACCTGTAAAAATTGCTTATTGGATATATGCTTTTCTCACGGATAGAAAAGTGTATGTCAAAATAGATAATAAATTTTTAGGCCCTAGATTTTCGAGCAAAGGTGTATGTCAAGGAGGCATCTTGAGTCCTATTCTGTATATTTTGTATATAAGAAAACTAAATTCCATTCTTAATAATAATTTAGTCAACAATCTTCAGTTTGCTGATGACCTTGTCATTTATTGTAAAGGTACTAATGTATTAGATATTCAATTAACATTAAATAATAATCTAGTGAAGCTGGCAGATTACTTCTCAGAACTTGATTTAAATGTTAGCCTTTTAAAAAGTAAAGTTGTAATATTTTGCCCAAAATACAGTTCTCTACCTCTAATTAATATTACATACAGCAATCATACTTTGCCTATTGATAATTCAGTTAAATTCTTGGGTGTTATTTTTCACGAAAATCTTACGTGGGATTTATATGTTGATTGCTTGGTGAGCAGAGCTTTAAAAGCCACTAATGTAATTAGGTCCGTTACTGGATTGAAATGGGGTGCTGATCCTAAAATTGTGTTAATGCTTTATAAAGCTTTGGTCAGAAGTCATTTTGAGTATGCTTTCTTTTGTTACGCTTCCGATCCAAAATACATAGATGTTATTGATAAAATACAGAATAAGAACTTACGATTAATACTAGGTGCTATGAACACTTCCCCAATAAATTATATGCAGGTCGAATGTCATTTACCACCAATGGTTATTCGCTTTGAATTTTTAAAACTTAAATTTCTTTTTAAACTCTTATCACGTTCGAATAACGATCTTTTAAATAAATTAAATGTATGTTCCACTAACACTTTTCTTTCAAAGAATTTCTCACATTTTATAAGTTTAAAAGAACAATGTAATATATTTTGTAGTACTACTTTACATTGTTATAGTGGCTCATATGCTAGTAAATTCTGTGACATTCATATTGTCCTACATAAAGATTTTAAAGATAAATATGATGTTTACGAAAGTCTACAGGCTTATAATGATTATCGATCAGTTTATACAGATGGTTCAAAGACGAATGTAAGTGTTGCAGTAGCTATGTATGATACAGGTAGTAAAACTGGACATAGTTTTAAAATGTGCCAAAATGCCAGCATATTTTCTGCTGAGGCGAATGCTATAATTGTAGCTCTTAACTACATTCAACAGTTCAGCCAATACAAAAAATGGATTATTATTACTGACAGCATGAGTGTGTTGATGGCTTTGAGAAATCCGTCACAAATCATTTAATATATAATATCCGAGATCAGATACATCATTTAAAAATAAATTATCAAATAGACATTATATTATTTTGGACTCCAGCTCATATCGGTGTATATGGAAACGAGGAAGTAGATAAACTGGCCAAAACTATGAACACTCTAGACGTACCTATAAAAACATACCAATTTCATATACTGATTGTACAGCTCTAATCAAGAAAGAAATATTGAAGCTATGGGAAGAACACTGGAATAGTACTTTGCTCATAAAAGGGAAGTGGTATCGAGAAATAAATAATAAAATAAAACAACCCTGGTTCAATAGACACAATTACATAAACAGAAGATTTTTTACTATTATTTTCCGTTTGCGAATTGGGCACGGTCGATTCAATGACCATTTGTACCGGCTAGGCATGACTTCTTCCCCATCGTGCAACTGGTGCAACACCACCTTACCTCAATCTCTGCATCACCTTTTTTACGAATGTCCAATTTTTGCCCTGCAAAGAAACATTTTATTAGAAGAAATTTCAAAAATAATGAAACACCAGCAAGATCTACCGCGCTCTTTACAAAAACTTCTTTCCATTGAAAAATGCTTTGAAGCAATTTATGAATATGTAACCTCTACGTTTGGCGATTTGTGAATTCAAAAGAAGAATGAATAACAATAGTTTATTGCATACAGACTAGGCTGTATGGTTGACGCCTTTGCCTTTCCCAAATGGGATAAACAAAATTAAAAAAATCTACCATAAAAGTATGTATTACATAAAATAATATCTGTGAACGAACATAAAGCCGGCTTTTGACTATAGGATGTAATATATATTACATGTTCAGCTATATATTACATCCCGGGTTTGCTGTTCTCACTATCAGATATATTTTTTAGAATAGTTCAGCTTCTATGATCCTTACATCATAACGTCTTTTATTGAAACGGTTGACCTCTCGTTATTAAATGGATAATATGGAAATTGTTTTGCTAGATACTTTCGATAGTTCATCAGACGAAAATGATGCAGTATTCGATTTACATGTCTCATTATTTAGAAAAAATACAATAAACGTCGATTCTGGATATCGAATCTTAATAGACTAAAGGCCTTACTAATAACCATTGTATAAACCTTGTATAGTTAAGTAGTGTTTTGTCTCTTTTGTTCGAATTTGAAATGTCATTCGAGTGAACGTGACAAAACACTGTTTAACTAAATCAGGCGTATACAATGGTTATTAGTAAGGCCTTAAGAAAAGATTATAGTGAATTTCTTATTACGTTTCTCCATGCAGCATCCTTAATTTCATTCATTTTATACTCTTCAAGATTAGTCGTAAACCTAACACTTTCTATAAAATGTTCCATTATAGGGATAAATACGTAAATAGGTAAATACGTGGTAAATACGTAAAGAAAAGATTGCGAACCAAAATACCCAAAAATCATAACACGCGGACAGCTATGTAAGTACGTGCGCATGACCGTCACGATTCGAAATGAAGGCGAGGCAGGGGCAGAGGTGCGGTGTGCGGGAACGTGAGGTAAAATATATCGCCTTCAAATATAGCTCGGTCGGGCGAAAAAATATTTACAGTTTGGGGTGTAATATATATTATAGCACAGTGAGAACGGTCTCGTAAAAAAGTATGGCAAGCGATAAAATATTATATCTCAAAATGTAATATATATTACATTATATCCCATAGTCAAAAGCCGGCTTAAATGTTTGAATACCCTAAAAAGTTCACTAACTATTCTAGATAAAAAGTGAAAGTTCTAAGTAATATACACTGTTAGGCGCTATAGACGACAGAAGCTAATAAATGCCTAATGTAATATGAAAGTTATGATGAAGACAATGTCTTTATAAAATTATATTTGCGTCTGCTGATCCTTTGGATGTTTAGTGATGATTTCTTGTAGCTCGGATGTAGTAAATATTTTCACGCGTGTGTTATCAGGAAGTAGAATCACAATGATGCCTTCGGATGTCCAACACTTCTTGAGACCAAAATGCCTGCGAGCTGCTACAAATAGTTCTTGTCGACCTTTAGTTAAAAACTCAGTAACAGTCACCTTCGAGCCCTTGAGTGAAGTTTTCTTGTGCCATACTGATGTGCGATGATGAACTGCCGTAAAGCGAACCAAAATGGGCCGAGCAACATCTTTTTTCGGACCGAGCCTGTGACACACCTCAACAGCTGCTGGTCCCAGTGTAGACATATTCATTTTGTCCATCAGAACATCTAGGATATTCTTCGTTGCATCCTCATCTATGTCTTCTTGAATTCCGTGAAATAATAAACACTAACGGCGGGAATATGTTTCGAGACGATCATGATCAAGAGCCAGTGCATCCAATTGAGACTTGAGCAGTCCAAGTGCCTTCCATACGAACGTTTTGAAAGTGAAGTACTCTGCTGCCAGGGCTTTCACTGTTCCAGAAGCTTCCTTTGTGTTTGATTGCTGCATTTTCTTATCAAACTCGGACATTCTGTCATTAAAAGCAGTTGAAAGCTCATCAAAACTCTTGTACAGGTTTTTAGCAGTGTTATTCATTGTTGCGTGAGATGAAAGTGAGTGAATTAAGTGATAGAGTCAACTGCACACAGGAGGTACTATTTTAAGACATGTAAATCACTATATTAAAAATTAATTTAAAATTTATTAAGAGCAACTATTTTTGCGTGTAAACTCTTTGCTAGCTACCCACCAATATATTATTAATAAGTATAGTAATTAGTAAATGAAATTAAATTCGTCCACAGGTTTATTAAGAGACTCCGAAATCCTCAACCAAGTATCGTGTAAGGCTATTTTATCTTTGTGACGACGATGCTTCGGATTCCATAGCACCGGTTCGCCTTAGAGTACGGTGTCATTACTCCACTCAGTCATGCTAAAGTTTAATCGCATATTAATTTATAACGGGAGCGCTGCGTGTCAGATATGTCTGCCTCGCCCGAGTAAACAGACAACACTGATGTGTGGAGGGTATGTTCGTGCGAGTTGGCAAACTCCTTCGATCTGGGTACAATTTACCGCCATCGGACCGATCGCGAGCCAACACGAACCAACACCATCCAACATACACAAACTATCTCTCTACACGTGGAAGGTTGGACGAACAGTTGGAGTGTTGGACGAATGTTTGGAGCCGGCATATGACGCAACGCAATGCACGCTTTCCCTGCGTTCCGTAAAACGATAAGTGTGATAATATCGCGAATCCGACCAAAGTCACAAACTTGTTCACTTATTAGTTTGTGGTCACACACAACATAGCCGTAACAGACGATCCGATTTGGTTGGAGCCAACCGCCCGACCCCAACCAAATTGGAACGTGTGTACGGCTATCGGCCCGACATAATTATTATTAGCTTGTTGGATGCTCGACGGCCCGGGGCCCAATTCAGCTAATAAGCTACAGCTGAATCGCAACTGAATCGTTGCCATCGACCAATCAGAACGCCACATTATCACGTCATCGAGCAGTTGAAAGACAATATAAGCGCTCCGATTGGTCGACCGCAACGATTCAGTTGCGATTCAGCTGTAGCTTATTAGCTGAATTGGGCCCCTGATCGCTCATCCGACAAGTAGGGACACGACAAAAGACAAAAGTATCGGTACTTTGTGGTTTAATTTAATTATGTGTGCTTAAAGTAATAAATTAATAATTTAGTAAACTAAAATGACTCGACTGCTGTCCTGCCAAACCACAAAGTAGAGAAAAAAATATGTTGCAAAAATGTTGTTTTACTTTTTGTTTGTGTTTTAACAGGGCAACCGTGTTTCATTATTTATTTATTTTCGCACGTTTAGTTACGCATTGTACAGTAAGCTCTTTGTCAAGCTATTTGACCTTGGGATCGTTCTTATGTCCCTTGTAATAGTGGCGGTATTCGTAGTGTCAATGTAAAGCTTGAATAGGAGCTTACTGTATATCCTGCTAGTTGATTACTTATATAATCAATAACAGACATTACCCTATTTATGAGTACCTACCTAATATAATAAACTTTAATTTGTGAATTTACAGATGCTTTTTTATTATTATTTATACACACCTACTTAATTTGTTGCTGTTTTCAAGTCACTGACTGACGTTGAAGTACTCTACACTTTGAATTTGAAGTATTGATACTTTTCTTTCGATATTTTTACGAGTACGATAATTTTTTAATCTATAGGTATAGGTCTTATTTTAGGTATCTGTGTGTCTGTGTATCTGGCTGGATGTCTGGCTGTGGCTTCATAGTTCCCAAACGAATGGAACGAATGGTCCTATTCAGTGATACAATACAAGGCATCCGACGGCGATGCCACATAGAGGAAAAGTACATTAAATACCGTAGATATAACTTTGCGGAAAGAATTCATAATTTTAAATTCAAAAACAAATCCAACCGCATTCAAAGACTGCTAAATAATCACCTGTCTGGATCAGGATTTTTATGATACCGATCGATAGAGTCGGATCACAGGAAATAAATATTTTTAACAAACATTACCTCAAAAAATTAAGGACAACCATGAAATCTATCTGTACCTATTTATTTATTCTTTATAAACAAATTTTATAAACTTTATAAAATATTAACAAAAGGTGTTAATTTATTTGAGTTTCGCAAAGACAAATTATGTTTTTGTATTGGCCAAAATAGTATTTTGTATCGATATCGATATAGGTACATAATACTTTTTAGGGCATCCCTAATGTTGGATTGCCAACCGCGTCGGACCGTCTGTAGGCGCGTCGGCTCCTCATTTGGTTGGATCACGTTGGATCCAACCAAATCGGATCGTCTGTTAGCACTAATAATCTATTGATTCAGTAGCCCCTATATTTTGTGACGATTTAATTTGGTCGGATTCGCGATATTATCGCTTTTATCGCAATTCGGAACGCACCAATTGTTAACTGCTCGATCGATATTAATACCAGCGTTGCCAGACCGTCCCAAAAGGGACGGTTTTCCGTCCTATTTAATATTAAACCGTCCCATCATCGTCCCATTACTATGACCGTCCTTTTCGTAGTCAGCTATATACATACTTCTCACTAATAAACATACTAATTAATTTATGTATGAATGAGCCATTTAACTGTGACTTTGACTTTTGTGAACGCATCTTTAGGCATTGTGGTATGAAAAAGAATATATAATCTATCTAATCTGTGAGTAGAATGTGCCAAGCTCAGAACAATCATTCTTCTGAGGTGCCAAGAGTACCAACCTTGGGGTACGTTTGAAAACGATAGCGTTCGAGAACCACCCGAGTGAAATCGAGGGTAACCGACCAATTACTCCGCTCGTATTTCTGAACGCATTAATGAAGAGTAATTTTCGCCTGACAGGAGTGAATTTCTCTCGGCCCCCAGTCAGCTTTAAATTTTACCTGACATTGACAGTTGACTGTTCTGTGATCTGTGGCTACTGATTTCGTTTTTCGTCGAAGTTAAAGTCTACAAATGTTAAATAAAGCTTTGTGTAGTTGTAAAATAAATCAAGTTTGCGTTGCACAACACAAGAAGTCTGCTTCGTTTTTATTTGACAGAACCCGTTTGAAAATTCATGAAGTGCGAAAATCACTCGCTAGCGTTTGAAAACCAGTTAAACTTCTCTTTCTCGCAATATAATCTATCCTTTTCATTTTTACCGAGTAAAAACCTCACGGGTTTTCGAACGGCCCCCAATTAAAAAATTATATCATAATTCTTTATATTACGGTACGGTTAAAACTTTGATTTTTAATTGAGAAAGATCAGTGAGAATACAATTGTGAGTTAGAATATAAAAGTGAACAGTCTGATTTACACGTAAGTAATTAACAGAACAAGAAGTAAACGTAAGTGTAAGTATGTATTACAATAAGTTAGAGTGAAAATTGCATCTGTTCTAACGTACCTACTATTTTTATGGAATAATTACAAGATTCATTTAAGTCGCTGCCTAGTGCCTACTCAACTTCAGTAAGAACAGGTCAATCTTTTCAGTTATGTCGTGTTCATTAAAAATCTTTATACTATTTGATGTATACTGCTAATTAACTTCTTCTAGTTTAAGTACGCGCCAAAGTTTGAAAATAGGAAAACATAGGTTCCATTTCTGCCTGCCATTATTTTTTAATCTGTTGTCGTCGTCGGTGTCTTTAGACATGTTCTCTCTAATCTGTGGTCGGTGTACGATACAAGTGGGGCTGCCAAATACACTTTTTTTATTTACTATAATAAAAGCTTTAGTAGTTTTTTTTTACATTTTAGTGGAATAGCGGTTGTCAAGAACCCCCATTGGGTTCTTATTTCCGACTCAAATAAAACAAATTCTATAGGATTTACTTTGTAATGCATGATTTTTACATTGCATGTTGATTAATATTGGTATTTACTAATATTTTCAAGTTTTATTAATAACACCGTCCCCTAATTTTGAAAACCGTCCTTTTTCAGGTAAACTACCGTCCGTAATCTAAAGCCGGAGCTGGCAACACTGATTAATACCGCATCACATTCATTCACTCAGTCAGTTTTAGGTCCTACTTTTGTTGTTTCAACTTTCAATAATAGTGTAATACTTTATAGTTTCTTGTGTAGTGTGTGTGTATAATTTGTGGATAATATTATGTCAATTCCACGTGGTAGAAAATCATGTCTGGTACCAAATTGTTTCAATTCAACTACTAACTCACCAGACAACAAGTTGTTTTTTAAAGTGCCACACGAATCAGAAAGATGACAGGAATGGATTATTCTAAGGATGTAAGCTATGAATAGGGCAAATCCACCCAGGCCCAAAAGTAGTGTATTTTGTTGAGAAGATCATTTCAATGTAAGTCTTTTCAAATAGTCATAGATGTAATAAAATCATTGATGTACATAAACAGAATATTGCGGTACATGTTACCTATATTATTTTTAAAAACACATATATTCTCAATACATGTACAAACAGTAGTTACTATAATAGTAAGATAGTTGATTTCATTCCTTACAATTTTTTGCTGAATGAGTGTTCAGGTGATTTTGATGTGTTCACTTGAAGTTGAGTGCCTACTGTTGGTATGTAAATCATTATCAGTATTTTTTTTGTAGGTCCACGATGTAAGTATATATTTATTTGAATGTAGTATTAATTTAGCAAATGATCTGATTTTGTGTTGACAGTATTACATTATATTTGCCAAAGGATAATTTTTGTAGTACAGGAGCGCATTCGGAGCCTCTGGGTGTAGTTGTCCGGTTGTTTTTTAACTTGCTCAAAGGCGTTGAACGGATTGCAGCAACCAAATCATTATCTCCCTCTTTCATGTGAATGTTTATTTCTCTCTCTTTCTATAAAATGACATTTTAAAATATGGCCCCCAATATCATCCAATCATGTAAGAGTATTTCAGTAATAAACGTCAGAGCGTTTTACAACCATCAAATTCGATGGTTGTTCGGTTGTAACTCGCGCCGACACTAAGGTCTACGGGCCGGTTGTTTCACCCGAAGGCATTGAACGGGGTTAGAGCGAAAATTTGTACTTCACGCGAAGGCTCTGAACGCGCTCCTGGTTCCATAAATTGTACTAGTTTAGGCAGTGTAGTTTATAGTTACCAACTATAAAATTATGTTAGTTGCGCAACTCAATCAAACTCACATTAAAATAAAAGTAGTTGTAAGTCTTAATATAATTTAATATTATATAGAATGGATCAAAAAGAAACCTAAAAAATGAAAAAGGCACGGACCACGAGTCTGTGGAGAGTTACTAACTATGTATTAAATAAAAATAAAAAAAATTATGTTAGTATAGATACACCCCTTTGATTGCAGATTTTCAGTATTATTTTATGCATATAAAACAATTTTACATTCATTACTATAAACTAAAATAACAAAGTTATTAACACAATTATTTTACTTCATTCTTATGTAAACAGTGGCCCTACCGCCTTACTCATAGTGATGCACAATGAGAACAGCAGGAATTGCTATTGTTTTAATCTCTAGAGTTTGCTATGGTAGGCAGTATGAAATGACAAGATAACATAAACCAGAGCCAAAACGAATGAAATAGCAAATGAGTTAGGCGGAGGCGCCGCAGCTCTCAGAAGCTTGGGATATTATGACAATTATGAAGACGAAGCATTTCCATACTGAAATTCCAACTAATCACTGGTTATAAATGAAGGTCACAGGTTATTTTTGTTGCCTATATTAGTTATTATTATTCTATTGCTTTATTAGTATTTATTGTTGTTTTAGATACTAGGTAAAGATTTATTTCTAGGTCTCATTTGGATATTGCTTGTGGTCATGATGTGTTATGAAATCTTAAAAACTAATAACATGAAATCATAGTAATAATTACATGGATGTTAAAGTAGGTAATTGGAAATAAAGTCATTTTTGCATATTTGAGTTATTTGCAAAAGAGGTTATTTTGTAAAATAAAATATTTTTCACAACCACACAAACTGTCTAGCCCAATTAAGTTTGTACTTATTTTGTGCTATGGTTACTGCATAACAGATAAACGATTGGACAAACAGATACAAACATGTAAACAAAATATGGATTTTTCAACTGAAAATACCGAAGTACATATTTTTAAACTAAGAATAAATATTTGCATAGTAGATTTAAACCTGGGACCGGCTGGGATCTAGTTTTGTAGTCAGGATTGCTAACTACTACAGTTCATGACTGTCATCAGTATTAATTGAGAGATCCTTTTATATGCTTCAGATTGAGAATGACTTGGAAAACTATATTAAATATATAATAGGTTGGAAGTAGACTAAAGCTTAAAAAAGAAGTGGTTCCTCATAAATTTGAATGTAAAATCCAATCAAAGTCAACAGTACATAATTGGAGCCAAATCAAGTTTTCAAATAAAATTTCACAGGAGGATCTAATTGCTTCACCATCAGACATGCTCGAGATAGTATTTGATTTAATGAAAATGATATTAAACAAGATTTACCAAGCAATAAAATAAAAAAAAAAATTAAAACTTCAAAAATAAGCAAAGCTATACAAGTAAATTTAAATAAAACAGTTAGTTACAAAGAGTCAATCACCGAAGAAAATTATTTTATAGATATAAGCCTACAATACAGACAACAATCACAATTTGACGACACGGTTAGCACAGAGTTCGAGTGATTGCCTACTGTGCAACGGGTTGCGGGTTCGATTCCCGTACGGGACAAATATTTTGTATGGGTCTGGGCATATGTACATGTGATATTCTATGTTTGTAACTTCACCCACGACACAGGAGAAAATCCTAGTGTGGGGCGACATTTTTTAATAAAAAAAAAACAATCAACTTCATCATTAAAGAGGAAATTAGTAATCTGATATAACTTATCCTAGCATAAGATTAATATTTAAAATGTATTATTGTTCTTGCTAAAAATTCATATGATTGCTGTATTATATTTTTTCTGTTTATGTAAGTTATAAAAAATTAGGTTAGCCCATTATATAGGGTCAATATTTGAATAGGTACTAACAATGAAGGCATATATTTGACGGAATTTACATTTTTTTTTTTTTTTTTTTTTATAAAATGGGCTCTGTCTTTATAGACAATTCCGCCAACGTCGAGTTCGAAAAAGACATGTTTATGTATGTAAGTGTTTTGTTCTGAGTTTTGGTAAAGAAGACGACTTAACCAGTTGTGTTACCTGGGGACAATGCAAATTATTTTGTTAGTATTGTTGGTAGTAGGTATACATCACATTTGGCGGGTTTTTTGTTATTAGTTGTAGTGTTAGTAAATTACCAAGAAGTACCCATGTGTATGATATACTGATAAATATGTACTTGAATAAAATGCTTAGTTATATAGTTCTTTGTGTGTTATTTTGTTAAAGTTTTATGTTGAATTTGGTAATATATTTAGCTAGTCTATCTATGACTGTAAAATTCATACAATAAAGTAATGACTTCATATTGGTTGGGCGAGGAATTTTATTTGGTAACCAGTTATAAAAAGAAGAATTATTTTTAGGACAATTAAAAAATACATTATTTTTAAATGCTAACTTAATTAAACATAGGTTAATAAATAAAGAAAAATCTTAGTCTTGGGTGGGGATTGAACCTGCGTCTTCAACATACTGTATTGACACATTGACCACTCAGTCACCAAGCTCATACCAGCCCTGAAGAAATTTTAACTGAATTGATCTCTTTTGTACTTAGTTAAGCCAAAATGGTATGTTGAAGGATTCAATTGTCGCTCCTTGTTTGTTTTTAAGAGAAGTGTGAAAGATATTTCAAGACATGCAGATGATAAGGGTAAACATGTTAATGACAAATTGTGACGTACATTTTGGTAACATCTATAATTGACATGAAAATGATTTTATCTTATGCGAGAACGATTTAACTGAATAAACTTCTAATAGTAACTGCTTATTATGTTTTATTATGGAACTTATTTAACAATCCACTGTACAGCCGGCTTCAAAAGTAGATAAACATTTTAGTACCATTTCACACCAACTATGAACAATGCTATTGAGGTGTAACCATACTAAATAAAAGGAATAGTTGGTGTGACATGGTACTAAATCTGCTAAAAATGCTTATCTTCTTTTGAAGCTGGCTGTACAATCTGTTTTGGTTTAAATTAAAAATTTCAAAATTCTTTTTGTATTCGATAGAGTTTTGTTCCATAGTCAGGGTCTGATGATGGGATCTCAAGAAAATCGAGGAAAATCCTTAAATTTTATAAGTTTGTCCAAAGTTTTTCATAGATTTTTCTCTTTTCATGAAGCTATTCAGGTATTTGGGTCTGGTAGTCATGATCCGAACTGACGATAGAAGGATTCATAACTTATAGGGAGTTAAGAAGTGAGTTTTTAAATACAATCAAATTTAAATACAAGTTGGTGCCAAACGATGATCTAGAAAGTCTTAATATTTGGCACTGGCTTCAGTATAAAAATGTGATGTTGTCTATATTCTTATATTATTTTTAATTTTTAAGTGTTTTTGAAGACAATTTTTTATGTTTTCTAATTTTATTTTTGGTATTTCTTCTTTAAGTGACTCTGTGACTCAAATCAGTTTCATTAACGTTGAAAATTTGCATACTATACGTTATTTGATCCGTCGTGTTAAAATTCTTAACAACAGCCTGTCGCATTTGAGGTTTGATGAGCTCTATGGCAACTGATCGCAAATAATTTCGCCGAAGTGTAGGTTTCTAGTCATGATTGACCATCATTGCATCAATAACTAAACCATTTATACTTGCTATGTTAACCATGTTAAGAAATACGGCAAATGGCCAACGCCGGCTGTTTCGGGGTACACTGAATTGTTTGCACATTTTATCTAGCACGTCTACTGCGCATTTGGTCGGATTGTGTGCCGTGATGATTTCGGGTTTCTTTGCAAAAATCCGGAGTGAAGATCGATTCGATAAGGCTAACAGAACTATTTTTTTGTATTTTGGAACATATGAAACCATCGTGCACTTCTCTTGATAACCAAACAAAGAATCGCTGATAGGTCTATTTTTGCTTGTTTTAAAATGTTTTGGAATATCTGTATATATTTTCTTTTTTTTGAGGCCCAGTTATAATGCCAGTTGTCCATCGTTATTTTGCTACCCAAATTCTCAAGAGGTTTGAGCATTCTATGAATGATATCGGGTACTTTATTTGACACTTCCAAGGGTCCTGAGGCTGCTGAAGGTCCTCCGGCATATTATTGAGATTGTACGCGTACGCAAAAAGTTTTAAACCGTATTTGTCTGAATTATTAGGTATAAACATTCGGAAATTGCATCGATCTAAGGCTAAAAGCTACTCGTCGCCGGTTAGAAATTCACTCAGTGTGAATATCTTTGAAAATTCGCTACAAAATTCTCAAATATTTTCCTTATGGTTGCAAGTTTATCAGTTTCTTGTCCGGCTATCTCTGGTATTTATAGCGTCAATTCGTAAACACTTTAGCAAAAACACAAATCTATGCTAAGGCGTAGTAAGATTAATCCCATCAAAAACATAAATGTGAAATGAAAGCCAAGTTCAATATTAATAATAAGCGTCAATGTCGACTTCTTTGACAAAAGAATTGAGATCTATACAAGTTTATTTTTTAGTTATGACAAAAATGTTGTGTGCTTGTTCAGACAAGCAAACTGAACAACTTTCACTATGGGACCAACTACGAAATCGCAAAAAAAAATCAGCTGTTCCATACAAATGTTCAACATTCACTGAACCTAAATGTATGGAATAGCTGTTTTTTTTTGCGATTTCAAAGTTGGTGCCATAGTGAAAGTTGTTCAGTTTGTTTGTCTGAACAAGCACACAAAATTTTTGTCATAATTAAAAAATAACCTTGTATAGGTGCCAAGTTCTGTGTAGGAAATCCTAAAATTTAAGTTACAAGAACATTCTTAGGTTGTTTTAACTATTCTATCATTTCAGTAACTTGCAACTTAATCAAAGCATCGATTTTCTGCAGTAAGAATTACATCCCATTCGTTGTCTTCCAAGTGTTCCCGACATACGCGTGTATATGGTAAAATGTAAAAGTAATTGTTATTTAATAATAATTGTTCTTTTAGACTTTCAGGTATTCGATGACGCGTATTATTTCTACAACCATATATCAAACAAGAATTCGATGTGTTTGGTGATCGGCAATAACCAGGCAAACGAAAAGTCACGTTTTGTTCTTCATTTGAAGATTCCGACTGGTTGCTTTAAATTTCTACCTCTGCGGGCATTTCCTCTGGGGGCTCTTCCGCGTGGGCACTTATTCTGCCGGTAAATCTTCATATTGGCAAAGTTTCTACCTGAGGATGCCGAAGTCTTAGTCGTCGCAAAAGTCTTCCTTGTCGAGCTGCTGTCCAACGGTTGTGGCATAGGTGTTCACTGTTCACCATTATTAAGCGTGACCTAAAATGAAAAAAAAAAAAAAAATTCATTACAATTATTTATTGATGAATATAAAATGAAGATGACAATGAAATGAAGCATCCAGCCGGACAATGATTCAACAATCATCATCATCATCATTTCAGCCAAGAGACGCCCACTGTTGGACATAGGCCTTCCCCAAGAATCTCCATACCGATCGGTCCTGCGCCTCCCGCATCCAGCGGCTTCCCGCGACCTTCACCAGATCGTCTGTCCACCTTGTGGGGCCTTGTGGGATTCAACAATATTCAACAAATTATTATAAAATGTGACTGAGTTTTATCTTATGATAAAACATATTCTTTCTACTACCCTGTTCCCATTTAATTATGGTGTCGGTGCAGTATGTCCTGATATTGACAATACTGCTTCAAGGAATTGGCATTTGATTTTTACGGCCGGCCGCCTGCCTGACACCAACCCTGCTTGGGAATGACGACCATCTTTTTGCAGCAGCCGGGACCACCAGTTTAATGTGCCTTCCGAAGCACGGAGTAAATCGACCCCCCCATACTACTCCCAACTTGCGGAAATGGATAGTTGCTGAGATATTATTTTTTTAAAACTGACTAAATCTAACCTCAAAACACATGAAAAATCGTTTATGCAATATTAAGGTTTTCTGGGTTTGAATAAAAAAAAACCAACCAACTACCCTATAACCAGCGATGTCGTTTTTGCCACATTAGGATTTTCCGACTTTATTTTTACTGTATATTATTATTTAAAAAACAATAAAACAAAAAATAAATCAACATTATTTATGTATATTCGGTATACATATTTAATAACATTAATTAACTCCTCAAAGGGATCACCATGGCGGATGGTTATTTTTCTCCTCCATGAATATTCAATGAGCCAATCGGTGAAATCTTTTTTATTTTGTTGTTGCCGAAAAGATTTCCGAAAAGAACACAAGTAGCCACTTGTGTTCGGCGATACTCCGCCGCAACAGATTCCAACATTTGCACTCGCGACACGAACGGCACAGAAGATGTACTTGTAACAAGCGGCTCATTTGAGTCCAAAACTTGCACTGCACTATCTTCAGAAGGTGTAGTGGAGCATTGGGGCTTCAAAGACGCCATTGTAGACACGTTGCACAGTATATTTTTTCACCAAAAAATCGGACGTCTTTTTTTTGTGAAATCTTTATTTCTAATATTTTATAAATTAATACATATAATTTACAGTCGCCTATTTCTCATTGAGGCAAAAAAAACCCACTTAATTATTTTTTTATATAATAGAGTAAATCACCCATAACTTTTAAAATATTTCACAAGTTGTTTTTTTGATTTTCCTGATATACAATAATCTCAAAACACAATTCAAATTCATTTATATATTTTTTAAATGAGTTTTCAGTGATTTATTTACAATTAATGTTTTTTTGATTTTATTTTTTTATTGTCGTATTTTTAATTATTTGGATTTTATTTTTCTACAGAATTGTTAATAAAATGTGTATGAATCCTTGAAAAAAAAATCAGATCCAAATATTGAAGGATCTCGAACTTATAGTCTTCTAAAGTTTTCTATGGTAATTATGGTTTTAGGGTTGTAAATTTTTCTATATAGAATTTATTGTACATGATAACTTTTTATTCGTAAATAATACTTAATACTACGTAAATAATACTGAAGGTTGGGGCGAGTGCATGGAGTCACTTTGATGTAGTGAAATATTTTTAAGAGCCGTATAACAAAAAATAAACGATTACTTTTTTATTTAATATTTGGATCGAGCTAGTTCTTTCATACAGTTTTTCCATACGTACTTAGTTAAAAAAAACTATCATTTTCATTTGACCTGTCATACTAATTTGGAATTTTTCGAACATGATCTACACATATCTATACTGAAAATATAAACAGGTAACGTTTGAAGGAGGTGATCTCTGGAACCACTGAACCTATTCTGAATTGTTTCACTAGTAGGTAGAAAGTTTTGAGTGCCATAGGCTTCTTTATCCCGAAAAAACACGTTTAGCGCTATATGACTGAATTCCACGCGGACGAACCCTTTTAAATAAAATTGGATAATACGTAGATACCAATTTACTTATTTGTTTTCTAATAGACGTACCTAGCTACTATTATTATTCTGTAGCCTGATCAGACGAAAGAATTTCTGTTACATTGTCGTTATCATTATGACCTTCAATAATTTCATAATTAACGTCATTTTCTGTTGCCACAAAATCGTCTTCTGCTGAGATTTCATACGGTTTCAATAAATTCACTACGTTGGATGGTAAAGGCAAAGATTTTAGTTTTTTCAACCTATTCTGTAGCCTAATGTAGGAGATTTCTGGATCTGACGACTCCAGTGCCCTGTGAAACAGATCCAACATTGTTTTTTCGCGGTCGGATTTTCGGCTGTGGTGTTCTCTGTCGTAACGCCAGAACTTATTCCGCGCTTCACCGGCTTGCTCTGATAATAAACCTACTGGAAGAGCTGAGCTATTAATAATATCTTGCCCATGAATGAGAATCTTATGTATTGTTACTGTCATTGGGTACCAACCGTATTCTGCCACGTATTTAGATGCAACGATTTTGCAAAAGTCTCCAAATTTATCAGCATGTACAGGTAGACCACAAGACAAGGTAACCAGAATCGTGTGAAGATCGTCCAACAGCCACTGACCAAGGCCTAATATTTCTGCAAACACTGCACGATTTTGATCCGATAGAACTGTTCGGGCTGTGTTGCCGTCATTTGTTGTTCCAGCATTGGGTCTCACAACATCAACCAGCACTTTCAAGTCTTTTCACACTCTCTCTTGCACACGTTTTTTTGTTTCCTCAACAGTTTTCGATTCCATGGAATCTTTGCTTACCCTCCATTTCTTTACAGGAAGCTTGTAGCCCAAATGAAGTAAGAACTTTGTCTCTTTTCGGTATTGGATATGAATCGGACGGCAAAACCTGTATGATTGTGGAGTTGGGTTTAACCAAAGTACAAAGTCTTTTTTTGTTTTTATACGTAATGGGATGAATGTAGTGGCAAATAAACTGTTTTTAGGCTCTTGATTATCAGAAAAATTCTGTTTATAAAATGATTGACCCGAACTACCATCAAACCCCCAACTTCCCTCAAAAATACAATCCACAGTATCAAGGTCTTTTTGTTCACAATATGCTGATATAATTTCGTCGCATGAGTTTATTAATCTTTGAAGAGTATGAGAAAGTAAACTAGCTAACGGAGCAAAGGCTTCTCTTTCTGTCACTTGAATCCCACTATCCGGATAATATTTTTGTTTTGCGTCGAACACTTTTTTATATGTAGGAAATGCTGGAAAACCTCTTGATTTTAAATCTTGTTGCAAAAAGTTGTATGTATCTACTGTAAATTTTCTATCTATAAATATTGCTAAAGCTTCATCTGGAGAATAAGGACGAGGGTCTTCGCGAAGTTTAGTTGCTATTTTAATCGGTCGTGTTGGACTTTTTATTTTATTTTATTTTATTTTAATATTTTAGGGACACTTACTAGCTACACATTCTAGGTAGGGCAACTAAATCACTGATGGCCAATTATCAGTTTCCACTTGTAGTTACAAAGATAAATAAAACATGTAAAACAAAACATAAAACAGTAAAACAAACATAAAGTACGGCTACTTATAAATGAAAATATTTAAAGACAAAAATCACACTACTTGATAACATAAAGTAAAACATAGATGTTACCGTGGATGACAATGTTACTTATTTAAAAAGAAGTCGTTGCTGATTTGACGTTTTAAAATATTGGGAGAAGTATTGAACAGATCTAGGTCGTATTGCTTGGATAGTTTGTTGAATGCTTTGCTTGCTCTGACAAAAAATGTGTTATGCATATAGTTTGTTTTGGTAAAAGGGATGTAAATTGGGTCATTATAACGGAGTTTTGCAACAGGAACTCTTAAATTAATTTTACCTAAAAGGTCACCGCAGTCGACCACACCGTTTGCTATATTAAGTAGAAACACTACATCAGCTATGCGTCTTCTCTCGTACAATGGAAGGATATGAAATTTACGACAGCGATCCAAATAATCAGAATAATACGTTTTGACTTTATATTGTAAATGACGTAAAAATCGCTTCTGTATCTTTTCAATGCGGGTCTCGTATGTAGCGTAGCACGGGTTCCACACTTGCGATGCATATTCTAAGTGACTTCGCACATAGGCACAATAAAGTATTTTTAGGGTTTTAATAGATTTAAAATCGAATGACAATCGCATTACAAAACCCAGGGCTCTGGATGCTTTCTTTACAATGTTGTCAACATGATCATCAAATAACATCTTGCTGTCAAAAATTAGCCCAAGATCACGTATAGTGGTTACTCTTGTAACAGCAACGCCGTGGAGTTTGTAAGTGAATATGACGGGATCGGGTCTACGTGTGAACGTGCAAATGTTACATTTAGCGACATTAAGGTCAAGTCTGTTCGAGTTACAATATTCCTCAAATGCCTTTAGATCCTTCTGAAGACGCTGAGCATCATTTTTGTTACTAATCGGTAATAAGATTTTCATATCATCGGCATATAAAATAACTTTAGCATTCTTAAAACAAAACGAAACATCATTAATGAAAATGTTAAACAATAGCGGACCCAACAATGAACCTTGAGGTACTCCTGATGGGATTGATGTAGGGCAGGATGTGTAGCCATTTAGTACAACAGTCTGACTTCTGTTTTTTACATATGAAGTAAACCATCTGTACAAATTGCCTTTTATTCCAATGGCCTCAAGCTTATACAAAAGTACTGTGTGATCAATGCGATCGAAACACTTACTATAATCTGTATAGATCACGTCAACTTGGGATGGTTCAGACATATGTTTCGCTACAAGATACTAGGTTAGACGTGGTTGATCTCCCCTTAAGGAAGCCATGTTGGTTCGGACTTAATGCAAGCTTAACAGCCGAATAGACCTGCTGGTGGACAATTTTTTCTAGGACTTTGGCGAATAAACATAACTTAGAAATGGGTCTATAGTTGTTAACGACGTCCTTCGCTCCTTGTTTATGTATTGGAGTAACAAAAGCGGATTTCCAGATATTTGGAACAATGCCCTCACTAAGAGATCTTTCAAATAAAATACTGAGTGGAACTGCCAAGGCCTTAGAACATCTGGTTATAAATATTGCAGGTATATGATCGGGGCCCGCCGATTTACTCAGATCAAGGGTGTCTAGCAACTTCTTGACTTCCAATATATCAATCCTTACATCACCAATGTCATTGGTAGGATTGGGGACCAGTAACGGAACATAAGTTGTATTGGAGTTACACGAGAAAGAAGAACAGAAATAATCACTAAACATTTCACATATGACTTGTCCCTCTCCTGATGTGCGCTAACCATAATAAAACACAGCTGGGTATGCTTTATTGCAACTCTTAGATTTTACATACGACCAGAATGCCTTAGGATTAGTCTTAATGTTCTCTTCAATACTGCTGATATACTGGTCAAACAGTGACCCCTCTAATGCCTTTGCACGGTCTCGCAGCAGATCAAATGAATCTCGGTCAGATATATTGCCATATTTTTTGTATTTTGCATGGTACTTGTGTTTTTCTTTCAGAATTTTTTTGAGTGATTTACTAAACCAGGGGGGATACTTTGAATTATTACGGACAATTTTATAAGGGATCAATTCATTACGCAAGTCATATAATATTTTGTAAAAATGTGTAGTCGCTTCATTTAGTGTCATCTGTTCGAATTCAGAAATCCAATTCATTGACTCCCAATCTTTCACTAATTATGTCGTAGTTAGCACGATGGTACAAATATTTAGTGTGAGGCTGACATACGAGAGTATCATATTGTACCAAATTCGCGGACACACACAGTGCGGGGTGGTACAGGTCCTCAGGAACCAATGAATTCGTACAACGCGTAACAAGTATGTCACTGTTGGAGAACACCAAATCCAACGTTTTGTTTTGGTGGTTATTAATAAAGTTATATTGTGAGAGATTACATAAATTTATTACATCAATAAAATCTCACTGCGTGGAACCCTGAACATTAATCGCAGTTCTAGATCCCTGCTGTGTTATATCATTTTCCCATGATAAATTTGGCATATTAAAATCACCCATAACCACAAATGTATCATGAGTATTTTCTACGACAACATCCGAAAGTCGCTGGGTAAATGCGGCTAACTGCTCAGACATGGAGCGAATCATATTTTGATTACAAATATACACTGAACAAATATGCAACCTATAAATACCCCTTGGCTTGCGTTGAAACGTCAGCGTAACCCATAAATCCTCAGCATTCGAACACCAATCTGTTCGAACGGCTGCCGCAAGTTCCCTACGCACCGCAATCAGCACGCCGCCACCCAGCGACTGCCCGGTTCTGCCGTAATCCCGATCCCGTCTCCACACTATATAGCGATCGTCAAATAACTCGCAGTCGTGTATTCCATCGAGCAACCAAGTTTCTGTAAGACAAATTATGTCATAAGAGTTAATAAAAATATTCCTAAGAAATATTGAAGTTTTAGTACGCAAGCCGCGTACGTTCTGGTAATAAATATTAAATTTTAAGAACAAATGTAGGAATTGACTCAATGTTGATTATAACAAATGTATATAAAGTCATAAACTTTTAAGATTTTTTAAGACAAGTATTAATAACATATTGTAAATCCTTTGACGCATTGGTTTTTAGTTTTTGTCCTTTTGCTTCTAATGCACTCGAAACAGCTTTAATAACTTTTGTAGGTGGTTCACTTTCTAAGGAACATTGGAGTTCTTTACACACCCTTCGTTTTTGTCTGTCACTAAGTGATTCATAGACCAAAGATGAAGAAGTCGAAGCAATGGGGGACACTGCAATATTCAAAGTATTTTCTTCAATGACTATAGGTAAATCTTGAACACTAGGATTTGGGTCAGTATTGCAATCTGAAATTAGTTGCTGATGATGAGTTACAACTTCATGTCTGTCAGGGGATTCGCTCAAAACACTAGATTCTGATTCAGAGTCAGGAATCATAACAGGCTCGGAAAATGACGCGTCTTGTAAAGCTCTAACGAAAAATTTATTTAAATCATTTTTTAGTGATTCTTTAAGCCATGTGTTGTTCTTCGTTGCAAAAAAGGGAAAATTATATTTACATTTTTTGTAAAGCATTCACATTTATACGTGAATCTAGCTATTGCCTCATTGAATGCTTTCTCATCATTGAGTTCAGTTTTGTTAAATCCTAAAATAGTTAAGATAAGCTCTGATCTATCTTGTAAAGGCAAGTCAGTAGGCCGCATTTTCGATCCCATTTCTTTTGATTTGGCGATTAATATTTTATATACATCGAGCCTGCTAATTACGTCTCCTTGCGTACTTGCGGATACTCCCGGAGGATGAAGAGTACCGGCTGTGGCGTTATTCACAGCTTCATCAACTGCCACTCGTGGACCAACATGAGGGTTGGCGCCCTCATGCCCTCCTTGCAGTAAGTCAGCCGGTCGGAGCCCGGACAGACATCCCTGAACAGGCCGGGTCAGGTCCTGTTGAGGCAAAGTGGCGCCATGGGTCTTTGACGGCTCCATGGTGCCTCACCACCGTTTCTCCAGGTAATATGTTTCGGTGCAAGGTTTTAGCCGTGGCCTAACGAGGGCGGACCCCTTCCCTGCACCACATATTACCTTTCAATGGATTTTAAACTGAACATTTATAAACAAAAGTTTTAGGATAAATGCATTGAAGTTATTTTTTCATATGTTAGTTTTTCAACGCAGTTCATAATACAGCCAGACTTTTTTTTAATCATAAAGCACAACTTTAGAGTTTGAGTCTCTTCCACATAAAGGCGCCGTTTTATTTCGCTCCCACAGAAAAAATCATCACAATGTCGAGGTTGTGAGCTTGCGTGACCGCAGCGGCCAAGGGACAAGACCTCCACGAACTTAACTTAGCACTATTTCACAATACACGGAAATGCACACCCGTCGCGTGCAAGCGCGTGACGTTGACTAAAGAGAGAAAGAAATACTGGGGGCGCGCGCGCCACGATGTCTAGCGCCCCGCACCCTGCTCAAGATCTACGTTTCCCTAGGTCACCACACCTTGAAATTACGGAAAGTTTATCATTGTTTTTTGCTCGTTTTACCAAAAAAAATTATCTCAAAAAAGGAATCTGAATTACATCTAATTGTCATAAAACCCGAAAGGTGTTAAAAATGTCTTCCTGTATAATCTTACTAACATTTAAAAAAAACTTCAAATATTATGTTTATTAAATTTATGAGGTGACAACCCTATCCAAAAAAAAATTGAATTGGAATAATTCCCAGATCCTACTTAATTGGGATCCCTTTATTTGTAGGATCATAAGCGTAAATAAAAAGAACATTTCAGTCTTAGTTACAAATCCAAATACGTAATAATATAGCGGTAAAAAAAGAAAACATAAATTTGCAAAATCAGCCATAATTCTGTTAATAAATAAACAAATAAAACCTGGATATTTTTTGCTATCGGAAAGATTTTAAGACTATACAATAACATCAAAAAAATCTTAAAAGGACATCAAACTTTTGAGCTACAACTGTTTCTATGGTTTTTCTGGAAACCATAGAAATTTTTTTCAGGTACTAATTTTTATTCTTTTATAACAAATAGGCAATTGGGAGTTCTCGTCTCGCATTTATAACCCCAAGTCCTAAGAAATTAGATAATAAAAAGAGCATGTCCGATTTTGGGCAAAAAATATACTGTGCTCACTGGAGTACGTAAAATGATCTCAACAGGAAGGCGGACGAACTATGACTAAATAATAAATATGACGTTGACACTTTGATTAACAAAACAAAATGGCGTCGTAATTGGCGTATAGTTGCGTTACAATATCTTGAACATAATATATTTAAAAGCTTTATTTTATCACGTTTTTGCACTATATTTGTATTATATTTACTGTATTTATTGAATTTCTTTATATATTATTTTATATAAGTAACTAAATAACGGAAAATTTTTGACTTTTTTATTATTACTGATGAGCACAAAACTAAACGCAATTGACGCAAAAGACGTAAAAAATCTAAACTTTATTATTGCTTTCCTTAAAACTACTTGGTTCCGCAGTCTAAAATTTTGTAGGAAGATTACTTAGATTAAGATCCATCTGCCTTAAAATTTACGCCGCCCAACTCGACGATCCAAATACTAAATTTAATCCACAAATTCTTTTAAGCCTTTTCAAAGACATGTAGACTTTTTGGAAACTTATAATAGACTCTATTGCCCTTAAGAACCAGACTAGAATTAGGTAATATTTCCAGTATGTCATTAAAAGACACATAAGACATATCTTCCTCATCAGCTCTAAATAAAGAGGCATCGTTATTTGTTATTTTTAGACTCAAAAGTTTGACTTCGCCCTCTTCATCTACATTACTCTGGCAAATAGTGACGTAACGATACATCTGACGTTTGTTTTTTGTGGCAAACTGGGCCAGTACAATACAAACACAAAATTTCGGATGTTATTAGCAGTAAGTTCTAGACCACTGGACCCAGCGTCTAATATTGGAGCATTATTTTCTTATTCGTCTGGTGATTTATCAGGCATTAGAAGATCTCTTTCATCATCGTCTGCCGATTCATCAGAAAACACTTCTTCATACGTTGGTTTTTGCAAGCGAAGGCTTTGACGTAATTAAACTTATTTAAGTAAAATTTGTGCATTTTTTAATGACCTTAATTGCCATAGCTTTCTTGGCATTAGTGATAATTAGTGATAGTAATAGTCTTCATGGCATTTACTGAAGTCCTCATCATTCATCGAAATGATTTGTACCTTTGAGTTTTTGTTTACAGCTTCGTGGGCATTTGACACAATTTTCTCTGTCCTCATCACTAAATTTCGTACCCGAGGTTTTAAGGGCACCTCCGATTCCGTCTACTGGCCCTTTCCCGTGAGAAGTGGCGTAAAATTAACGTGATTTTCAAATTATAACGTTTTTCCATCATTGGAAGAGATTTAACAATAAATCGGTTTTTGAATTGTTAAGCTGGACCATCTGACCATATGCGTACTTCTTTTACATATTCTGGTATTTCTGTAAATATCCTATCAATATAAGCTATTACCGTATCTTTACTGTGGTTAAGATTATCCGATGCTATCGCAATTGTATGCTGTTTTTGAAGAAACCACAAAGACGCAGTAAATAAACTTGTGGCTGCACCCAATGATACGATTGAATTTCATCCTGCGAAACACAGGTATGATTTTCTGCTAAATCCACTTGCAGAAGCGCAAAGTTAATCTGAGTTTATACAATCAATGCGATCTTGATTGTAACACTGTGCTTGTTCCCTTTTTATGTAACTGTGTTTCTTAAACTGCAGTCATTTTAGAAATCATCATCACTGTACCTTTTAGTAAAACCTTTCTAAGCCGTCCATTTTCCTCTTTACATTCATACCAGCTAGCTTCCCTATCTTTAATGGAACAAGTAGCTTTTCCTAATATCAGATTGCATCATATTTTTACATTTTGTACATTTATCATACCAACAGCATGTTGTTGGTTCTTCACAAAGGAGTTTTTGTCAAAAAGTTTCTGTCGTAACCAGGGATGTCATTGCAATTTTTGGGCAGCGTGTTTACAGCTAATATGTAATTTTCATGATACTTGCAAAGGCAAACATTTTCAGGTGTTTGGCAGCTCAGGAGTTTTGGTCCTAGTTCAGCAAATTTACTTTCGCCTATAATCTTTTCGAATTCATCACAAAACCGAGCATGTTTCGAGAATATTGCTGAACAAATGACTGTTTTCATTTTATCTTTTCTTCCATCTTTGAGACGGGCTATTGTTGTGTCTTAAATGCCAGGATTTTGGCGACTAATATCATCACGGACATAAACATTTTTTACTTTTTCAACTGTGTCAGCAGAGATTGTTTTCTTCGGTCTTTTGCGTTTAGGCGTTATTATTTCAGGTGTTATTTGTTTTGCTAATGTATGCACAACTACTCTACACTTCGAAGGACTGAACGGCAGATTCCGTTTGACTTTTGCGACCGCTTTTCCATATGAGCATTTTTTTACGCAAATTCTTTACAGACTCCTACAGTCTCATCTTTGGCAGTTCTATCAATGGATTCTAAGATTAGTTTTATTTTCTTTAATCTTACTTCTACAGGGTGGGCCATAATAAAGTTCACTTTTGAATTAAAAAAACATCAACAGGTTATATTCGAAAGGGTTTTTTTTTTTTTGAAAATAATGTCTTCAAGATGGCCTCTAGATCGACGAGATTACTCTTCCAAACGAGATTTAAATAGTTTCAAACACTCGCCTACAAGTCGCTATTGAAACTGCCGCCATTTCTTGACGAATGCTTTGCTTTAATTCGTCAAGAGTTCTCGGATTATTATTGAAGTCTCTGCTCTTGAGATATCCCCATTAAAAGAAATCTGGAGGGGACAAGTGAGGATTTCGGGGTGGCCACTCAATGTGGGTGACATTGACTTTTCGATATCACTTTTCCAGGGAACATTTCCCGTACGGCCTCCATGATGACGTTAGATGTATGACAGGTAGCCCCATTCTGTTGAAACCACGTCATGGAGTTGAATCCATCAAATTCTTGGAGCTTCGCGCCCAAAAAGTCTCTCAGCATTCGAACTTGGCGTTCTGAACTAACAGTCAAAGCTTGACTGAGATCATTTTCAAAGAAATAAGATCCGATAAAACCTCTAGCTGATATTGCTGCCCAAACTGTAACTTTTTGGCAATGAAGTGGCTTCTGATGTTGCAGCGCCGGCTGCTACGCACTCCAGTATCGACAGTTTTGCTTATTTACAAAACCATTCATATAAAAGTGAGCCTTGTCTGAGAAGAGGATGTTCCATAATAAAAAAAAATCGCTCCAGCATTAATCATGAAAATTCAAATCTTTTTGTGAGGTCTGCTTCCTTTAATTCTTGTACTAGTTGAATCTTATAAGAATGAAGTTTTAAATCACGTGACAAGATTCACCTTAAGCTCGTACGGGCAATCTGTAAAGTCGCTGAATGCATACGAGTTCAGAGTTTCGGATCCGCTCGAACAGATTCACTAACTCCCTTTATTTTTTGGTCTGTCCGTTGAATTGGCAATGTCGAACCTGTTTCTTCAAACCTCTTCAACCATTGTTTTATTAAATTAGTGCTTGGACACTGACGTATGCTCCGCAATCCATAATTTACTCGAAACAAACGTCGTACGGTAATATAGGAACCAAAATGCAAGCACAACACACGCGCGCTGTTTTTCCGTGTAGTGACTCATGGCTACTAAAATGGAATGAAACGTGCGACCGAACGTCACCCCCGCACGCGTCTCCTCCGGCGCTTCGCGGATTTATTTAAAATTCAAAAGTGAACTTTATTACGATCCACCCTGTACCACTCGAAGAAGAGGACCGAAGAAAGAACTGTGCTTTAAGATATGATGGAGAAGTTGGAAGAAACAAAACAATAAAAGAAACAAAACAACAAATACTTATTTTCATGATAATGAAGCAATTTTACAATAGTTAGAGAGAAAAGTAATGTCTATTTTGTGACCGACAACCCCTTGACACTGTAATCTTACAAACCTAATATCTCTTAAATAAAATTTTCATTAATTACGGACTCTTCATCGATATGTCATCGTTTGAACAGTCAGTATACAACAAAATATAACTTAATTCAAAAGACTTACCGTGAAAAATTAATCAAAACTGCACCACAAAAACCACTATCAGCTGGTGGGTTATTGTCTAAAAAAAATCTATCGCGAACTCCTTCAATTTGACAACCTTGAAAACAAGACTGTGCCGACTTCCTTTTATAATGAGTGATGGACATACTGCGATGTCTGCGACTGTCAAATTGTAAGTGATCGCGATAGATTTATTCTAAGACAATTAACCCCCTGAGCTCACAGCGCCATCTCGTAAATGACAGTGTTGGCAGAAAACAAATTTCAAAAAATTGTTGCCATTATAAAAACTTTAAGTAATATAATGTTGCCACCATACTTAAGTATTTTTACTACCAAAATCAAGATATTTATTTTTTTCGTTTATGGTAGACATTTATGCGTTGAATTATATGTTCGATACTAGACCAAGCTACTATCATCTGAATTTAGTAGTACCTGATCGTCGTCTTCAGAGTCTTGTTCGACTTTCGAGAGAGGACTAAGAGTCATGCATTCCTCCAAGCAGTAATCATCCTCACCATCTTCGCCACTACTCCATTATTCTCACTTCGGTTTTATTCTCTTCATATGATTCCTGCAGCCGGATGTACGCTCAACTTCGCCCATTTTGAAAAATAAACTAAAAGGAGCAAAATAATAAAATATGTTTAAACTTAATCCACTTAATATGTTTACTGTAACAGGTTAATATTATACAGTATACTTACAGAAAAATTAAAAACAACATAAAATAATTAATTTACCTGTTTTAAATAATATAGCAAATCAGAGCACGGGGCACATGCGTGCCTCACGCTCGCTATACCTTCTGTATTTATGGTTTTAGTGACGAGGTGTCAACGTAGAGCCCAAAATACTGTAGTAGTCCCAGAAGTTCTTTAGACGTTGTGCCGATATGTATAAAGCGAAACTTGAGCAGTATCAGTTATAACTCGTCGATCGCAATTGAAATTGCGGAAGCTAGCGCAAAATCTTCAACTTGTTGTTCTGTTACCGTTGCAGACATTTTGGCAGTTCTCTCGCAAGTTGTTTTTTTTTATTATGTCGGCTTTATTTTTTTTAATCACGACGGATGCTTTCATGAAGCAATCTTTTATGTATTCGCCATTTCCAAATGGTTTTCCTTTCTTCACGATTTCCAAAGACACTGCAAACTCACAAGATTAAAGTTATTTCCAGCTTTGGAACATAGAGCTCGACTGTTGATTGCGTCTCTGAAGTTGCTCGACAGCTTTCTTTCTTGCTTCTTCTGCAGCATATTAACATTTGCTTACGAATGCACCATGTTTCAAATGTCTCTTTATATTTGATTTCTTATTATTTGCTAGTTTGTTTTGACAGATAAGACAAGTTGGAAGCCCGTCTAGATTTCGAACGTATGCATACAACTTAGTTTATTGTTTGTTGAATTCGCGACTCTCATTCTCTATTTTCCTTTTCTTGTTTTTTTATGAAACCAAAGCCATTTCGTTCCATAGTTATAGTTAAATAAATATACTTATAATTAGGACCTGAAACATTTAAATTTAAAAAAAAACTGAAATTTAAATTTTTTATCAACAAAGAAAGATGGACTTCGTCAAAAAGTGCGTGTCCATTTATATAATAAACAAAGTTTAAATGCTGAATCATTTGATGCTGAAAAATGATGAAAATACCTAAGTCAGTGAAAAGAAAAAAATCGTATCAGGCGGGACTCGAGCCCGCGTCTCCAACATTGGTCTTAAACACTGGGTCACCGAGCACTTACCAGCCCCGATGAAATTTTAAATGTACTGACCCCTTTTGTACTTTGTCAAGCCAAAGTAGTTATTAACAGTAAATTAGTCACTGTTAATAACTACGTATCAACATCCAATGTAGAAATATTTACAGATTTCTTGAAAATTGGTTATTGAGTAGAAAACTAGATATGAGTCTTGGAAGAATAAGAAAAGTGAAAATTAGAAACGTAGGTATACTGCGTATGTATTATGAACTTACATAATATCTCCTGAAATTTTCAAGCAATAGCCAATCGAAGTTTGACTTGCACGTCCTTGCAGGCGGGGACACACATTACGTGTTATTATACTTTCTATAAATCCAACACAATCAAAACAACAAAGCCCAGATGGCGAACTGAACGGACAGGGCGCGTGCGTATTGTGGCAGAGCAAACGAAGAGTGAGTGAAGGCGAGTCAGGAGTCAGGACGAAGGCGTCAGCCGGCATCACTAGGGGCGTCGTCGCGGCGGATCCACGGAGTGATATTGATTTTATAGGCATTTTATTGCTAAGGAAACGCAGTGAGGCAATGAGTGAGTTGTAAAAAGAGCCAGATAGTCCGAGTAAGGTCACCAAGATCCCCTAGGCCGATCTCCTAGCTAGGGGATCCACGTGAACTCATGAGTTCATCCTATGCCAAGAGCCGCATGCGACTCGCGAGCCGCGGTCTGCCGACCCCTGCTCTAGGTGATAAGGTAGTAGTCTTTTCGCAAGTCTTTTTAAATCGTGGATGTCCGATAAAACGTTCAGTAATACGTTGAATTGTAGTGGTTTTCTCAAAAACTTCCAGCAACATTCGTCGTACGATGACAACCAATATTTTTCTGTGTACCTACATACTCGTATTGAATACATTTTGACAAATTGACGTCATTGCCGATGTATTCCGTTTTGATGTATTCAAAACCATGTAGAGTATGCTCCAACGGAATAAGTGGCAAGGCGGTTGTCAAGCCCACAATTCTGTTTCTAGGCTTAGAATTTGTACATTACAGGGATTTGGCTTTCTTCTAAATAGCATGTGTCTAGTGATAATAACCCTATCAGTAAAATTTCGGCGAAACACATCAACACAGCGTTCATTGTCCCCGTTTCGTATTCGTAATGAAACTGGGTCTTCACAGTGGTAATTACGACCTAATTAAATAAAATAGAATAATAGATTACCCAACAAGTGAAAAAAGGTGATTTTTTTCTAGGCACTAAGTTGTATCCCGAGAGGAGCGAAGGATTCTAGAATAGAATCCTGAGCGGATCAAAAAAATATTCATGAATGATGATGATGAGATGAATATTTTTTTCACGTGTTAGGTACTCTACTTTTTATCATTGACTAGGAGAAAATAATAACTCTTAAAATTTTAAATTTTTGGTTTTGGTGGTTTTTAGTAAGTTTTTATAGCGAGAGTGTGCAACCTCTGCACGTTTTCCTTTCTCTTACTATAATCCGTACATTCGCGCATGTTCCAAATGGTTCTCTATTTTGTCTCATTATTTTTTTTACCATAATCTAACGTGTCATAATGTTTTTTGACATAATCATATGTCCGAATGATAAGCACCCCTAACTTAATTTCTCATAATATCACTTGCCTGAAAACCGAAATCTCTAAATATAATATGACCTAATTTTTTTTGCTCTAAATATCACAATCTAATATTTAAAATTCCTAAAAACACTTTTCTATAATAGTCATAAGTCGTTATAGTATGTCGATATTATGATAAGTTATAGTATAGTATGTCCGAATGATAAGCACCCCTAACTTAATTTCTCATAATATCACTTGCCTGAAAACCGAAATCTCTAAATATAATATGTCCTAATTTTTTTTTGCTCTAAATATCACAATCTAATATTTAAAATTCCAAAAAACTTTTCTATAATAGTAGAGAAATCGTAATATCTCATAATATAACATGCCCTAAAATCAAAATACCGCAAATATAAAGTTCTTTCATTATATGTATTACCAAATCCATACATACGTTTAAAACAGTCACTTAATTTAATGCAAGCAAGTGGCATGCAAGCATGCAAGCAAGCTTAAAGCATGCAAGCATGCAGCATGCATGGCTTCTGTCACGGCTCCGGCGCTGCGGGGCTCCGGCGGTCCCACGCGACCTTATCGTCGCAGATGGTTTTCGCCCACCACCGCAGCTTCGGCTTGCTGGCCGGCTGAGCCGGCCAGCCTCAGCCGCGGTGGCGGTCGTTAAAACCACTTGCTCCTCAGCTCACGGGCCGCCTCGCCCCTCCGCGCCTACGCGGGTTTTAGTAACACTTTAGGGGTAGGGTAGAGAAGACTACGTGGTGTCGGTTTTACAGCATTATATTTCTGTCACTGAATTTTAAAACGTAACGGTTGTTAAGGTTCATAAGACAATCAACCGCCAGCTCCTTCGGTACCTAGAGGATCACCAGCTGCTCAGTGACCAACAATACGGCTTCCGTAGGGGTCGCTCTACTGGTGATCTTCTAGTTTACTTGACTCATCATTGGGCAGAGGCAATTGAAACGAAGGGGGAGGCACTGGCAGTTCGTTTGGACATCGTGAAGGCCTTTGATCGGGTGTGGCACAAAGCGCTTGTCTCAAAACTTCCTTCATATGGGCTTCCCGAGAAATTATGTAGAAGAGTCACTAGCTTTTTAGCAGACAGAAGCATCAAGGTCTTAATTGATGGCGAATGCTCAGACTCACTGTCTGTAAATGCTGGTGTCCCCCAAGGATGTGCTATCACCTACACTATTCCTTCTGCATATCAATGATATGCTGCAAATCAGCGGCATTCATTGTTATGCAGACGACAGCACGAAAGACACCTTCTATAACGGCCGTGCGAACATTTCTCGGGAAAACGTAATTGAGTGCCGGAATAAACTTGTGTCCGAAATTGAATTTTCATTAGAGAAAGTCTCTAACTGGGGTCGACTTAATTTGGTCCATTTCAACCCTACAAAGACACAGGTTTGCGCGTTCACCGCAAAGAAAATGCCATTTGTCATATCTCCTCGCTTTCAGAGCATCCCCCTAACTGCCTCAGCCAATATTGAGATCCTAGGTGTCGACATAACGAGCGAAGTCCAGTTCCGTGGCCACTTCGAGGGTAAGGCTAAATTAGCTTCTAAGAAGCTTGGTGTGCTCAATAGATCGAGACAGTATTTCACTCCGGCGCACCGCCTTCAGCTTTACAAGGCGCAGGTTCAGCCTCACATGGAATACTGTTCTCATCTTTGGGCTGGGGCACCCCAATACCAACTTCTCCCACTGGACCGCATTCAACGGAGAGCGACTCGAATCGTCGACTGCCTGGAAATATCAAATCGGCTTGATACTCTGGCGCTGCGTAGAGATGTCGCCTCGCTATGCATCTTCTATCGCATTTATCACGGGGAATGATGCTCCGAGGAATTGTTCGGACTTATACTTGCCGCCTCTTTCCGCCATCGTTCCACGCGACAAAAAATCCATGCCCATCACTCATATGGTTGGCAGTCCACAACTGTGCTATTCTCCCGAAGCTTCTTGCCTCGCACAGTCAAACTCTGGAACGAATTGTCGCCTGCGGTATTTCCGGACCGATACGACCTTCAAACTTTCAAACATAGAGCATTTCCTTCCTCAAAGGCCGGCAACGCACTTGTAACTCCTCTGGGGTTGTGGGTGTCCATGGGCGACGGTAATCACTTACCATCAGGTGATACGTCTGCTCGTTTGCCCCCTATACCATAAAAAAAACAATCATCATCGCCTTCATTCAAATAGAATATAAAAATACACAATAGCTAAAAATAAAGAGATACAGCTCTGTATTTTTTTAATTTTTAGTAATAAAGTAAATAAGATTTTTTTTACTACCGTAGGTAGGTAGTATACTTGTTGTCAATGTCAGACTATTTTGACACTATGTGACTATTCGAACATCGAATGTGAACGAAAATAAAGTCGCAGATACCTCTGGATTAGAATAATATTATGAATAAATAATAAACAAGTGTTTTCTTACCTTTTCCTGTTCCTTTTGATTTTTTTCCCTCAGTTTTTCACGACGGTAGGATGATAGGAGACTAATAATTTTGTTGTTACACTTTTCTTTAGTTGTTTCCATCAAGTTGGCAATTTCCAACCACACGTCCAGTTTTGTAAAAGATTAATTTTGTGGATTCCACAAAATTTCTCTTGTTCTGTACGCCTCAATTAACTGAATTACTTTTTCTTTACTCCATGATTCAAGTGTAGGCTCTGCCGCTGTGTTTTCTTCCATGGTTCACGCGCGTTCCGCAGTACAGACACAGACAACCCGTCCACATTGGTGCTCCGTGCACACTGCGCGCCCCTTTGTGTTAGGCGAAAAAACCGACAAATGGCGGATCGCGGCGCGCACGAGTTGAAATGCTCTGTTCGTGCGCGTAGTGTGCACGGTTCGTGCGCGCAAGGCGTCCACACTATAGGAATTCTGTTACATTACATGATACATTGCGACAATGTGGACGGCAAATTCTTTCAATGCGTGTTACATTTCATGTTACGTTACAGCAGTCTGTACCCGCCTTTACGCACTCGATCTGCCCATTTCACGCGCACGCTGCGAACGCGTGCGAAGCGAGATTTTCGACGAACACAAAGGGGCGCGCATTGTGCGCGGAGCGACATATCTGTGTGGACAGATTGTTGGAAATGAGCGCGCGCAAGAACTGAATTTCGTATATATCAACGTTCGCGCGCATGGCGGGAACAGAGGTGAGTGGTTCATGTTCGGTTCGTGCGCACGGAGCGTTCATACTTACGAAATGCTCGTTTCATGTTGCATTACATCTTGCGTTGCGAAGTCTGTACTGGCTATAATATCGTAATATTATTTATTGTATTTCTATTTGACGCAATACTGGCATTGAGAAACAAATATTATAAAACTACTTCGAAAAGAGATCGATCAAATGCACTTCATTATTTACTGCATTTCCACGAGGTCGTGTTGCCAAAAATCAATTATTAGATAAACTTATGCACAAGGAAGTGTATGCATCACAAGGGATTGCAAATATATCTTTCATCTTTCTCTATCTTATTACTTAGTAATGTCATGATATAAAATAATAATGAAACTACGGGTGGTGTCATTGGGATTGAATAATACCCTTAACACTACCGGTGGTGTCATTGGTTGGTATTACGGGTCCCAGGTGGTCCGTTTGATGCTGTAGTCTATTTAACACTCTGGACATATACACGACCAAGCAGGCCTATTTTCTAACTTCGGTTGCTAACTAGAATTGTCAATTTTGAAGGAAACTTTATATCCATTACAAGTTTAGTGATCTTATGTGTTACGGCGGCGTTCATGATAGCAGTAATGGATGTCAAGTTTCTTTCCAAAGTGACAGTTCTAGTTAGCAACCGAAGTTAGAGAATAGGCCTGCTGAGCGTGTCATAAATTTTGGTATTTGTCGTCGGTGAGGATGTATATGAGCTGATGACGATGAACATCGGCAGCTGTTAGTATGTTATCGTAAAGGAAAGTCAACTTATTTTATGACGAACTGAATTTCAACTTTACGGTGGCATATCAATTTTTTTGCCCGACAGTAAAACTACAAGCGTACTATAAGCGAGCGAGTGGTTCACGAGAGAATGTGTTATTGATGAGATTTGATACAATTGAGCAAACGGGTGTTTGACGTATATGTGAGCGTGCGTGTGATCGATTTTAGAGTGCGTCATTAAAGAGAGTTTGAAGACGTGAGTGCAAGTGTTTGAAGCGAGTAAGTCATTGATGGGATTGGACACGTAAACATGCGTCTGTTCGAGGTAAGAGTGCCGCTAGCTACTATATTGTAATCATCAGCGTATTTATTTGGCTTAAAAGTTCGAGACTCTTGGAATTGCACTTAAAAATAAAACTAAAAGATGCAATTACATACCTTCTTGTTAATATTGTTCTCAGTGAATTTTATTTGTTGTAGATAAACATGTCTTCTTCATCGAGTGGAACGATTGAATAAGATTACAAAGAATAGACGAGCATTATTACTAGGAACCAAGTACGTCATTAACAATTCAAGCTCTGAATGGTATAGTGTACCTGGTTTTGAATTGCACGAATGTTGCTACGCACCTTCGAATTTATCTTTACCGAGTCCGAATCAGATTAGGTATAAATAATAAGCAGTCCGAATGTCATGATTATGATTTTTGTGATTCGATGATTTGATATTATTTTTATACTAGCTGTGCCCGCAAACTACGTTTCGCCTTAATTAATTTTTTCCCGACATCTTCAACAAATATCGTTAGTGTACACAGAAAAAAATACAAAACCTTTACAAATTACATACCTACTAAAACCTTCCTCGACAATCACGCTATCGAGCGGTGAAAACCGCTTGAAAATAGGTGCAATAGTTTTTGAGTTTATCGCGAAGAGACAGACAGACTTACGCGGCGGGGGACTTTGTTTTATAATATGTAAGGATATATCTATATACAGTACAAATAATTATTTGTACCTACTTTATATAGATATATATAAAAATAATATCAAATCATCGAAATAATAATTGAAAATAAAGATTATTATTTATATGATGTTCTCAAGTTTCATTTTATCTTTTGATGTTGAGCGTGATCGAACGCCGGGAGGCTGCTCGAAGGCGGATGGCCGAATGTCACGATTTTAAAAAATTATAAGTAGGTATAGCACGACCACGTTTATAAGTTGCATCGCCAAAATTCGGCCGCGCAGAGGAAAGCAACCTAAAGCCGATTGAATACGAGTGCCGACACCGTTAAAATATAGACTTTATTGCGTTTTTAAGATTTCACGTCATTAAAATCCGAATTTAATTCTTTCTCGCTCAGAATGAGAATATAAGTCTTCTGCACAGGTACATCGGCGTAACTTATAAACGTAATACCACTATACCTTTTTTTTTTTCGGGGGAAAATGCGCAACCGCACCGTACTCGCCGTTGGCTAGACGGCAGGCGTGTGTGGGTCTGGCCCGGCAGGGTGCCAGGCCTACCCATTAAAATCCCCCGGTGTTCTCCCTGCCCTTATGGGCGCACATGGTAAGGTCCACACTGCGACTACCACTACCAGCGCTCCCGGGTAAGCCTGACCAAGAAGCGCCGCCATTCGTTTTTTTATTAATTATGATAAATTAAAGACGTTTCTACAAAAAATAGATCAGTCAGCTACTCAGTCAGTCAGATATTTCAGATTTTTTGAGCTATTCAGGCATAGATTAAATGTATAGGAATAATCATAATCCGAATTATTGCCAAAAGTATATTCTTAATCTGAGTTTTTATTAAATATTGGTATTCTACTAATGTTACATAAATAGGAAATAATTGAAATGACAACATAAAATCAAATACATAAAATACGTTCAGGCATAGAGGTAGGTAATATAAAAATATTGTTAGAAGTGGGTAGTTCATGATCAAAGCAACTGACTTGAGCTAGAGGTGACACTCGCATTCTGATTTCGGCAGGCGAAGTGATGATACAACGAAGAAAGCCAGTACAGAGGGTGACGGAGTTTTAATTAAGTGCATTCAATGATTTTTGAAAAATTTCTCGCCTGAACCGAGATTCGAACCCGCGAAATCAAAAAATAACACTCGTAAAAATTAACTCGCAATAAACTTTGTAACAAATAATAGTTTACTTACTTGTAGTAATAACTTCATTCTTTTCTTTGCACAAAGATTATGCGTCGGATCATTCTTAGTGAGATTAGAAACCAATTCCGAGTAGTATCCTCTTTTTGGTATTGCATCTCTTGTTCTGTTATCGTAAACCAAATCATGCTGCAGTAATTTCTTTTTTTTGCTAAACATATTTTATTCGGTTATCCTGATCTGATCGGAACAAAATTTAATTAAATACATCAAATTATTATTTTGACGTTTAATAATCAATTGTCTATACTATAACATTTATTCGAGGAAAGTTTATCACAAAAGAGTTTGACAAAAAAAGTGTAGGGTAGGGCATGGATTTTAATTCCATGGTGAAAGGCATAAGGTGTAAGCTTAGATCATTTAGCATCTAAGGGTGTAAGGTGTAAGCACCGTAGAATATACCTACTGATGTAATGCCTAGACGTACCGACTACTACCGACAGCCAAGGATTTATAAACCAAACAGGATTGAGCTCCATCTAAAATGACGTATGCAAAAAATAAAATTAAAAATTTTATAAAACCCCCGACCCAAAAAATCAATCTAAAAGTATAAAAATAATCTTTTTTTAGCTCCTTTTATAACTTGATTAAAAGTACCTATTTATATTTTTAAGATGAGAATCGCCGCGACGGGAACCGCTATACTTTTATTATGAAGAAGTAAAATAAATCATTCATCTATCAATTACTACGTTTAATGAACGGTTTCAAATTATACGGTCTATATTTCTTTATTTGTATTTTGGGTATATTAAACTTGATTGAGGGAAGTTTTTAGCGGTCCCCCGACGCGGTGATCTTAAAAATATAAATAGGTAGGTACTTTTAATCAAGTTATAAAAGGAGCTAAAAAAAGATTATTTATAGAGTGATTAAAATTTCTAATTTTATATTTTATTTCATTATTTTCAAATTTCTATAACAATTGATCCAAAACGCAGCTAATAAAAAATAACTACCTCGTTTTGGCAAAGTGCTTGTAGCTCTTGAACTGCTAATCCGATTTTCATAAAATCAAAACATCAAGGCTTTCGATTTAAAAAAACGCACTCAAATCGGTTCATTAATTCAGGAGCTACGGTGCCACAGTCAGACACACAGACAGATACACACACACACAGACAGACAGGTCAAACTTATAACACCCCTCTTTTTGCGCCGATTCATAAAACATACCTAAGAACCACCGCGATGAACAAGGCTTTCGATTAAAAAAAACCGCACTCAAATCGGTTCATTAATTCAGGAGCTATGGTGCCACAGACAGATACACACAGAGAGACACAGACAGACAGGTCAAACTTATAACGCCCCTCTTTTTGCGTCGGGGGTTAAAAATACACCATATCCCATACGCCTATGACTCAATTTAAGCCACCAACATGATAGAGGCAAAAACGAAGAGAGAGGGATAGCCAGAACAGAGGCCGTTTGACCCTTTCTGTCATGGTTATTTGGAAAAAATCATCGAAATTAGTAGGTTAGTTTCTAAAGAGTAGTGGTGTCGCATTGTGGACCCAACCACACGCGAACCCACCGGCGAACACAGGGAGAACACCGAGAGGTTTTAGTGGGTATGCATGGCACTCTGCCGGGAGAGCCCCACACACGCCCCCCGCCGCGCCGTCTAGCTAACGGCGGGTACGGTCCAAGTACGCATTACCCCCGAAAAAAAGGTTAAAAGTACTCATTGCAATTTTTTAAATTCAATTGCTTGAAATATGGTAATCCATCAATTATTTATCATCATCATTTCAGCCAAAAGACGCCCACTGTTTGACATGAGCCTCCCCCAAAGCTCTCCATACGATCGGGTAGTTCCGGTGGACTCGAGCCCCTCGGTGGTGCCGTGATTGAGCTTTAATCATGATGATGAATTTAAATATCCTAAAAGTGACAATTGTAGATTTTAATTTTAGAGTACTGGCAACAGTAGTCAAAAGTTTTTGGTTTTTACATGTAGTAAGCCATGTTTTTCATTTGTCAAAACGTGATGTTGATAGTGTTTTATATGGTTTTTGTTTACATTGGCTGTGAATGTATAGTGAAAAGTGAATTTAAATTGTATTTTAAAGGCGTTTTCTAATCTTAAACAAGAATTACAAATACGAACGAACTGTCAGAATTTTATACTTTTACGTTATGACAAGAGGTTGCAGTACCGGAACTGAACTGGATTTTCGAATTCCCGGTACTGGAGCCTACCCAGTACCGGAAATTCCCGGGAAATTTCGAAACTTCGGTACTGGGAACAAATAATTAAATTCATAATTATTTTATGAGTATAACGAAATTAAACACCCAAACACTTTTCAAAATATTTCATTCACTAAATATAGCTATTTAGTAATTGAGATCACACACAACTTCACAATCAGTCCTTAAATTTACAATCAGTACAGTAACTATCTAATAATAATCAACAAAGTTTTATAACAATTGAAATAATAATATAATCCTAACATATCTGTTGTGCCATGGAAAAACAACCACATTAATGGGACCTGTTTCAATTTCCCGGTACTAAAGATTTTTAATTTTGGAGGAAACCCTAGTTATGACCAGGGCGTGAGCTCTGTAAATAATACCCGTATAAGTAACCGTAAAACGTATCGCAAGAGCATGGTGCAACATCTTTTTGCGATATACGTTTACTTTATATGTTACTTTTTACGAATTCGTAAAATGAATTTTTGTTGCAACTGGCTGTAGGGTGACCTGTCCAACAGTTAACCACCTAAAATTCAAACCACTCTACTTCATTAATTTGCATTAAAACCTTGTATTTCCCTATTCTAGTTCAAAGGCAGGTTCACTGGCTACACGTTGGCAATTACACAATGTTATTATTCCTGCAAATTTCTGAAGAAATAATGTTTTTAAAAAAAATGAGAATTGGTCAACTGTGTCCACGGTACTGTACAGGTAGGTGCAGCCAAACCCAATGTGCCTGGTGGGGCTCCGTGTAACATACGCTGCTTAATTTTTTTTCTGGGGAATACCAGGGCTGGTGGTATAGCTTGACCAGTTGCGCTGACAATGCAGCATGTTGTTAGTAGGGTACCCCTTTCGCCGCTTGTGACTTTTGCTACATTTGAGCCCTACCGTGCTAATACTTTTCCTGGTCGTTGTACAGTGGTGGTAGATGTTTCATCTCTAAATTATATAGTCTAGTCCCATCAGCAAAGCTGGCGTGTCTTTCCATGGCAGATTTTAAATTGCTGAAAAAGGACTCAACATTATGCTTATTGAAAGCAGTCGCTCTTGCCAAGCTACACGGCTCCGGTTTTCTAAGGGAAAGGACAATGTCGAAAATCGCCCCATGACCAACAAAGATATGATTTACATCATAATTATATGCATATTTTATAACACTCATTACAAATAACAAGTATTCGACGGAAAAATCAAAAATTTTTAAAAGTACTTTCAGAAACAAAACCAAATTAAGTAAAATAAAAGAATGGTAATTGTTACCTTTGCTTGATTGAATCGAATTGAGTCGATTTTATGTAGGTATGGACATTTATTTATTTATATAAATTATGTTTTTCATAACTTCTTTCACAATTTACAATTTTTATATAGGTACGTCAATTGACTACTCACGCGCTGTCGCTTGTTAGTTTGTTGCTGTTTGGTTTTTGACTTGCTTTATAATTTCGAGATTTCGTGTTATTTACTACGTGGCTATAATAACTTTCTTTGATTGATTGCAATAATTATTATTTAAATAATTTTATAGGTATGGACTATGTGAATCGCTCTAACGAAATAAAGTGTTACTTCAGCTAACCTCAAAATCTGATTCATTTTGATATATAATTAGATTTCGAAGCTTGTCCGTAGTAATTGATGTGGGCATACAGTATTTAGTAATGTCTAATTATACGAAAAGCATTTTTTCACTGCTGTTGGTGTTGGGGCGAACAATGTATGGACGCAGAGCAATCTCCTTTGGGGATGTCTTGTTCTAAATGCACGAAGCCATTCTGTTCCAGCTATTTCGGCCTCAATCCATGGTTTTGGTATTTTCCGGTTGTTTAACTTGGCCATTTGGTATGCAACACGCCTACAATCCTTGGCTGTGAGGCCGTAAAAAAGTCCAGCGCAATATTCTATGCATACTTTGTTTACCTGGTGTCCAACGTATTAGTTGATCAGCATTTTCTTGTGATTTTTTTACATATGGCCTTACGGTTGGATAACTAATATTGCATTCTTTACTGGCTTGCCTAATGCTCATCTTACCTTGTACTTTGTGTAATAGCTTTCTTCATGGATTCTTCTGAGTGACCTCCTCTTTTTCTATGTAGTTGCTTAGTACGCGCCATCTATAATTGGGATGATGACTGAATTCTAATTTTGACGTCTCGTCATTAAATATTAAAATACCGTGGAAAAAGATGCAGTCCTGTGAAATTAGAATTAAAATCGGCTTAGAAATACATTAGATACAAGCATTTTAAGTTGTTAATTTGAAGGCGATTAGACAGAGAGATCCGACATCAACCGTGACGTCATTGTTGAGTACGGCATATAAACTCCTTGCAAATTGCCGTTTTGCTAGAAAGGGATGGAGAAAAATCTTTAATACCTTATATCTTGGTTGTTTTTATAGTAATTCGAAAGCCGATTTTTTCTTTCTGTTTATTATATGAATGAGCTTCTATTAAAGCAAAAAAATTTTTTTGTCATCTAGCCTATTAAAACAATAAAATTAAGTAAAACAAAATATTTACATTCGTGTGTATCTTCTTATTCAGTATTTTCTCTTTCTTTCGCTACATTAACACTACTTTTTTTATAAATATAATAATACAAACTGATACCCGCGGCTTCGCTCGCGTTATCACTTAGGGGTGTAAAAATAGCTTACGACATATTCTCAGACCTACCAAATAATCACCGAAAATTTCATGAAAATCGGTCTAGCCGTTTCGGAAAAGTTTGGTTACTAACACTCTGACACGAGATTGTTATATATTAGACAAGCTTTTGCCCGCGGCTTCGCACGCGTAGACTACACACTTCGCTTTCCTGTTTCATAACAACCTGTTAAGAAACATCGTAGGGAGTAAGAAAATATTTAGACATTTCATTTAAAAACCTGAACCAAATTTCGAGCACCGAACTATCATAGTTGCCTATCAACTGGAATTATAAAAGTTCAGATTCTTTACAGTATTTCTCTATAGACAATGTTTTTAACCAAATCAGAGGAAGGAACTAAAAAAACCCGGCCGGTTGGAGAGCTCACTCGTGAGCAAGCCACCTTAAACTGGCCATGGGAGAAACAATCCTGCCGCAATTCGACCCCAGCAAATTTCAGTGTTTGGCCCTGTGATTTGGCCAGTCATGGCAAAACACAACTTGATTGGAAACTGCAGTCTTTTAAATTCAAACGGAAGGTCATTTGGGATTAATGGTATACGCGGCACGAATACTGTTTCTCCTCTGGCAGATCCAGTTAATATTTTGGCCTCAATAACATTTCTACGTAGAGCTACAACCTGGAGTCTAGTTCCATTGCACAATTTTGGAGGTCGTATATTTCCAAGCAACATGACAGGAGCACCTACACGCAACATAAGCCTGTGACATGGACGACCAGGCGGATTGAGAGTTTAAAAATTCTACTGGGTAATTTACTGCCTCATCCATATCCACCATTGTATCGACAGAATTATAAGTAATTTCTTCACCTTCGAAAGAATTTATCAAAATCTCGTAAATGGCAGCTGCTTGGTCATTTTTGGGAGTCAAAATGGCTCTCTGGCATAACCACTCCATTGATTTGTTTTTGATATTTTCAACATCAGGATAAATGTTATCTATAAGTTGCTGAACGGTTGATACACAATTCGTCTGGTATTTGTATAAACCCATCTATTTCGGGAAAGTTTCCATTCCCGATTTGGAGAAGAAGATCTGAAAACTTACCGGCAGAAACTTTACCTTAGAGATGTACTCTCATGTTTCGAGTAAGTTTTAACACGAATTGAATGGCCATAAGACAACCTTTTGATGCATGCCTTGATCTCATCTGCGCGCGTTCCTTTGGGCACTACTGGTAAAGTCTGGCGAAAATCTCCAGCCAGCAACACCGTCATACCACCCATAATGTCCTTACTATTTCGTATGTCCTGCAAACTCCTATTCAATGCCTCGGCTCCTCTTGTGCGCCATAGTTATTTCGTCCCATACTATAAGTTTAGTATTTCTAAGTACTTCGGCAACATTGTTTTGCTTCGGTATATTGCACAAAGGTGTCTCTACATTGGTAAGGTTAAGATGTAGTTTTAAGGCAGCGTGCGCAGTTCTGCCTCCTTTTTTTTATAACTAATTTAACACTCCACAGACTCGTGGTCCGTGCTCTTTTCATGTAATCTTCTCGTTGTAATCTATTTTGTTATTAATTATTATATTAAGACTTACGACTACTTTTTACTCCTAATCTAAGGTGAGTTGCGCAACTCAATCAATTTAAAATTTTTAATATATATCTTAATAATATTATACTTATATATACTTAATTATACTCAAATATATATCTTAATAATATTATACTATATCTTAATAATTTATGTATGGACTATTTCACAATTTTTGGATCATTATAATTATTATGCCAGTATTCCTGAGTAACTTATGCTAACAAGATTTGGTCAGTTAATATACTCGTATTTGGCATATGTTCTGCCTCCTTCCAATAATGTAGCAGCAATTCCGGACGACGCCACTGCTAAGGCTATGTCTCGAGTGCTCGAGTGAGTCAAGGTAAGTCTTGCCAGTGCCACCAGGAGCATCCAGAAAGAAAATTTTTCCTTTACTTATTTCTACACTCCTCATGACTTGGTCATATACAGACTTTTGATCGGTGGTCAATGATTTAGTATTATTGTTTACAAAACTTTCTAAAGCCACTGTATCAAAATTAGTATCTCTCATGTACTCTCTATTACAGGCAATTTGTAGCTTGGATGGTTTTGGCAAACCGTACGTCACAATCGATCGTCTGTGCACATCTGAGTTGTTTTTTTGATATTTAGATGCTGCTTTTCGATAAGGTGTACGGTTATTTTTAAAAATATTTTTTTGGGCCTCTTTAAGTTGAACTTTTCTAGTTGCAGTTGCGTACGCTTCTTAATTTGTTTTTGAGGTACTGAGCAAGTTGACTTTAAAACAGATACACGAACTGGCTGTTTGAAACAAATGTCCGCAGAAGAATCGGAATCAGTTGACGATACAGTTATGAAATCAATTACTTCAACACGCCTGGAAGCAATTTTCTTAGCCTTTACGACGATTGGATTGAGTGCAGAATTGATTTCAAACCCAGAAAACTGGTCCTCCTCTGAACCATAGGCTTCAAAATGCCCACCAGTAAGATCGCCGGAAAAGCGAAGGCGTTTAACAGGACACCCTTCAGCACCAACTTTTACGTATAATTTGTGATTTCGTTACACCTCAAACACAAAGTTATACATTCTGCCTGCAGCGGTCAACTCACACATGGTCCCATAGGTTGAAGGCAGCGACATTTGAGTACAGTAATCTTCTGATGTACTGTAGTTGTCGCCACGTCCATTGTCGGTAAAACCACAAAACTCATCCAAGTTCTGCTTAATATACTCAACAATTTGTTGACGCACCTCAAATCCCATTTCTTCGTTTCCGTACATTATAAACGAAAGATATCTAAAAAGGCAAGCTCCGTCCCCATTGATCGGTACTACGAACTGTGGTACCATCTTCCCATCAATATTTATTGTTTCAACAACAATTTTCCTAAGTCTATTGACCTACCTATATAGAAAAAATATATCTCACGACATCAATGTCGACAGTCTCAATAAGCATTTCACAGGTGCACCGATTATAGATAGTGCAATTAAAAATCAAACCATAAATCTTCTTTCAGCTCAATCCACCCCTGATCATCCTCCATTTCATTTCAGCTTTCAGACATGATACTTTTCTTAACATCACAATCACCGATTGTCCATAACCTCAAATGCTGTCGGTACTGATGATATCAGTCGTCAAATGGTAATTCCCCTTATTGATATCCTAACTCCTATAATTTCCTCTATCTTTAATTACTCCATATCCACTGGTTCTTTTCCCTCTTTATGGAGAGACGCTCAAGTGATACCACTCCCTAAAAAGACTAACCCATCTATATCCGATTATAGACCCATATCTATTTTCCCATTTCTATCAAAAGTCCTTGAGCGCCTTATACATCATCAATTTAATTGCATTGCAATGCATTTTTGACTCAAAATAAACTACTTGATAAATTTCAATCTGGCTTCCGTCCTAGTCATAGCACAGTTACAGCTCTTGTCAAAATATCTGACGACATCCGTTTTGCTATGGAAAACAAACAGCTTACGTTACTTGTATTGCTTGACTTCAGCAATACATTTAACACTGTAGACTATGACATATTCCTCGCTCTCCTCAAGTTACTTAACATATCTCCAACTGTAATGGCTTGGTTTCGAAGTTACCTTCATGGTCGCCGGCAGCGTGTATTAATCGATAATTCTGTATCAGAATGGAGTAATATCGCAGCCGGCGTGCCACAAGGTGGTGTGCTATCCCCTCTTCTTTTCTCGATATTTATTAACTCGATCACAAGTATACTTACTTCTCCCTACCATCTATATGCAGATGATCTTCAAATTTATTGTCATAGTACTTTCATCATCATCATCACAGCCCATATACGTCCCCACCGAGGGGCTCGAGCCTACCCTATATTAGGGTGATTACCATAGTACTTTAGATAACTTAAACTCTATGATTCTGCAGGCAAATGACAATCTTACAGCAATAGCTAATTGGAGTGTAAATTATGGCTTGAATGTAAACCCTTTAAAATCGCAAGCTATTGTTGTAGGAAACTCATTTTTTATTTCGAAAATTGATTGGGGATCGTTGCCTGCAGTGATTTTTGACGGTGTCGACATACCCTACAGTGAGAACGTTAAGAATTTGGGCGTTGTATTCGACAGAACGTTGTCAAGGGCACCTCAGGTCAATCAGGTCAGCTGTAGGATGTTTGCAGCAGTGGGATCAATGCGTAGACTGCGCAACTTTCTACCTATTGCAACTAAGGTTTCTCTTGCTCAGTCACTCCTTTTCCCTATCCTTGACTACGCAGACTGTTGCTATTGTGACCTCAACGAAGTGCTCGTTGATAAGCTTGAGCGACTGCAGAATTTGTGTATCAGATTCATATTTGGGTTGCGGAAATATGATCATGTGTCAGAATATCGGTCCGAACTGAAATGGCTAAGAATACGTCAACGTCGTGATGCACATATGTTATCCCTGCTTTACAATATATTGTTTAATCCAAAGACCCCTCTATACCTCAAAGAACGGTTTCAATTTCTTCATTCCTCTCACAATGTGAACACTCGATCCTCTGATAGCTTACTCTTAGAATTCCCCTCACATTCCACCGAATTTTTTGGTGAGTCCTTTACTGTACAGGCTATTCGTCTTTGGAATAGCCTGCCTTCCGCTATTAGGCGCAAACAATCTCTTTCCACTTTTAATGTAAGCGTAAAGCAACATTTCCTTCAGCTCTGATCATTGATGTCATTGATTAGTTTTATTATTATTATCTATTTATTTATTTTATTATATATATCTATCTATCTATTTTATTATTATTTATTATCATTTTCTAGTACTTTTTTTTTAATTCTCGTTATTATAATTTTTTTAAAATATATATTTATGTTCTGACCACCAACCTAAAACGTATGTTTTTTCCAACCTAAAGGTGGCCTGGCAGAGATCGCCTACGGCGATAAGGCCGCCTATTTTGCTGTTCGTGTATGTATTGTGTTGTATTCTGTAAAAATTGTGCAAAATAAAGTGTTTCTATCTATCTATCTCATATTCACTACTATGTATTTATAGAAAAAAAATCCTAATCTATATAACCTATTCTAATGAAGAAGAGAAAAATCCTAATCTACCTAAACTACTCTAGAAAACCACAAAATAGTATACTCAAAATTAATAGATAACCTACAAAAATACAGAACAAAAATTATGTAGGTATTTAATACCTAATTCTAAATACCTACCACCTAAATTCTACAAAAATCCTTATTTAAGTACCTACCTATTAAGTAGGTATTACCTATTCTAGAGGAAATAAGCCTAACCTACCTAAGTACCTAGAAGAGCAATAAAAACTACTAATAAACTACACTTAAATACTCAAATGGAGTACCTACAGCTATTTAGTTACCCTAGAAAAAATACAAAACAGAACGTCCTAATCTAACAGAACTATGCTACAAAACAAAAGTAGAAACGTATCAAAGTAAAGAAAGTATCCACAATTCCACAAACAATATTTGAATCATAAAGTATTCGCGCATACAAAGCTCAAAATTTCGTTTTCGCATACGACTGATAACGACGTCGGCCCTCAAGCGAGTGCCCGCTTTCGGGCTCTGCACTCATACTGAATGGCCATAAGACAACCTTTTGATGCATGCCTTGATCTCATCTGCGCGCGTTCCTTTGGGCACTACTGGTAAAGTCTGACGAAAATCTCCAGCCAGCAACACCGTCATACCACCCATAATGTCTTTACTATTTCGTATGTCCTGCAAACTCCTATTCAGTGCCTAGGCTCCTCTTTTTGCGCCATAGTTATTTCGTCCCATACTATAAGTTTAGTATTTCTAAGTACTTCGGCAACATTGTTTTGCTTCGGTTTATTGCACAAAGGTGTCTCTACATTGGTAAGGTTAAGAGGTAGTTTTAAGGCAGCGTGCGCAGTTCTGCCTCCTTTTTTTTTAACTAATTTAACACTCCACAGACTCGTGGTCCGTGCTCGTCACTCATTCTGCCTGTGCATTTTCTCTTTTTCGTATTTGTAGTCATTTCGTTGCTTTCCTCCATAATTTCAAAATTAAAATCACGTGAATACGTTTAACACAAACTCACGCAACGCCTGACCTATCGAGACTAACAAAACAATTGACGGGAATAACGGCTCGGCGACAAAATGTCGGGAATTCCGAGCCGATGGACATTCATCGTTATTGCCGTGAATACCTGTGACATTGAGCTTTCTAGCCGTGTAGCCAATTATTAAAAATATTTTTTTCTCGGGACTGTAAGCAATATTGCTGAGTTTGCGAACAAGATTACTAACTACACATATAAAGTATGCGAATGATGCACTTACTTAGAATTAATATAATTTTGGACATTCATCATTATTGCAGTGGACCCTTCATATACTTAATTATACTCAAATATATATCTTAATAATATTATACTATATCTTAATAATTTATGTATGGACTATTTCACAATTTTTGGATCATTATAATTATTATGCCAGTATTCCTGAGTAACTTATGCTAACAAGATTTGGTCAGTTAATATACTCGTATTTGGCATATATTCTGCCTCCTTCCAATAATTTAGCAGCAATTCCGGACGACGCCACTGCTAAGGTTATGTCTCGAGTGCTTCTTACTTTTGCCAAGAGCAAATATATAAGGTAAGTCTTGCCAGTGCCACCAGGAGCATCCAGAAAGAAAATTTTTCCTTTACTTACTTCTACACTCCTCATGACTTGGTCATATACAGACTTTTGATCGGTGGTCAATGATTTAGTATTATTGTTTACAAAACTTTCTAAAGCCACTGTATCAAAATTAGTCTCTCATGTACTCTATTACAGGCAATTTGTAGCTTGGATGGTTTTGGCAAACCGTACGTCTCAATCGATTTTCCACCTAACGTCAGTAATGCCTCTTCCATTTCAGAAAAACATTCATTTAAAATTTGTTCTTTAAAATTCTCTACATTTTCTCCAATCTAATTAAATTTAGAATTTCTAACCAGCAGACTAAAGATAAGCAAAATTACGATAAGAGGCGGGACATTAATGTATACTTTTCTGTTGGAGATTTAGTAAGCATTAAAAGAGAAACGCCAAGCGATGGTAAATCAAAAAAATTAGTTGTCAAATATCAAGGTCCTTATAGAGTAATTAAATCGCTATTTAGTCGAAGATACGCCTATCTCACGTAAGAAGGGCCGCCGTTACGAAAATATTGTAGCAATAGACAAACTAAAACCATGGCTTAGTTTTGACAAGAATTTCATTAGTTCTGAAAACGAAAGTACTCAGAATGAATCATGATTACTTACGTTTTCAGTAGCTTCCTCCTCAGTTCCGCTGGTCGTCCGTTTAGGTTGCTGTTTTTGTATTTAAATTATAATTTACATATAATACTTAATTAGCGATAAGGTGATCTATGTTATAAATGTTTATAAAATTTGTTAAAGTAATTCGTGTATATTGTACACTGTTTACGTATTATAAACTAATCATAATAATGGAATATTAAGACTTTATAATTGATTCAAACGTTATATTTGCTAAATATTTGCAATAATAATCTGTAATATTGTATAACTATTAGCATGTTTATTAATAAGTTTTCAATAAACTAAGTAGAATATCGTAGAAGATCCAATCTTTTATTGTTATCTTGAAATCTCTCGTTTAAATTATGGCTTGTATATTTTCTTTTTCTTCCAAAAGTTCTTTTACGCAAAGGGGCTTGCTCTAGCAGGATGGCCGAGCTGTTAGGATATATAGAAAGAAAGAAAATCAATTTTATTTTAACTCCACAAGACAGTACACAATTAACATTACAAATAAAGAGATGACAATTAACATTTACAACACAAACCGCGTAACGCCATGTGAAGTCAAAATTGCGTCAGCTCAGTTTAAGCAGCAAGGGAGGCAAGCTGCACTGGTTTTCTGCTGAACGCAGTAGTGACATAAGGTACCTACCCAATACACACCCAATTTACAAGCGAGCCAACACTATGTACATTCAAGCGTCAATTCGGAACTCAGCTCTTCATGTGAATATGACATTAAAAGACTGTACATTCTGTCATACGTAGTTATTACTCTGTGATTCTGTCACTGTAAGATTCAACCAACGCGTCGTAGCTACTATCTCTATTAGTCTGTGGTCTTAAAACTTAGAACATTATTATTATGTACATTTTACAATCTGAAATCATTACTGAAAATACGTGAAATGATCAAAAAAACAGAGTTATTATACCAAAAGGATAATTAGTTTAAACAAATACAGTACAATACACAATGAAAGTCATATAGGTGGCCGAATAACAATAGAAAACGGATATAGCTAGCAAAGGTATACAAAGAAACACAGCAATCAAATACTTACACTATAATATAATTAAAGTTATTATTTCGGAACACAAGAAGCACCTCCGTGCGCACCGAGCGTATCTTTGAAGTAAGTTCACATAAATGCCCTACTAACAATGCATAAAACTAATTTGTACTTGACTTCTACGTGCGTCCATTTTGAGCAGGCCTGAGTTGTTGAGGAAGGGAGTCACGTGCGATCTAGGAGGAATAGTGAAACAAAACCGTGCACAGGCATTTTGTACACTCTGGATCTTATGTCTAGTACGTGCAAGTAAACAAGGACCAGCAACAGTGTCAGCATAATTTAGCAAAGACAGAACCAAGCTCTCACAAAGTCTAACTCTCATACTCTCTGAGAGGAATGGGCGATACCTATAAAGAACCTTCAGCCTATAGAAACAGCTTCTAACAACCACCTGAATGTTTTTTTCAAACCGCAAGTTTGCCTCAAAGATGACCCCAAGATTTCTGGCTTCCGTAACCATCTCTATAGGCTGGTTGAGTATTCTTATCGTTGGCCGATGCTCAAGGATACGGGAGACCTGCAACTCTGAACCAAGAACCATATATTTGGTTTTACTAGGGTTTAAGACCAGACCATTTCTACTGGACCACTCTGACAGGTATTTGAGATCCTCATTTAACTTCTCCGCAGCTATAGATACCTCTTTGGGATGAGAGCTAATGTACAGTTGGACGTCATCAGCATAAAGGTGATATTTACAGTTTTTAATGTTGTCACAGATGTCTGCTGCATACAAGATGAAGAGGATCGGCCCCAGTATTGACCCCTGCGGCACCCCTCTAGTCACGGCCTTGCATCCTGAGCGCACAATCGAACCATCATCCCTCACGACCTCGACCATTTGAGAGCGGCAAGACAAGAAATTGTGGAACCAACGGACTGTGGAAGTATCAAATCCAAAGTAGGCTAGCTTAGAAAGGAGTAGTGGAACATCCAGACAGTCAAAGGCGCGCGAGTAGTCGAGGAGTACAAGCAAAGTCCCCATACCCCTATCCTGAGCAGAGAGTATGTCATCCACCACATTAAGAAGTGCAGTAGCGGTACTGTGCTTTTTACGGAAACCTGATTGAACCTGAGGGAGCAAAGAATTAGATTCAAGGTATTTAATCATTTGAATGCTAACAGCCTTTTCAACAATTTTGGAGAGACAGGGGAGTATGCTAATTGGTCTTAAATCACTGACACTGACAGGGTTCTGCTTCTTCGGGATGGGTTTAATAATGGCTGTTTTCCACCGACCTGAAAATTGTGAGTCAGTTATGGATTTGTTCACTATTGCAGTAATGGCACTGAGTGACTGAGGCAGAGTCAATTTCAACATTTGTAGTGATATACCATCAACACCAACTGCATCTGAGTGAATCCTTGAATAATTTTTGAAACAGCATCTTCAGTAACCGGTGAAAGGGAAAAGGTAGAGGTACTGTGCCTGCTATGCTCAAAATAGGTCAGCTGAGATATACTTATTGGAGGTGTTTGAGGTACTGTAAGAAATGTGTCATTGATTATATCAGGCTCGAGACAAGGTAAGGAGAAATCTTGACGGTTTTTTAACACAACATGTCTCTTAAGATTACTCCATAAAAGTTTCGGGTTATTAATGTTTTTATTTATATGTTGCTCAAAATAACACCTTTGTTCATGATATAAAGCTTGGGTTACAACAGATTTCATTTCTTGGTAATGTTTCTTATGAGAATCGCTGCGCGTCTTTTTATATTTAGCATGTGCCTTATCCCTAATTGACATCATTTCCTTGACAGTGTCAGTGATCCATGGGATAACTATGCGATTTCACTGTGACTGTTTTAAGAGGTATGTGGAGATTGAATAGTTGAGTTACAAGAGAATTGAACGACACAACCATTGAGTCAAGATCAGGTAAACTCTCTATAGAACTCCAGTCCACCATATCGAGATCTCTCTCAAACAGTTCAGGGATAATATTCTTATAAGGCCTATAGGTAATGCACTGAGGGACAGGCTTTTCTTTTTTAATTGCAATTTCTACTGAAACCGTTGCATGTTTTCCCAGATCCGGTATATGCAACACATTCACATTCCTGACTGCTGCATCAGTGCAAAACAAATCAATTAATGTTTCGCTATGGTCAGTAAAATGAGTTGGGGAAGTGACCGCTTGGCGGAGATTAAATGTGTTAAAGAAATCTTGCATAAGTTTTGCTTTACCATCCAAACTATTTTTATTCTTCATATCCACATTGAAATCTCCTAATAAAACGATATAATTATGGTTTACAAGTGCACACAGGGATTGGGAAAGCGCATTAATGAATAAATTAATGTCCATCCTAGGAGGTCGGTATGCAGTGCCAATTGCCACCCTACAGGCGTTAATTTTTAGGCTTAACCACATCTGCTCTACCGTAGGGGTGGCCGGGAAAGGACAAGTACGCACGTAAATACCCTTCTTGATGTAAAATCCGACTCCACCTCCACGACCATGACATACCTCTGCAGGTCGGGGCATGTGTCGAAGTCGGTAACCAGGTATGGAGGGAGCACGACCCTCCTCACCGTCCCTAAGCCAAGTCTCGTTGATGGCCATAATGTCTACCGATAATGCGTCCATCATACACACAAACTCATTATGTCCTGTACCCAGAGAACCAGCATTGAACAAACCAATCTTAAAGAATTTGCTAGCCATCTGTATAAATAAAACACATTTTACACATTCCACATAACAAAGAGAAATATCTCACAAATAAATTGTGTATGATAAATTTTAGATAAAATACAGTTATAAAAATACTATAATGTAATCATTATTTTGTTGTTAAATATATGCAAGTATGATTTTTTATGTAAATAGTGTTAATTATTTAAATCTACATTACATATTGTTACTTTAATACCTTACCGGAAATAAGTAATATGATCGGACAAAGCACGAACATTCACACATACTTTTATTTTGTACAGCTATTATAAATCTAACAATTATATTATTTAAAATACAGAGAATTATGAATTTAGTAATGACAAATAAGTTTTTATAGTCACATTTTTTTTTTTTAGTTAAATCACCGGAAATCCATTGCATTGGTTTACTGGCAGCCATGTCGGTACATTCGACGGCTTTTTAAAACGGGTGATATAACGAGAACGGCATTCTGGAACTAATTTTCAACGTGAACAGATATCTAAGTGAGTGTTAGTGCGTGTCGTGTGCATAATAAGGAGTCATTCTGTTGGAGCAAGTACAGGTCTGTAACTATTCAGTACCTATCTTAATATATTTGAATAGTGTAGTCTTTTGTGGTTTATAAGCTGTAGTAGACGCTTAATGTGTAGGAATTCTGCCAATTATGGCAGAATTCCTCTAATAGTGATTATTTTACGTCGATTAAACACTTATTTCAATCATTCGGTTGTTTCACTCAAGCACGTAACTAGGAATCCTTTCAATAGTAAGCGGCATCTTAGTGGGATTAATGAATGTATTGAATAACAATTACACATTTCATGATAAATTCTAGATTTTCACTATATTGAGTTTCACGTCATACTTTGGCAAATAACACAAATTAGGCTGTTTTCTTTCTATTAATAGCAATAATTATACATAAAATATGTGCTCTCCCCTCCATGTGTCCTTTTTATAAATCAACTATTAAGACAATTTGTCAATTTATTAAAAATTATGTTTGGAATTCATTTGCTATGTTTATTACATGAAATTCAAATGTATTGACTCGGATTCCTTCAGAACTCAGTGTTAGACCCACTGACCCTAAGATCATAGGCATATTTAATTATATTTTTTAACCTAACACTGTGCTATGAATCTCCAGGGCAGTTACCGGAGGCCGTAGGGCTCCGCTGCTTGGCTTTTCAGCTAGAGAATATAACCAACTAACCTGATATCAAGGAGGAATTCTGTGGAATTGTCCAAATATAATACATAAAACCTAAGGAACTGGAATATTATATCTCTGACCCGTGATCGCAGAAACTTAGCATCGAAGGTACGATCTACTAACAACCGCTCTGGGGAAGGCTACTATTTTTTTAAAAAAAGAAACCTATAACTATTTGTTGGTGTACTTTATTGCCCCTCATTTTATAGTTTTGTACCCGATTTGTACCTGATTTTTACCTACCGAGATTGATCAAACAAACCTGAACCATCCTGCCCTTGGCTTGTATAGACTTGACATCTAGTTATTTTAAGTACTTTGCATTGAGAAATTTAGCTTACTTCAGTAACATATGCATAAGTGAATTATATGTACCTACAGGAATAAAGCTTTTCATTTTGTATCGGACGATTTTTGTGCCACAAGGGCATCATCGACATACATGCAATTGTATATAACAAATGCAGCTAATGGAAACTGGTTTTTATATCTATCAGCCAATTCTGTTAGACAACGAGTTGCTAAGTATGATGAACTTTTAAGTCCATATGTCACAGTGCTTAACTGCAAACATTGGATATTATCTTTTGGATTATCTCTCCAAAGGATGTTCTGTAATGATCTATATTTAGGATCTAATAATATTTGCCTAAACATACTTTTTATATCAGTTACAAAAATATATTTGTCAACTCTGAATATAAGCAAAATATCAACTAAATCTTTTTGAACTACAGGCCCATTCAAAAGCAAGTCATTCAGTGAAACCTTAGTACTCGTTTTCATTGACCCATTAAATACTACTCTGCACTTAGTAGTTTTTTTATCAAGCCTAAGTATAGGGTGATGTGGCAAGAAATATATGGGATCAATACAAAGATTATATTGGCTGATATCAATGACAGTGCAATGACCTTCTTTTATGTAATTATGAATAAAATCTTTATATAAAAGATAAAGAACTTCGTCTTTTTGAAGACTACATTCCAAATTTTTGAATCTTTTTAGAACCAAATTGAAAGAACTGACCAGAACTTCGTTTACTGAATCTAGTGGCAATTTGAGAGGCAATGCTACTTGAAATTTATTGTTTTGAGTATCTAAATAAACATTATCACAAAATATCTTTTCACACGTTTCATGTTCTGGTAAGCCTTCAGGAAAATATTCAGGAATAGCCTCAGATTTCCAAAATTGTGTTAAAGTATCATTGAGTGTGTTATCACATGTTTGACAAAATAAAGAAGTAACAGACTTTGAATTAATATAAGTAGGCACTGAGCCGGCAATTACATAACCAAATTGAGTGCGAAGGACAGGAATACTACGTGCAATGGGGCTGGTCTCATTCTCTCTCGAGTTGAACAGGTCAGGCTCAGATGGTAGCAGCACCTGGAAAAATACGTCAGCACCTATTAAACTGTGTATCACATTGGGCTCGTAAAATGTGCTGTCAGCTAACACAATGTCAGATGGTAATGTGATATTTTTTGGGGATACTTTATTCTGAGGTAATTTTGTGGTGATACTATCTAAAACAAAACAAGTAACGAAAATACTAAAATTATTAATTAGGGAATGCAGGCGAACAACAACATAATTTTTTATTTTGTATATGTTTTTGCTGATACCTGCGATTGGAGTGTTTGTTTCACTCATTTTTAAATTTAACTTTTGCACGAGCTCTCGTGTAATAAAGGAGACTTGTGAGCCACTGTCCAACAGGGCTTTCACCTGTAACTCTGTTTTGTTGCCTGATTTTAATTTGACCTGTGCAGTAGGTAAAATGACTTGAGTCTTTTTTGTATTCAGGAACAGAGTGACGGGCGAGTCAGACTCTTGGTGAAGCAAGGTATTGTGCCTTTGCTTGCACACTTCACACCTAAAAAAGAATCTACATTTTTTATCATGTCTATTGAGACATATTTGGCACAAATTATTATCACGAACTATCTTTGATCGCTCCATTGCTGTCAGTAATTTAAATTTAGGACAGTTAAATAATTTATGTGGCAACTTACACATCGTGCAGACTGGAGGTGGCGGTGTTGACTTCATGGGAGTTGTTCCTGCATCACCTTTCACAGTAGCCATGTGCGTCAACCTTGATGTGCCCGCTTGATGCACCTCGATCTTCTCGACATTCTCAAGCGCAAGGGCTCGTTTTTCTAGAAATGTGATTAAATGTTTGACGGAGGAATCGGTTCTTACCAGTTGATATTCCTTGTTACAAATATTATCCAGTTTTCTAATAAGAATGCAAAGCATGACAGGGTCCCATAAATCTACATTATAATCTAAATTCCTTAATGCAGCTAATTGTTGTTTAATTACAGATACAAATGACCTTATGTTTGATGCACTAGATTTTACAATAGGTGGTAAGTCTAACAAAATGTTAATATGTTCGTTAGTAATTTTGAAAACATTGTCATATCGGTCTTTTAAAATTTCACGAGCTTCTCGGTAACTTTCTGTTACAATTGGTAAATTTTTTATTAATTGAAATGGCTCGTCTTGTACAAAATTACGAAGATAAAACAATTTTTGAATGTCTGCAATGTCAACATTGGTGTGAATCAAAGCATCGAGAAGCCCAATAAATGCCTTGTAATCGGAGTACTTACCAGTAAATATTGGTATATCAATATGTGGCAATTTAATTGAAGATACGCCTGTGGCTTTTGTATTGCAAACGTGCTGGGTGAAAGACTCCTTTAATGTTTTCATTTTAGTTACCTTTAAAACATAATTATTCTCAACGGCGTCCATATCGTCAGTGGCTGGGTCGATGGCGCAAATTTCCAAATTTAAGTCTTCAAACTTTTGGAACGAAGCTCTTAATCGCTCTTCCTTAATGCTAAGGGTTGACCGCCTGACATCCCCATCTTCAATGTTACCAAATTCGTTAAAAATTTTCGTGAGGACGCCTTTCACGGCAGCACGCCTACGTAAAAGAGCCACTTTTGAATCATTTGCACCATAATCGCTCCCTTTTGACATTTTTACAAATAGCAACTTAACAATTAAATAAAACTAATTGTAAACTTGCACCTTTAGTATTTACAATGTGAATCAATAAAAAATTACGAATTTTTTGCCACGGTACACTCATACGCCTAATCGATGTCCAAAGAAAATGGCGGCGGCGGGCGCCTAGACAGAGACAGCAGGAAGAAAGCGTTGAAATGCAGCGCCACTATACGGAGTGTAGCCGTAACCCTTGTAGCATACACCAATGACATCCGCGACCACAAACTTCGCACCAGACAGCGCAGATGTGATTCGCCAACACCGGCTAATGTCATTCATCCAAGAAAACCGGATATAACCACGCTACGGAAAATAGCGGAACTTGCACTAGTGCACTGGCCAATGACGCTCACGAACGTACTGCTCGAACTTCACTATAGCGGCGTCACGTGTCATGATCGCCGCACACACGAGGAAACAGTGCCACCTTGCGGCTGGTAATTGCAACTCTTCTTCACCAATTTCCAAGACCGACACGGCCACGTTATGACGTAACTTCCGTTGTTCGTGGCTTGATTCTTGATCCTTTTATATTTAAAAAGGAGGTACTTGGCGCCGAAATAAAATTGCGACAATGCAGCAATATCTTATCGACGGCGCAACTTTGCTTTCTTATCTGCGCGTGCAAAGGCTGGACTGAATCGAGGAATACTTTGTTGGCGTTGTCCGTCGAAATACCTAATACACGTTACCGCGTTGTCGATTAGGTACACCACACCGAACTACTGCACAATCACACTTTAAAAACCACTTAGAGAGATTTCACTTTATGACGGGTCGTATGGACCATGTTTAGATGCGTGGACTGTATGTATTTTTTAACTGGTTGAAATAAAATAAAACTCAAGTAATTTGATAGTGCGTGTATTCTGTCCAACGTCACAGACAAGAAGAAGGCGTCAAGCTGTCTAGCTAGCATGAGATACATACAATACAATGTTACCAACATTAATATATTAACATTGCTAGTGCTAAAATGTTGTTTTTACCAACATGATGTAGATACCAGAAAGAGTACTTTGGGATATATTATTTATTACGGTGGTGGTCTTATTGCTTGGGCGTCTCGAAAACAGCCAGTCGTTGCGCTTTCTAGTACTGAGGCTGAATATATAGCAGCCGCTGAATGTTGTAAAGAATTAATCTATATTCAAGAGTTGCTTAGAGAAATGATTTTCAGCATACCAAAAACTTATTTATTCGTGGATAATCAATCTGCAATAGCTTTAATGAGAAATGGTTCAATGAATAGGAGAAGTAAGCATATTGATGTTCGATTTCATTATTTAAAGGAAAAGTTATATTGTAGAACGAAAAACGTTTTATTGTAGAATACTGCCCAACGGAAGGGCAAGTGGCAGACATCCTAACTAAGAGTTTGACCAATGTAAAATATTTGCGGCTTCGAGAGCAGTTATGTTGTAACCTACTATAATGAGTATCAATATGTAGTATATGAAGAACACTGATGTTTCAATTATAGCTTCGAAAGGAGTAGGTCGTATGGGTAGTACTTTGTTTTTTATTTTTGTGAAAAAAAATAGGAAGTTTCCTCCCGTATGGTTTAATATATTGTAAATTGGTTTGCTTAGATTAAATATAATAATATTACAGACGTCCAGGATTAAGGGGAAGTGTTAATTATATCTAATCCTGGCAGAATAAATCTGTCTACTTTATGACATAGAAGCTGTGTTATGTCAATATAGCTGTTACCTAGGTGATAATTATGATTGTATTTAGAATGTTGCTTTTCAAAATGGTATAATGTTTTCTGTTATCGTATTAATAAATATTATTTTAGTTACGGAAGAATTTTTATTATAAAAGTTACTTCATCATATATTATTTTTTGTTTTAGGTTCATGCTGTTAACCATAGGAAACTCTACGTCTGTGATATTGACGCGTATTGATTTTTTAACTTCTACTACTTCGAAATCAACATCAGTCATTCTTGGATCATATCCATCAAAAATCACTCCTATATCATGGTCTTCTGGTTCTTGACCATTAAAATTATACAATACGGGAGGTTCAGCTAGTGCAAGAACTTGGCCAATAACTTGGTGAAACTCGCGTTCAATAAACTGAAATTGTTTATGAAAATGAGCTCAAACATATTAAAATGAGGATGCACCTTTAATGACAATAAGGCTCATGTCATATGGAATACAAATAATACATTAACAAACATGTTTATTGTTCTGTCATGTAAATTAATTAATTAATCTTTCTTGTAAAATATAGTGTATATTGTATCGTTATAATAACTTATTATGTAATAGATACATTTGAACATTAAACTAATACAATTTAAAATGTTATGGGCCCAGTATCACTGTAAAGCTTAAAAAATAGTATTTCTTTATAAAATAATCCACAACCTTTTAGACTCACCCACCCTATTAAAGGAGATCACTGTTAGATGTCCTCAAGTTAACGCTCGGTGTCGAGATGTTTTCATAGTTCCGACCACCAAAACCAAGTACGCCAGAAATATATTTTTGTCCCGTGCATGTTACTCATATAATAAGCTTTTTACGGATATAGATATTTTGGACTTCAGTTTGAATATATGTAAATTCAAATCACTTATACGACTGAAGTCCAAAATATAAGTAACGTCCTATGTGTTAATGTTTCGTGCACACACAGCTTCTATAATTAGCGACCGCTTTCGCAATGCAACTGTGGGGCTTGACGGGCTGCTTGACCATACCCGCTTATCCCTTATTTCTAATTATTCTATCTATTATTGTATTATATTATTGTTCTATTTATTAGTCTATTTATTATTGTATTGTCATTAGTTATTTTGTTGTGTTAATAAGCTTTTATCTAAACTTTTTTTTAGCTTGATTTGATTAAGATAATGTACCTTGGACAGCTCAGACCAAAATTCTACATATAAGTGAACACTTCACTGGTTTCTGTAACATAATTATGTACAAATCTATATGTATTAATATAAACTGTATGTGTTCCAAATAAATAAATAAATAAAATAATTATGAATAAAATGAATTCAATTGAATGTTTGAATTAGGACAACTATGATACTTGGAAAATAAAATCTCAAGCCGTTATAATAAAAAATGGACTTTGGGGCGTCATTAGCAAAAACGTGCAAAAGGATGATGCTGAAAAACAAAACGATTTAATTGCAAGATTAGAACTATTATTATTAATTTCGCCAAATTAAATAAAATTAGTAAAAAATGTCAAACCTCAAATATGTATGGGATGTTTTACAAGCAAATTTCGAAAGTAAAGGGATCTGTTAGAAAGGCTATGTTAATAAAACAAGTAATAAAATCAAAATGTGACGTAAAAGGGGATATTAACGATTATTTCGATAATTTCTTAGATACAGTCGATAATTATTTTATTTCACTATTACTTACAATAATTATCTTATATACAGTCTTCCTTCACCATACGAAAATTTTAGAATAACAATAGAAACCAGAGATAGCCTTCCTTCACCAGAAACATTAAAAATCAAACTCTTAGAAGAAGTCCAATCTCGATTTGCTTGTTCAAGATGAAACTCAAAACAATGAAGGCTATTATTTAAAACAAAATAATTTTTGTTAGAAATAATTTTGTTTTTTGTTGGAAGTTTACATGGTAATGTACATCATATATTTTTTTTAGTTTTATCATTCGCTTATTTTAGAATTTACACACATTTTACCACTTTGGAAGTGTCTCTCGCGCAAACTATTCGGTTTAGAAAAAAATTATCTCAATATCATTTTTGAAGACCTATCCATAGATACCACCAACGTATGGGTTTGATGAAAAATGTTTTTTTGTTCTATGTATGGAGAACTCCCAAAAGGACCATGGGCATTTTTGTATGGACCCTGGGCCCACTCTTCAACAGTGGTGGGACTCACGTCATATGAAAGCTCTTAAGGTAGGCTCAATTTTATTATATGGCAGCTAAGGTCAAATCGAGCGCGAATATGGTGATTTAGCACACTAAAATTAAAAAAAAAATAGGCTTTTTTTTATTTCTGTTGTTAAAAATACATATATATTTTGTGATATATTTTAAAAATGTTTTTTATTTAAATAATATCAACAATAAATCTAAATGAATTGTGCATCTACAATAATATCATCTAAATGAATTGCTGGTCGGTTAAAACCGTCTCCATGTCTACCCAGTCCCAAATACCATATTATGGAAATGACGTGGGCACAACTTCCAACAGTGCGTCTACCCGTGAGACATGTACAGTAATATTGAATAATCGCGTCTCTGCCTATTTGATCACGGTCAATTAAGATATATGTATAATAAGTTCTTGATCTAACGTGTCGTGACTGCACACGTCCTCTAAGCAGCCATACGTTTGTTTGGTGAATATTACATTGCCCTAAGTCATTTAAATTATTTTCACGGTATATTTCTATTGTATAGACACCACCATCCCGCAAGTTCTCGCTGGCGTATGACTTGGCAAGTTTTATTTGATAACTTCCCAAAGAAATCAAAATAATATCATCTTCCGTTAATTGGGGAAAATCTTCTAAATGAGGGAGATCAGCTTCCATCCGTATGAAAGCCACCCGTTGCCGGTTCAGGTTTTTCAGTGTTACATAATCGAACAGAAGATTCGGTGAGTTGATTTTCTCACTTATAATACTCCATATCTCATTACAAAGCCTTTGGTCAGTGGCTACTCTATAAAACGCATTTATAAGCGAAGCAGCAATTTTGAAATCGACAAACATGTGGGGCAGTGCTCTATTAAAATAATCTTGTCGTAGAAGCTTAAACCTATTTTTAAACTTGCCATTTACTGCTTCTACCACCCAACGACATATTGTAACTAATCTTGCTTTATTAGCTTGTTCCGTCGTTAATTGGTTTTCATTCCTATCCTTTGTTGGAGGCATATGTGGTTCATAACCTAATGACTCCAAATATTCTATACTGTCTCTGAAACCCCTATCTAAAATGAATACATCGTATTGATGAAACATCCAATGGAATGGATTATCCTCGTCGGTACACAAGCTTGTCATAATCGTAGCATCGCTTGTTGTTGCAGCGTAAGGACCAAGTACGTCTATTATAAAACCATCACTGCATACAATTAGGAATGGTTTCAGCAGATTTTGAAACTTGTGATGACTATAGGTTAAACGCTGGAAAAGAAAGTTAGTGCTTTTCTCTATGTAAATATAAGTTCCATCACATATCATTATTGCTTTTGTGTTTTCTTCATTTCCAAAAATCATTTTCGGTAAAAACAAGTTCCTTTCAAGGATATTGTGTCGGGATATGTTATCCATACCTAAATGAATGGCAACAAAATCGGTCATCAAGTGTTCTCTGGCCAATGCCAATTTTCTCTCTAAAGTTCTACGTGACATATTGAATAGAGTAGCCAACCTTTCATTCGACTCTCCTGTCCTTAGTTTTGATAAATACACACCGATCACAGTGCGTGTTCGATTAACCGCTTGTGTTAGCGAAGGAGTTTCTTCCAAAACTGTATTAAATTGTGCGATGGTGAGTCCAGTCCAAAAAAATAGATCATTGGGATTTATTAATTCCCTTATTTCGAAATCTAATCTCGATCCCCGGGTGACAGCAGATATTAAGATATTTGACATGTCCGTGAAAAACGTAACGTTAAAATCATGTAATACATTACAATTATCACGTAATGATTGCCATTCGTTGCTTTCCAGATGTTCGGTACACACTCTAGCATTTTCCGGGATGTACAAACGTTGTGAACAAAGCACGATCACTTTAAACGCCTCTGGGATTCTATTGCGTTCAACGTTGTTGCAATGATAAAATATACAACGCCTTGCAGAGTTCGGCGCTCTAACGTATTCGGGTACATGAATAAATGGCTGCATGTTCTGCGCCTCAGGTTCAGGTCCATGGTCTGGAACGACATCGTCTTGAACGTTCTCCGCAGGTTGTTGATCTTGAACAGCATTAATTCGTTGCCAGCAGCGGTGACAAACGTTTTGTGTGTTATTGAATACTACCTGCAAATAAAGAGGTAAACTATATAAATATTTTTGTAAAAGTTCACACAGCATCATCTAGCCCCAAAGTATGCAAAGCTTGTGTTATGGGTGTTACGGTTCAACTACTTAGATACTTTTAAATATTACATAAACATAATACATAGTAACAACCATGCCCGAAACAGTTAAAATTCATCATTCATTACTTGGTCGAGAATCGAACCCGGGACCTCATGCGTGGCATGTTGGCCACTGAAGTACTCAGGGCGTCACATTCACATTTTCAAGAATGTAAATATTGAAAAACATACAACTAAGTAAAAGTATGTAAAAATACAATACGCTTTTTAAAAAATCCTTAATGAATTATACGTCTTTAAGCCTTTCCGCCGTGATGATGATGAGGTCTCTGCAAACACTAGCGTAATCCATACTATTATACTGAACTTATCTTGATAAAAAGCATGGAGAGCTTAACCCTGGTAAAGGAAATAGGTAATTGGGCTATAATGTGAAGTTTACGCAAGTGTAGCCCGACCAAACCCTATTTAATAATAAAAATACTTTTCTATAGGAACAAAATGATTGCAATAGGTAGGGTACTTACTTCGATCAATGCATTCTGCTGAACATATTCAGCAAGCTGTGGTCGACTAACTGGCAGATCATCTGCTAAAACATGTCTTCTTGATCGCATAATACGCGATCGCAGACACATAACACAACGGTTGTCAGCCATTGTAAATATATAGGTACACTATTCACCGAGAAAAGGCTAAAATCGATGTCCATATGCTAGCCAGGGTCACGGTTACAAAGCAAATAACAACGTCCTTTACACAAGATGATATCAGAGTCAATTAACAGGCCGGGGTCGTAAGTCGTAAGTCAAGCTAAGTACAAGTAACACAAATGGCGTAAACAAGTTGCGAGCAACGACTGACTGACGATCGAGGTTTGCATGACAAGTACGGATGTTAGAGGGGGCGGGGGGTGGAGGGCAAGAGACAACGCGCGCACGCAGGTAAAAAAATAACAAAGGAAGGAGCAATCCTATTTCGCTCACTCGACCTCGCGGGTGGAATAATAATATTAACTTATTAGAGTATGAACATTTATTACCTATGGGTATGAACAATATATTCCTGCAACAAATGTTGAACATTTTAAAATCCTTAACTCACTATTTAGTACTTCCATAACATGACACAACATATATAAAAATATATCGTGAATGTATTTTTAACAACAGTAATAAAAAAAGGCCTATTTTTTTTTTAATTTTAGTGTGCTAAATCACCATATTCGCGCTCGATTTGACCTTAGCTGCCATATAATAAAATGAAGTCCTCTTCAAGAGCTTTCATATGGCATAAGTCCCAACACTGTTGGACACTGGGTCCAAAATGACTCATGGTCCTTTATTGCTTTTTTTCTATTTTTGTGTGAAAATCTAAATGCGGTTCACAGAATACATCTACTTACCAAGTTTCAACAGTGTAGTTGTTATAGTTTCGGAGAAAAGTGGCTGTGACATACGGACGGACAGACAGACAGACAGACAGACATGACGAATCTATAAGGGTTCTGTTTTTTGCCATTTGGCTACGGAACCATAAAAAAGGAAGATGACTTATATTATTTCGATGCTAAAGCAAATTGTAAACTGACAGATACAAAAATGGCACGTAAAATTAGGTCACATTAATGAAAATGATATAAAGCATGCGCTCAAAAATGAAACAATAAGAGGACTAGACTTTAATGAGCCGTTTGAATAAAGAAAAGCATTGCCTTTTGCTTCTATTATTTAAAGTAAAAGCTTTGGATTTGATGAATAATGACTTAAGCTCATACTTAAAAGTTAAGCAAAAGTATTTACCCCCCCCCCCCCACCTTTTGCTTATTTTAATGATATGAATAAAGTATACTATTAGATATGAATAAAACGTTCCTTCTACTCAACTCTTAAAGCAAATGCTTCAAATTTAATGCATCTGGTGTGGTGTTGACCCATGCTGAATTGTTTGTGTAAATGGCTGAATTAATAATACCACCAACGCGTAACATTAAGCGTTATAGAGCACGTCGCTCGCCTTTTTATGAGGACTTTAAGTTTTTGTTCCGTTTCAACGAAGAAAATGTGAAATGGATTGCTGAACATTTTCTTGGAGACAGTTGTGAAAAGAGAGGATGTGCTCTTTACAAATATGCACAAAATGAAAATATTTCTAAGATATGTCGCTGATCCTGGCTTTCAAAGAGGCATTGCCGAGGAACTTGGTGTAGAACAATCTATCGTCTGTAAAACTGTTAAATATGTTGCTACGCAGATAGTAAACAGAGTTAAGCTTTGGATAAAGTTTCCCAATACTGCAGAGAAAGTAATGACAGCTAAAGAGTTGTGGCAAAGCAAATACAGGTGTCCCAAAAAATAGTGTCAAGCGTAAGTCCAGAGTTAGAGCATTTCTTGGAGTACCCGAATCACCCCCATGTATGTTCCGCGATTATTCGTAGTTTTCGAGTAATAATTTTTTTTCTGACTTTTTGAAAATTTTGATCCAAAGAACTTAAAAATTTTAAATAAAAAAAAGTAGAACATATTTTAATGTTTTTCTTTTTGCCACTGAATCATCTTTAGTGCTTCTTTTATGTCTAAAATAATCAGCTTCGTAACTTTAGTGGAAATTTAGAAAACAGTAGTGTAAAGTCAAAATTTGAATGTTAGTGAATAATTACTTAAAAATTCATCTTTAAATTAAAAATCTAAACAGGCGAATTCATGGTTTCTAAGTATGTGTAAAAACTTCTCTAGACTCTCTGCTTTCATAATCATTTAAAAAAAGAAGTTCTTAATAGGGCTACTTTGGCTTAAATCGGCCATCAAAGCGAGGTGAAAATTTCATAAAATTTACCAGATTCCTATCAGATGATAAAAAAAAATATCTGGTCTTTTTATAATTTCTAAGCTTCAGATTAATTACAATTTAGCAAAAATTAACTACATGAAACCCATATATAAATATTTTTCTCGCGGATCACATCGGTTGTAGTGTTGGATGTAACGCAGTACTTACCTGCTAAAAAATTGCCCGAGTGAGAGGATATGAAAGAGACCGCATTATTGCTACCTCTCTCACTCTCATTGGCGAAATGGATAACTGTAACTGAGGAATGCTATTCTTTGTGACAAGGGGATGAGGCGGGGGGTGTAGTCCGAGCGCCTATTGTGTTCTGGCGCCAGTCGTTTGCCTGCTTTTGTTTGCGCCTTACGTACGATACGCTCATTTGTGATTATTTGACGAACTTTGCTTTCTTTACGGACCTTGAGTGCGATTACGATTTGGTTTTGTGTGAATACGGGATTTTGACAAATTTGGCATTCTTAACGGACTTTTCAAGCTCTTCATTTTGTGATGTCTTTTTCATCGCAAGAATATGCTCTTATGCATTACTTTTATGGATATGCAAGAGGAAATGCTTCTGAAGCAGCCAGGTTGTTCCGGCAGCAAGTACAAAATGGAGGTGGACCTCAGCCTGAAACTTGGCCTGATCATCGCATGATTTTAAGAGTACATAACTCTTACATGGAAGGACGCCTACCAGGTAGAAGATCGGGGCGCCCATCTGAAATGAGTGACCCAGATACTGTCCAATCAGTGGTCGAAGAAGTGGTGAGAGATCCATCAGTTAGTGTAAGAACAATAGAACGTCGAATCGGAATTCCGAAATCACAAGCACATCGAATACTTCATCAAGAGCGTTTTCACCCATATCACATCCAGAAAGTTCAGCAGCTCAAGCCCGCAGACTACCCGAGAAGGGTGGCATTTTGTCAGGAAATGTTACGGAGACAAGCTGAAAACGAAAATTTCTTTAAAAATATTCTATGGACTGATGAATCACATTTTAAGCGATGTGGGGTGTTTAATGCGCATAACTACCATTCGTGGAGTATTGAAAATCCACACCTCACAAGGGAATCTAATTTCCAAGAACAATTTAGTATCAATTTGTGGTCAGGCATCCTAAACGGACAGCTGATTGGTCCGTTCGAACTACCGGACCGACTGAACAGCGAGGCCTACTTGCAATTTCTACGACGTGATCTCGGCGTCTTATTAGAAGATGTAGACCTATTAACGCGGAGAAATATGATTTTTCAAAACGACGGCGCTCCATGCCATTTTGCTAGAAATGTTAGACAACATTTGTCTGAAACATTTCCAGGCAGATGGATCGGTCGTGGAGGGCCCATTGCGTGGCCGCCACGGTCCCCCGACTTGAACCCCATAGATTTTTTCGTCTGGGGATACTACAAGGAATTAGTATACGCCAAGGACATTACAAACGTCACAGTGTTAAGAACAAAATTAAGACAAGCGGAAGAAACAATAAAAAACAACAGAATTGCTATTATAAATATATTATAAATTTAAAAGAAAACTTTTTTAGACGATGTAGAATATGTATTGAGCACGAAGGTCGTCATTTTGAAAACTTTCTTTAAGCGATCGAATAATAAATACTTTGAAAATAATGTTTTGTTTCATTTATTAAGTTAAAATAAACCTTCAAAGGTTATTAAAGATGGCAGCAGGAACAGTTATTTATGACCTTCAAATAATAAATTTTTAGCTTTTCTACAATCATTTTTGGTTTATTAATAAATAATTGGAATTTAAAAAAAAATTATTCAGAAGTCGAGTTTTATGAAATTTTCACCTTGCTGTCTTTGATGGCCGATTTAAGCCAAAGTAGCCCTATTAAGTACTTTTTTTTAATTATTATGAAAGCAGAGAGTCTAGAGAAGTTTTTACACATACTTAGAAACCATGAATTCGCCTGTTTAGATTTTTAATTTAAAGATGAATTTTTAAGTAATTATTCACTAACATTCAAATTTTGACTTTACACTACTGTTTTCTAAATTTCCACTAAAGTTACAAAGCTGATTATTTTAGACATAAAAGAAGCACTAAAGATAATTCAGTGGCATAAAGAAAAACATTAAAATATGTTCAACTTTTTTTTATAAAAAAATTTTAAGTTCTTTTGATCGAAATTTTCAAAAAGTCAGAAAAAAAATTATTACTCTAAAACTACGAATAATCGCGGAACATACATGGGGGTGATTCGGGTACTCCAAGAGGTGCTCTAACTCTGGACTTTCGTTTGACACTATTTTTTGGGACACCCTGTATAATTTTCCAAAGGCTGTAGATGTAATTGATTGTACCCACGTTCGTATACTAAAATCTGGCATGGGGACCTTTCATTTGGCATAATGTTGTTTGTCATAAAGACGCTTGGCATAAATCACTAAGCATAATAATCGAAAAGCATAACATTAACGTCACATAATTATTTCTTTGCATAATTTGTATAAGGCATAATTTTATGAAGCATAATTAATGAAAGCCCTAATTTCTTTCACATAATATTGGTAGTCCTAAAATGTTTTGCCATAATTTTAAGTGACATAATTAATGATATTCCTAATATTTTGGGGCATTTCTTATAATTAGAAATGATTTTATTTTAAGGGATATCACGTTCATTAGATACAATGTTTACTCTCTGTTTTACAAAACTTTTTATAATAACATTTCATATATTATTTTATTCAAATATGATACTCGAATATTCTATATTTTCATTTGATATATTTTTTTCATAGTATATATTAATTTTTTATTTGACAAATTCATTCATGCTACTAGTGACAGAAACGAATCGCTGCAAAACCGACTCCACGTAGTCTTGTTTGTCCTACCCCTAGAGTGTAATTCAAACCCGCGTAGGCGCGGAGGGGCGAGGCGGCCCGCGAGCTGAGGAGCAGGTGATTTTAACGCTCGCCGCCGCGGCTGAGGATGGCCGCAATAGCAATCCGAAGCTGCGGTGGTGAGCGAAAACCATCTGCGACGATAAGCTCGCGTGGGACCGCCGGAGCTCCGCAGCGTCGGAGCCGTGACAGAAACCATGCATGTGCATATTGTGCATGCTTGCTTGCAAGGTGCATGCTTGCTTGCGTGGTACATGCTTGCTTGCGTGGTACATGCTTGCTTGCACTGTGCATACTTGGTTGCATGTTGCATGCTTGCTTGCTTGTTGCATGCTTGCTTGCATGTTACATGCTTGCTTGCATGTTGCATGCTTGCGCGCCTTTTATGCCTAGAGAAATTCTGCGTAATTGTATTGTTCGTTGTGATTAATATGCTAAACATTAATTATGCTTTGAAAAATTATGCGTCAAGTTGTTCTGTGTTTCGAGTTTATGGGTTTTAATACTTATGACAAATGATTTTCTGCCACACAATATTATGCTTATTACTATTCTGCTTCCTGATTATTATGCGTCTTGACGATTATTACAATCGAAATTATGGAATATGATTTTATGACAATAATTATTATGCCTAGAAATAGAGAGCCATCTGGCAAACATGGAGATAAGTACATTAATCTCAAGGGTTACTCAAGTTTAAATATACGGGCTACTTGTGATGCGAAGGAAATGTTTACAAGTGTAGATATTAGTTGGCCAGGGTCTGTTCACGACTGTAGAATTTGGAAAAATTCTAATGTAAGGAAGATTATGTGTCAATTAAATGATGCTGTGCTTCTCGGTGATGAGGGGTACGGTACAGAGCCATGGCTAATGACACCATACCACAACCTCACTACTAATGAACACAAGGCATACAACAAACTGTTTAAAAAAGTCATCATAGAACGGTGTTTTGATCAATTGAAAAGGCGATTTGCAATATTGCATTACACTTGTCGTGTTAAATTAAATATGGCTCCAAAAGTCATTTTAAGTTGCTTTGTGTTACACAATGTTGCAAAATTTTTGGGTGACGAAGACTTTAAAGATAACTTAATTGACGACTCCGACAATCCAATAGAAATTAGTGATCCAAACGATGATGATTTAAGTATTCGTCAAAAAGGACGGGATGTACGAGAAAATATTGCAAGAGTTATAGTTAATCAGCAGTTGGTATCGTTGGCTTATTATTAAAGAGAGAAACACATTTTACTTTATTTTTCTCCTTGGGTAATTACATCCTTACTCTCATCAACTACAAAAGTGAATTCAGAAAGTAGTTTGGTTTTTTGTAATTCACACAATTCTCTTTGACTTCTCGTAGTCATGAGTTGCTCGAGAAGCACCAGCCTCTGTTATTCAGTATTCGACAAGTTTTTGGTTTCTTCAGTTTCGACTAAATAGTTCATACTTTTTGCCTTTCGTTGAATGTCCGTCCTCTGTGATGTTGTGCTATTCTGTAAGGGTTGTTTATTATTAGTTTGTTGCGTATTGCTGTCCTGATCTAAAGTCTTTGCAGAATTAGGATAACTTTCGTAAAAATCTTTCAAATGAGATGTATTGGGACGATCTGCTAATCCACAGCTAACTGATCCTGAAATTTGACTAATGGTCGGATTCGAATCCCCATCCATTGCTGCATACATTTCTCTTTCCCACAAATTCAATACGATTTTTTTGTTTCCAGTTTTTTTGTTATCAGTTTTTTTCTTCAGGCGTATTTTCATATTATTGATCTTTATTAGGAGTTTCGCAGAATTTATATCTTTGCCAAAATACTTGCTGTACTTATTTATTTGTTTCCTAAGGCCGCATCTTTTACTATTTTTATGTTTGGTGTTTGTGACTTATTCAAAACTTCCGGGTATTTTCGTAATTCTTTGGCAATAAATGCAACCTCATTACAGCCATTTTCATCATCACTACCTTCGAAATGACTCATTTTTATGTTAAAAAAAGAGATTGCTTTCAATAAATTTGAAAAATAACTTCAAATATAACGGAAAACTTGTCAACTTGTCATATGCTTTTCCTTCTGAGCAAAAGGCAAAGATTATTCATACAGCCATAAGTAAATACTTATACTTATACCTTTTTTATGAGTACGAGCAAATACTTTTGCTTCTAGCTTGTGCTCGTAAGGTTTTGCTTTGGTTTTATTCAAACGGCTCAATGTTTCGAATACTTCCTTCCCGCGCGCCGGGCGCGCCCTCATGTTAGTGTGAACAAAATCGCAATGACAGTTCAGTTGTTGTCTTGCCGACGCAAGACGTGTACCTAACTGACCACGGTTCTCGCACACCTACCTCGAAGTGAAATGGCGTAATTAATTATATTCGTACCTAAAATTGTGCAAGCTAATAGAAGAAGCTCGAGTCTACGTGCATATCCTATGGTCGACCTAGGTAACACCTAAATCAAGGAATAGCGGTAAAGTACCAGACTTGACTATATATATAACCTTACAGTTACAGCCCAGTATATTATAAATAATTTAATTATATTGTTCCTCTCCTAACGAAAAGCTGCAACCTTGTGAAGTATGTATGTAACCTCTTTCGGTGAGCATGAGAGAGAACGCGAGTGAGATTTAATCAGGTCGTGGGTTACTTATTTAAGAGTGTGCTGTGCCTGGAGCATTGCATGAATATATTTAGAAAAGGGCGCCTTCGTGCAAATACAATCAGACCAGTTGTGGCAATGATCTATAAAGTACACAATTTAGGTAAAACATGAGGCTTATTAAATTTATGTAAAAAAATACATAGTCTTAATCTAAGAATTGTGAATTTAAATGAAGGCTAATTTAAGTGCACCTAGGAATAACGTTGGTGGGGTGCGATGTCAGAACACCTCCTGACCGACCATTGCGCGGATCACCGTACCCACCAGGATGGTGGAATTGTTGGTCTCCGGACTGGACAAGTCCGTTCAGCCGGAGGAACTGAAGGAGGCACTCGCTAAGACCGGCGAGTGCCAAGTTGATGAGGTTCGGGTGAGTAAAATCCGCCAGGGCCGCTACACCATGGGCACGTCGTGGGTGTGCTGCTCGGTGGGAGCGGCCAAAAAAATTGTGTCTGCCAAGAGGCTGCTGGTAGGATGGTCCGCCGCTAAAGCGAAACTCCTGCAGCCCCGTGAAATGCGGTGCTTCAGGTGCCTCGAATCGGGGCACCTGAGGATAAACTGCAAGGCGGAGATAGACCGGAGCATGCTCTGCTACCGGTGCGGGGAGGCAGGGCACAGGGCTTCGGCGTGCTCGTCGAAGCCTAAATGCCCACTGTTCGCGGCGATCGGGAAACAGGCAGACCACCGCCTTGGGGGTAAGACCTGCTCTGCCCCCAAGGCAAAAATCAACAGAAGGAGGAGGGCAGTGCCAAACAGGCCACCCAAAACCCCCGGAGGGACGGCGATGGAGGTGACCGAGGACGTAGTCGGGGCCCCCATCATACAAGAGGAGGCGGCCGCGAGAGGGGATCCCCGCGCAAAAAATGGTAACCCACCCCAGGGCACTTAGTGCTGGGATGTTTCGGGGTGAAGAGCGGCGCACAACACCGGCGCCGCTGACAAAGCAGCTGAGCCACACGCCCTAGGCGTAGCGGGAGTCCGGAAACGGACGTATTCACGAGCAGGGGGTCAGCGGGAACAAGGCCCCGCTGTTGTCCCCTTCCCCCTGTCTTGTGATGGACGGTGGAGCTGCGGGGGTTTTTAGTGGGTAGGACCGGGCCGAGTTCGGACCGGGGAGTCCCACATATCCTCGTGGTTTGGCTCGACCACGAGGAATGCGCCAAAGGATTTTCCCCCTCCCAAAAAAAAAAGGAATAACGTTGGTATGTTACACAAGTGGGGAATCATCTTCTTCATCCACTTGGACACAAAAAGCTGGTGACTGCTCCCTCTCACGGGTTCGTCAGTTGTAACTACTATACCAATTGTGTAAGGTGATGATCTTGAAATGAAATTTATGAGTCCCAGCAAAGGTCGCCCATGGAATACTCATCAACATACTCCAAAAATAAGGTTACGTAGAAAAAAATATAAGAGGTATTACCTCAGGCTCACACAATCACACGTATGAGAATGAATCGGTGCCCATTGTGAACGCTGCAGACATTTCGTAATAGGCCGTCCAAATCCAAGGGAAACGTTACAAATAGTTGCCCGAAGACTCCCATACAGCGGCAGTCCCTCGTTATAATTGAAATTGTGGAAAATGAAACGAAATAGAAAGACCCTAAAACAAAATAATAATTGTTAGAACGTAGTCATCAAAATGGCGGACCTACGCTACAGCAAAATTGCGATGAAAATTACAACTTACCATGTTCTCCATGGGTTTAATGAAAAAATATAAAAAAGGTCTGCCCAGCCTACTATGGGCTGGCTCAGCCTTCGCTTCCTATGAAGCGGCTGCTCCTCCACACCACGAAACGGGAAAAGACAAATTTATTCGACCTCATCTTGTCGACGTCAAAGCGGAAGCGGCGGTGGGTCGAGAGATGGGGTCTCAATACGACCATAGTAAATAGTATCTATATGCAGATCAAAAATACTGCTACCTCTTCCGATCCGAATAACAAATATCAGACCCAATATGATCTCCTGCTTCTGAGGAGTCATTGTGAAGGTACCTCCTTAAGGGAGGCACGAAACAAAACCCTGAAGGGTAGCCGCAAGGTGACCTACTATGCTATAATTAATACCAGCATAAAGCCCAACAGAATTCACCTTGCGACGCCGCGGGGTTCCCACAAGCCTAGAGACTAAATCAATCCTCTAAGAAATATACTAAAATAATTTGAAATTTAAACCATTCCAAAACAAACATAGGTAACTCGAGTTAATTAGGCAATGTGAAAGAGATTAATAAATTAACCTTTTTAAGTATAAGAATGCGGTATTGATATACACCCGCTCGATAACGCTTCAAGTACCGCGCCACAGTAATTTGGGCGGTAAAAAAAAAACAAGCGTCCACAAAAAAAAATACAATTTATTTAAAAAAAAAATTGAGCGTGGGTCGTGGGAGTTATGCCCGCTTAATTTGTTCAACCACTATCGGCACTTCCCTTATTTGTCCGCCCTCCAGCGGAAGATGGTGACGCCGGCAGTTGACTGGTGGACAGGGGGCTGGTTCAATCGGGTTCAAGGCCAGCCGTGAGTAGCGGTGTGCGTCTCCAAGAAGAACCCGTGTGCGTCAGCTTTTCAATCCGTATCAAGGTCCCTGGAATTCACCATTTCCAAACGTCAGTTTCTGCCTACTAAAATTCGTAAAGCGGCCACCAAGCAGAAGGCGAAGGGTTGGCCGATTTTAGTAGGTAGTGTTGCGGCTTTGAAGAAGCAGAAAGGAATTTACAAAATTGTTTAAGATTCTACACTTTTAAATCAGTTAATTTAATGTTATTTCACAAAATAATTACAAAAAAATCAATTTATCAATAATGGAAGGTAGGTTGGTAATTTTCAAATCAAAACGTTATTCATTCAAATCATTGAAAAGAAGTAATCTAATAACTTATTACTTTACTATATTCTATTGTAATTCTCAATAACAACTAATAGGAATAAGGTTTATTCACGAATTTGCAGACATTAATCACGTAATGACACAATTATCTAGAATCAAAGCACAAGCAAGCATTTAGGTATTCTGTTCAACACTTACCCAATCGGGGAATCGGAATCACTTATTGTTATCTATTTAAGTATTCGAAGAGTTTACCACGTAAAACAATACTTAAACTAATATATTACATTGAATGAGCAACGCATAAAGTCGCGGATTATTTGCGAGCGTCCTCACTCGGAGCCAAATAAAATTGAAATGGCGGCCGGAACTGTCGAGGTGCGGAGAGAGGTCCACGTAAGCCGGCCCCGAACAATAGCGGCTAGCAAAAGTACTGGAAGTCACACATCACTTGAGACAGTTTCAATCAATTTATTTATTTTGTTAGGAAAAATCCAAATTGTGTTTTTATTTGATTTTGTTGTAAATATTAATTAGGTAAGTTAGTATAAGTTAAATATTATTTATTTGTTATAAAATTACGCTTTTAAATAGTATAGAATGTCTGTTTTGTTCATATTTTTAATTTTATTGTAAATATTTTGATTAATTATTACTTGTTATATAATTATGTACCCACAACGTTACAGAGGATACCTCGTCCAAATCAATATCGCGGCATTAGCTCCACAGATGATCAAAACACCATAATATCCCATCCACAGACTCATACATCATAGACTTTCATAGATAAATCTATGTTCTACTTAAGCTATGGAAGTTATCACGCGAAGCGCCTAAGTGTCTTTCTAAATATGGTAATATTATTAAGAGGTTTAAATATCTAATTAAAAACTACTTACTCGAACATTACAACTTGAAACGAGACTCACATCACACAATAAATGTATTATTTAAAAGTGGCAAAAGGTTTTCGAGTTCCTTTGCCTATTTAAAAAGAAACGTCCAAAGGAATGTTAACATTTTACCACCAGCACAAAATAATAAGTGAACAAGTTATCACCAGTGATGCATCGTGTAAACAAATTAATGTTTTTCGCATGAAAATTGCAATTATATCGCTCTCAAGACCGAAAATGCTGTGATTGTGATAGTGTTACATTTATACAAGGTAAAATGACTAGAATTCCATTTCCTAAAAATGAAGATCATAAAGCTAAGGAGATATTGAAATAGTACATTCCGATGTATGTGGACCAATGCCAATAGCAAGCATGGGTGAACATCGTTATTTCGTAACATTTATCGATGGCATTAGTAGATATTGTCGTGTCTACTTCACGAAACAAAAGAATGAGCCACTATCAAAATTTAAGAAATTTAAAAGGGAAGTAGAAAAGTTTACATGCAGAAATATACAAATCTACTAACTGATAGTGGGACGGAATATATTAATAAATATTTGATTGTTGAAAAGATTGTCCTCCCTCACCCTATACTCCACAACAAAATGGTTCAGCAGAATGAAGGAATAGAACACTTGAAGAGAAAGCTTGATGCATGTTAAAACAATCAAATGCCGATGAAACATTTTGGGCAGAAGCAATTTTAAATGCGAATTATACTACCAGTAGAGTACCAAGTTCAGCAAGACCATACGAAAAATGGGTTGGTTATGCGCCTTCAGTAAGACATGTATCCATTTGGTACGAAAGCATTTGTATTAAACAAACCCAAGCGAGGAAAATTTGCACCAAGAGCAAATGTTCGATTCCTCCTCAGTTATTCGGAATATTCAAAAGCTTGTCGCATATGGGTTGATAAATATCAAAGAGTATTTGTCACCAGAGATGTAAATAAAATGTACTTTGATGAAATATGCGGGGATGCTAATGTATCAAAAGATAATGTAAATATATTTAAAGTACCAACATCATTAGAGTATAATGAAGAAGATAAAGTACATGAATAAAATGAAAATGTTTATAATGAACAAAATTAAGTTAATAATGATTTAGATTTAGATGTACACGATAAAGATACTTTTAATAATGAAATGGTGCATGATATAAATATAAATAATGAAATGGCAACAAATGGAGATAATTATGAATGTCACGATAAAAATAATAATACAATACAGCTATATAAAATGATGATGATACTAATGAAGAAAATATTGAGATAAATGAAACTTACCTTAAGCCAGATTCAAGTGATAGACCAAAAAGAAATGTAAAACCGCCAATGTGGATTAAGATTATGAAATAAATTTCAATACTTCAGAAGATTATGATGAATGGAAAAACGCCATATGCTTAGAGATTTAATAACATTCATCATCATCATTTCAGCCAAGAGACGCCCACTGCTGGACATAGGTCTCCCCCGCAGGACGGCGCAGGACCGATCGGTTTGGAGATCCCTGGGAGAGACCTTAATAACATTAAAATAATAAAATATGGTCTATTGTCAAGAAACCATTTGGCAATATTATTGATTCAAAATTAATATTAAAAGAAAAACTAGGACCAGATTAAAAAATTAAAAGAAAAAAGGCTATACTTGTCCAACAAGGATTTTCACAAATACCAGGCTTACAGTCGGTTGCACCAAAAATTCATTATACGAATTCGTAAAAAGTAACGTAAAAAGTAAACGTTTATCGTAAAAAGATGATGCACCACGCTTTTGCGATACGTTTTACGGTTACTTATGCGGATACTTTTTACGGAGCTCACGCCCTGCTCATAACGTAAAAGTATAAATTTTGACAGTTCGCTCGTATTTGTAATTCATGTTTAAGGTTACAAAACGCGTTTAAAATACAATTTAAATTCACTTTTCACTACATAATTCACTATCCGACAATGATATTGAAAAATTATCCATATATTGTATAGTTGCCGTCGTCGAAGAACAAACATTCGAGTAGATCAAATGCTCACTGAAAGCAGCGATTTTTACACACAGATACAAAGATATTATATGATACATTATTAAAATTACTCAGGCATAAAAATATAAATCAGCACACAACAAAGCTTTTTCTTCTTATTTTCGTAGCTTTGACGTTTTTACGAATTCAGCCAATGTCATGAATTTAGTATTGTTTGATTGATAAGTCATAAGTCCATGGCCAATGGCCAATGTAAACAAAAAACACTATCAACGTCACGTTTTGACAAATTAATAACATGTCTTGCTACATGTAAAAAAAACTTTCATGGTAGTAAAAATCGACTAAGCTAAAATGGTAGAATTAACGCTTCATTCGTGTAGCAAGGAATTTTACGGTTACTTTTACTGGATTTTTTTTTGGTGCAACATAAATTTACGGATTCGTAATAGTGACAGATTGGTATAAGTATAACGTATAACTGAATTTGTAAAAGCATAGCAATTTTGGTGCAACCGGCCGTTAGACTACCAAGAAGTTAATGCGCCTGTATCAAGAATAAGCTCAACAAGGCTACTAGTTTCCATGGCCATAAATAAAGGAATGAAAATTTTACAAATAGATATTTGTACAGCATTTCTAAATGGAGATATTGAAGAGGAGATATTTATGAAAACTCCTAAAGATTTGGAAAAGTACCTAAAATATATAATTACAGATATAGCAGTAAATAATGATATAAAGAAAGGCTTCAGAAATTATTAAGAATATTCAGGGCAATAAAGACAACTGCATTTGCAAATTAAATATAGCAGTGTATGGCCCTTCCTGACCCGTGGTCCACCTGACAAGTTCACCTGGGTGGACTACGAACAATCCGTAGTTCACTCGAGAGGTGGTCTATTGCTACTTTGAAAATGGTATTACCCTTGGTACACCTCAAAGATGTACCATGGACACTGCTATAAACTTTATTATCCATGGTTCATCAACTCAAGATGCTAGTATCACACGATAGGAACAGCTTCACTGGAATAAAACTTAAAAAAACTGTTGTTTTTTATATTTATTATCCGTTAATTTATGAAATGACCCAAGCATGTTTACACAACTTTGAACCTAGATATCTACTACACTAGTTATTAACAACTAGCTCTCGCCTACGATTTTAGCTGCGTGAAAAACTGATATTACATTTCAGCATAAACCTATTTTTATCTTAGTTTATCTAAAGCGTTCTCTATTGTTATTTCATTATTTAACATTTGCATCTGTACTGCTAAAATGTAATCATTATTTTCAATGAATTGTTTTTTTACGCTTAACGATCGTTTTTTCTTTGTGTATTATTGATAAATTATATTTTATACAATTCAGAAGTCTGAGTAGCGTCACTGTGTTTTTGTTTAATGCTTTATTTAATTTTCCATTAAAACCCTCGGCAACATTATTTGTTCGATGTTTCTGTCCGAATACGCTCAACTTTTTGTTACCGTTATTTATATTAACTTTGAACCAAAACTTGTCAACATATTGTATAAATGTAGTCATTAAAAGTTGGTACTGATTTGATATATTTCCAGCCATCTTGTATGTATTCTTCAGGCAGTAATGGCAAAACTAATGTCAGAGCTACAATTCGTTTTTTGGGCTTAGAATCAATCAGTTTTTTAAGTTTTTAGCCTTTTTCGTAATTGCATTGGCCCAGTGGTAATAACAACCAACAATTTCTATATTTGGGAAAAACTCGACCAATGCATTAATAGCACCTCGCTCAAAGTCAACAAACTGTTTAGGATTAAAATGACGTAATTTTGATTTTAATATATCAAACAACTTAGCATAAGTTTTTTCTTTTTTGTCTGGCAATAAATCAAAGATTAACGGTAGCACATTTGTAAACATCGTAGAGCTGCCATAGTCTCCGAAAGTTATATACAGTTGGTAAAAGGGATACGGGCAACTTTTGAAGGTACCATCGCCGAAGAATTCTTTAATTGACGCAATTGAGCTTATAGCCTTCTCTGACATAAATACTAAAATGCGAGATTCGTCATCATTTTATTTATTTTTTTAACAATTTTTGTACACATAAAACTAGACTGCACAAACAACACATAAGCAACAATGTACAAAGGATCTGCTTATTTCATAAATGAAATTTCTTCCAGCAGACCCGCGAAAGGAGAAATTGTAATGTAATAATATTTGCGTGTACAGCAGAAAACGATCAAATATAAAAAAAAAAAAAAAAGTAATAAATAACAAAATAGATCTAAAAATAGAAATACCAAACAGCTATAAACATACATACTATAATTAAGACAAGGACAGATAGTATTCCCTTATACGCCGCTTGAATGAGCAGATGGTTTGACAATCGCGTATATCATGTGGAAGCGAATCCCAAAGTCTGACTGAATGAGTCATAAATGAGTTGGAAAGGAAAGTGAAATTACAGACAGGGACACTAAGAAGGGACTTGAGGTGGGATCTGCAGAGAGCCTTAGACAAGTTTGGAAAGGAAAAAGACTCGAAGATATGAAGGATACATAGGATTGAACAGGACATTATAGACGAAGCATACAATTTGAGTATTCCTACGGAAACGGATAGGGAGCCACTTGAGATCGTTCGAAATCTGGAAACGTGGTCGAATTTCTTCAAACCAAAAATGAATCGGATACAAAGATTTTGCAAACGCTCAAACTTGTTTAGAAGCTCCTCTGTGGCATCTAAGTAACAGACGTCGGCATAATCTAAAATTGGTAGGATAAGCGTTTGGACTAGTGTAATTTTCATATCATAGTCTGCGAATAAAAAAATTGCAAATTTATTCGGCACTTTGATCTCTTTAATTTTTTTTAAAACCGTTTTCCTCACTACTACAGCCTTATTTCTTGCATTGCACATTCCATGCTTTTCACTCTCTAGTGTAGGTATTTCCGAAATGAGATGTAATCCTTTATTTTTTTATGTTGTAACTGTTTTAGCGTAGAGATTTGGAATCGGCAAGTCAGAAGTTACAACTTCTTCTTTTAATTTCGCAATTTCACTGTCTTTGTCATTTTTGTTCAGTCCAGGTTGACAAGAATGTTGCATGCTTATACTGTTAATTTGATTGTCCTGAAAAAAATTGTTTAGATTAGATGTTAGACAAAACATGATAAAAATAAATATTTATGCATAATAATAATTAATAAAAAACTTACTTTGAGGATGATATTGCCCGAACATTTTTTTTTTTTTTGTATAACGAACACCTCCACAACTGACTTTCATTTTTAAAGCATTTAACTTTGTATTATTGATGGTCACCATATAATAATATTACATCGTCTCTTCTTTAAATAAAATGTAATTGTTCTGACATTACAATTAAGTGTAATATTTGAAATATTTTACAATAAAATTACACATTTAAAGCATGTCAACTTTTGATGACACATATCTAGTTTTAAAATTAGGTTTCTTTTTCCTTTATACAGGAAGCATGAAGGTTCGCTACTAATAAATATACTGTAAAGGAAATGCTCTAACATCTAACATAAATATTGAAATTATAATTCTTATATTAATATTTTAATAGGAATAATTATGTATTACATTATTTACGTTGAGGATGAGAGTATTATTCATTAGGCATATCAAATAATAATATGTAGTTCATCACGACAAGGTGAACCCGATGGAGGGTGGACTACGGATCTCAGTCAGTATCCGTGGTCCATCCAGGTGGACCACGGGTCTACGTCGGTATCCGTAGCTCACCTAAGTGGACCACGGGACTGCGTCAGTGTCCGTAATCCACCCAGGTGTGCCAAGGGTCAGAACAAGTGCCCATAGTCCACGCAATTGCATACGCCTTTTCGCCAATCTATTCTCTAATTGCAAAATTCTTTGCCTGAGATGCATATTCTCTATTTTTAATCTTCGTCTTTCTTTCTCTGCAAGTCTTTTGCCTAAAGAAACTCTGTAAGAAACTGTAGGACTTGATGGAGGAGTGTTATTTTCCTTTAATCTCTGCTCTGTAGCTTCTAAATGCTTTAATTTATTGTGATATGTCTGTGCGCGTACTCGCCAACTTTTTCTTATCATGAAGTGTTGCCAGAGATATAAAATAATATTGCAACTTTAAAAATCTAATAATTACCATCTGTGCAAATTGTTTCTACAGCAGTGATAATTCCTTCCGAACATTGTAGAATGTTCAATAAGTTCTATATTACTATGTTATAATTATATACATTTTATATATTGGTTTATTCTCTGTTATATGCTTTTGTTATAGGAAAAGGGCATTGAATATTTAGAAACATTTTTATAGGTTTGTGAATAATATATATATAATTATAACATTATATATATATATATATATATATTGGTTTATTCTCTGTTATATGCTTTTGTTATAGGAAAAGGGCATTGAATATTTAGAAACATTTTTATAGGTTTGTGAATATTATAACCTATGTCACGAACATTCTACAGGACGTGAACAATCACATACTGTACCACTCAAAATTACGTAAAATTAAAAAAAATACTGAGTTTTTTTTTATGAAATACTAGATATGACAATGATTTTCATTTATTAGAGTTTGAAAGCATTTACAGCTATCGGAATTCTGAGTTATATGACGCGAACACATTTTTTGCGTTTCGGTAGAATGACCCAGTAGTACTTCGTACACATGTTTCATTCCCTTCAGCTATATTGATAACTGACTGTTTGTTTCAATTAGCAAAACAATTTTGAACACTCGAGTAATTAATTTCCTTATTATCATTTCTTTAGTCTGATGTTTGAATCATCATCATCATCATATCAGCCAAGAGACGCCCACTGTTGGACATAGGCCTCCCCAAAGGTGTTCATACCGATCGGTCGCCTCCCGCATCCAGCGGCTTCCCGCGACCTTCACCAGATCGTCGGGTCACCTTGTGGGGACCTACCAACACTGCGTCTCCCGGTACGCGGCCGCCACTCGAGGACTCGATGTTTGAATCATGATGTACTTTTGATTATATGTTTTATCAGTTATGATTTGGAATGTGCGCTCATCATTGATGTCAGCTGATTATAAAATGATGATTCTAGGTTTGTATATTACTATGAATGTTTACGTCTGATGTGGATGGTTGATGGATGTTACGATTGCTGTGATTGCTAAGATAATGGTTAACAAAAAGAGTAATACTTTCTGTATTCGAAACATAGGTACGTCTAGTACGAGTTTTTAAAACGAGTAAACTACAATAGTTTTCGTTAGCTCGCCAAACTGTCAGTTTACGATGTAAACGGTAGTGTGAGTGGCTCGTTTCGAATTCACGTTTAAACGATAGCGAGTTAGTTTTACTCGATTAGACGAACTTCACATTATATATTTATATCTCTCTTACACACATGTGAATGGAAAGAGACACGCGATTCTGTCACTGTGACGTTTTCTTAGCCGTTTTTATTATTTTTTAAGCGAGTTGAAAGAAAAAAAAACACTAAAGTTTTTGTTTGTTGTAAATTATATTATTTTATAATCTCGCGGACAAGTCAGTTGCAAGTTATTTTAATGATAATAAATTGTGTTAAACACTTTAGGAATGAAAATAGAATTAAAAATCTCGGTTAAATTATGTGTACCTAGTCTTGCCATAAATATTGTAAGATAGAAAAAACATTTTTTTTAACTGCTTAAAACATTTATTACTTTTACACTATGTTAGTTTAGTACATAAATATAAAACAATTAAAAATATATAAAGCTTATTCGAAGTGGTCTCCATTGGCTGCAATACAGTCCTTTAAACGTTGAGGCCAGTTATCAATAGAAGCACGCACTCTTTCCATGGGAAAATTCTTCACTGCCAATCGTATAGACTGTTTTAGGGACTCCAAATTATCATGGCGTTTAGAGCAAGCTGTACTCTCTAAAATTGACCATAAATCATAGTCTAGTGGATTAAGATCGGGACTAGACGATGGCCAGTCTTCAGCTCTGATGAAGTTCGAAACGTTCGCTTCTAACCAAGACTGCGTGGAACGAGCTTTATGACCCGGCGCCGAGTCTTGCTGGAAGGACCATACTTGGTTATTGAACATGGTGATGTTAAGGGGCTTAACTACCTTCTCAAGAATGGTATCTTGATATACTTGTGCCGATGTTTTGATACCTTTTTCACAAAAATATGGCTCAGTCACTCCTTCATAGCTAACACCCCACCAAACCATCACTGAACTCGGATAATGTCCACGTTGCACTCTGTCGACTAATTGGGAAGCTTCCTTAGAGCTTTGAGCATAAATACGGTCATTTTGTTTGTTAAAATGTTGCTCTATTGTAAAAATGTTCTCATCCGTAAACAAAATTTTTCTGTGACCTCCCTTTGCGTACCGCTTCAGTAGTTGTTTCGATTTTACCACCCTATTCTTCTTTAAATTATCAGTTAAGAAGTGACCAGTGCGTCTCTTATAGGCTGCAAGTCCTAAGTCATCTTTTAAAATACGTGACATGGTTCTAGGTGCTATCTTCATTTCCCGAGATAAAATCTTTTGCTTTCGGACAGGATTTCTTCGAATTCTTTCCCTTACTGCTTTGACCACCTTTTTCGTACGAACACTACGTGGACGGCCAGATCTTTTTCTATCACAAACAGAGGAAGTCTCATTGTACCTACTAATAGCCCGGTACACAAACATTTTACTAATACCAAGGGTATGGAGTTTTAAAAATTGCATTTGGCTCCATACATACTTTGTGTAATGCAATCACAGCGATTCGGTTCTCTTTATCACCCCACTCCATTTTAATATCGCAAAATATTATAAAATGTATTGGCGCCAAAATGAGAAAACACAATGAACAACCGTATAAAAATGACAGATTCGAAATTCAAATGTAATATTTTTTTATTTTGAAGTGTAACAGTATTTATGGCCAGACTAAGTATTTATTAACACTTTTTTAAGGAATGGTGATTTAAGGCGGTAGCGCTGAGTAAAGTGTGTATCGGAGATACGGCTTAAAAATGATTGTCACAGCTCTCTTCATGCGCTATTTCGTCTTGCATGGCCCTCCATGCAAAGTACCACCGTGCAGACATCATTTTAATGTTTAGAAACACAAAAAAACGTATTTATGTACCAAACTCACATAAAAATGTAAGGTGAGAACCTAAACCACAATAGTTTTCGAGTAAACTATCAAACAAATGTCAAACATGTAACTCATACTGCCACACTATTCGAATACGTACTTATTGATCGAGTAGTTTATTACTTTGTAACTCATACTGTCAATTCTAGTTCATTATAGTTTCCGATAGAGGCGCTGGTGTGAAATGTATGGAAACAAAACTATTCGATCGTTCGAATCAGAAACTATCAAAACTCATACTAGACGTGGCGATACGGCGGCGATACGAGGGCGCGGCTTCTATGGCATTGGGTTGGGAGTGGGACCAAGGTACTGTTTCTACAGTTTCGTCTGCTGTCACTTGTCATTTCCTTTAATTTCTATTCGGTTATCAATTTCATGATATGTAATCTGAGTATGTAATTTAATAATGGCTTGTTGTTTAAATAAAGTTTTTTGACACTGTTTACAATAAACTGGCACGCCAGACACTGCCAGCAAAACCTAAACATGTCATATCGAGCCTATCACACAATACATTGACTAGATTTTGACCGGTATTTCGAGTCGATGATTTTGCAATCTTCCTCTTTTTAAATAATCAATTATTTTGTCGGATGGATCTAAATTTGTTGTAGAATCCACACAACTCAATTGTTCAACCGATCCCAATTATTATTTGCATATTTCTTTGCAGCTTGCCCACTAAATGTTAGTTGAGATCGGTAAGCCGTTTAAAAGCTTACCGTATGACAAAGGGTTTGAAAACCCAGCGTTAGTAAATACCCGATCAAAACCCTAAGGTAGGAAAAACGTACACTGAAAAAAATATTCACTTACATGCAAGCTAACTTTTGTTTACTTATAACACAGAAAAAGTGACAACATAATTATTGTTATACATAACTAATTGCAGTTCGTTTACTATTTTGATAAACTATTTGTGTTGTGTATTGGAAAACAATTTAAGCTGCTCCTTAAAAAACTGCTTAGGCTACTTTTTGTCAACCTTTTGTTACGAGTAAATATTATGTTGGCCTACATCATACTAAACTTTTTATTTACTTTTGCCTAATTAATTGTTAGCTGTAAATCAGCTGACTTTGTAATATGTAACTGGACTGTTTGCTTGTTGTTACGAAACTTGTTTGTTTTCCTTTTGTGAAAGGCTCATATTTATTACAGGTCATGCGTTTACACACTACAAATAAGTATGTCTTAATACGACATAACTTATTTGTTAATAGTTTATTTACCTGCAGCAAAACTCGTAGTGATACTAGCAGCAAAACATTAGGTTATCTTTAATACTCACATACCTGCAGCATCCACGGGCTTTCATCGTCTGCCTTGTTTGCAAACAAATGTGAAGCGACATATGGAAGTACATTTGTTTAGCAAAAAGGCGACGATGAGACCCTGTAGACACCGTGTATGTGAGCACAAGTTCATTTATTCCCTATAAGAGGGTAAGCTAATATGAAATAAAATTATTTTAACTTATAACACATTATTTATTTAAACTATTTTAATCATAACAGTCTTATGTACCTTGAAGTAATTTCCTTTATTGATGGACCTACTACAATTACAAAGGGTTGAAAGGTCAATCCCATTTGTAAGACTTTCGTTTTGCGCCGATGTATTGTTTCCTCCACTTCTGCTGCGCTCTTCACATGACTAATGAAACTATCGAGAACTTCTTGTTTGGAAGGTTTCCATTTCTTTTTGGCCTTATCCTTGGTTTTTAACAAAGCGGTTGTCATCAAAAAGGGTAAGAGCATAAAAGCTACAATATCCAAAAGCTCTTCAGTGTATGGAAATACACAGTTTATAAATAAGTGTAAGCAATTTACTGTATTTTTTTTATTGCTACTAAATTGGCAAACAAGCAAACTGCCCACCTGATGGTAACTGGTAACAGTTACCTATGATACATGAGGCTCCTGTGAGATTCGCAGTAAATCTGCAACCCCCACAAGGGCCACAGTGTACGTTGCCAACTTGTAACTTAAGATGTAAAGTCACGATACCCAGTAATTTCAGTGCCTCACCCTTCAAACCGGAACAAAGCAATACAAGCACTGCTGCTTTGCGGTAGAAATAGGTAAGACGGAGGTACCCAGGCATACGACCCCGGTACAGAATGTAATGCCTACTGTAATGCCTACTACTACTACTAATGTAATGCCTAAGAATTTGGGTTGTTTACTAAGTCAATGACATCACCATTCATCTCATATTAAATAGACATCATATTAAATGGGTATCTATCAACCTGCTGTACACTGGGTTGATAGATTCACTGCACTTATGGACACCTGACTCAAGGAGGGTCTGGAGACTAAGAGATGAATTAAGATCATAAACGGAATTTGAGAAAAATAATTAACAAATGCTAACAACTGCATCATCTAATTTACAAGAATTAAATTACAGTTAGCAGCACATTAAGGTATACACTTGTACCACGAAACTGCTTTTATTACGTAGGGAATAGAAGCGGTCTCAAGGTCAACATGTATATTGTAAATTGCAATTATGTGTACAAAAAAATTACTGTCCCTTAAATAAAACAAACCTTGTGTGTATATTTGTAATCTTTTCTTTTGGGTGAAATATTTTTGTAGAGTGGTGTATTCGAAGCTCAAAGCAACGGGCTGCGATTGCTTTGTTCAGCCCGTCACAGACGTAGCTATAATATACATTAATATAAATCATAGCAATACATATTACAACATATTTTCAATATATATTTTCAAGTGACCGCACACGCAGCTATAATATATATTTCTATGGCGTCACCAAAATATGTCGACAAATATATCTCGGTATATTTTGGCATATTAGTACCGCAGACCGAGTGAGGGCAAAATATATATTATAGTATAGCTCCCGTCTGTGGTAGTTTGATATAATATAATATATATCTCGATATATTAATATATATTATTACTACGTCTGTGACGGGCTTTAAGCAGGATTCGATGATTACGAGCCAGAGGTTGTGAATCGAAATGATTGGTGGTAAATACAGATTGGCATGCTTTAAGAGTTAAAAGTATAAGCCGTGGCATAATATTCTTTTCAGCAAAAAATGAAACACCTTTGTGCAATATAAAACTACAAATTTGAATTACATCATGAGATGGATAGTTGACCCCCTCCCTTATCTTTCATTAATGTGAGACTCCCATACTTTTCACTAACTATAGCTAAAAGGCAGTCTTCACATTTCAAAGCTTGTTTAATTTTTTTATGACAAAATCGCCAATGTGTGGAATTATTTCTTCAGTATAAAGAGTCAAATTACTTGGATTAGGAAGACAATCATGTTCATTTCCAGTGACCCAAGTAGTCTCTTCCACGGCTGTATTTACAATGTTATCTTCCGTAAAGTTCATAATAATATTTGTTGATTTTGGTTTCATAGCTAGTTTGTGTGTGAGTCAAAATTTTAATTTCGTCCTACGGAATACAACTTCCGGTTTCAATGCTTTTGATCTCACCATGCACTACCAGTCTTTTATAAGTACTTTGGAACTGTAAGGCAGTTGGGTTATTATTGAATTCACCTTTCGATCTAATAGCACTAAAAACATTCTAAGTGATCTTGATACATATGAATTTATATACCGGTAAAAAAATTAATTTATCTGTTAATATATAATCAGCATACAACTTTTTTAAACTTATACATACAAGAAAGAAAGCCTAAGGCGGCGTCTTAATTGGCAGCGATCGTACGATGGCGCGATGCGTTTTTTGTCAAACGATCAAAGTGGTCGTGCGATGACCCAACAGGTGTCCTAATAGATCGCGCGATGTCGTCGCACGCCATTTTAACAATGGCTCTTTACAGAGATGCACAGTTTTCTGCTGTCGGGCAATATTGCTTTGAAAATTGCAAATGACATTGAATAAAGGAAACGTAGACCATATAATACATTTTATAGATACAGAAATCTGCGCGGTGAATTTCTCAACTATTATTTGTACGAAATAATAAAGAAGACTTTTACAATTATTTGTCCTGTCCATGTCAAAAGAAACATTTGACTACATCTGCAATGGAATACGTAGCGATTGTAATAAAAGAGTGACCAACTTTAAAAAACCCATTAGTGTAAAAGAAATATTGGTATTAACACTCAGGTAAGTTTTTTATTTTTATTATGTGTACATTACGTACGCTGTTGTAATTTCGCCATTTCGCTAAATTAAGAAATTTCTAAATGAAATATTTTTTTTTGTATTTATTATATTTATTTATAACTTTTTGTACATTTCTTTCATGTAGGTGGTAATTACGTCGGTTTAATGCGCAACGGAGTACATAAAACACTACTTACGCCAGCAAAATTACGTCGAATTTTAAAATTCTTGTTTAATGGTTAGTGCAGTTTTAAACTACTCGATCATCATCATCTTCTTCAGGGATAAATGATTCGTAGAATTGCCGAGTGTGTGTCGGTGGTGCCATGGTGGTGGATGAGGATGCGTGCACTAGTGAAGGTATGATTGACATTGACACAGTAGACGGATCTATTAGACAATGCAGTAGAAATCTCTTCATCAGGCAACTGAAGATTCTGCTTTGATCTTGAAGTGGATGGTAAGCTGGCATCATTATCATTATTTCCGGTTTCTTGATGAACACTATTACCTTTGGTTAGTCGAGGCATTGAAACATCCTTGAAAAATAACATATATTGATAATAAGTCCACTTTCCCGAGTAATCTTTTTCATTTGGGCTTCCAGAGCTCCAGATCTCCAGAGCGAGGCTAACGAATTTTCATCATTTCTTTTATAAAAATGTCCCTAAAGTGTCGCCACCTACACTCGCGAGCAACCAAATCGACTCTACCTTTCACTGCGCACACATACACCAATTTTACAAAAACTACACGCGTTATTTTGGACAACAATATGTCATTTGAAAGTTGAAGATGCCAGCTTTAATTTGGTGATATCCTTTGTCATTTTTATTGATATCCAATCATTATTTTTTAAACTAATAATGTCTGAACGTAAGTTTAGGAAAAAAGGGAAGGACAATGGTCGAGTGTTTTACAAATTTAACAAAAAATGTTTGGAAAAACATAAACAAATTATTAAATCGATATTTGGTATTTCCCCCCCTAGCTCTAGTTACTCATCGACCCTAATTAACTTTTTGACGGTCTCCTGAGGAATGCCGTCCCACTCCTCTAATACGCTTTCTTCAGCTCTACTACGCTCGAAGGGACTGGATTTTTGCCCCGTAGTCTTCTTTTCAACTCATCCCATAAGTGCTCAATGGGATTCATGTCTGGAGTGATGTGATATTTAGCGAGCTCCTCGCGTTTCGGCAGCAGAAGCTGGACGTGACGAATGATGTTTGTAGATATGTAAGTTCGCCTTCAGCGAGGATGAAATACATGAAGCTAAGCAGCTGCTGTACCAGTCTCTCAATGTTATTAAAAATCAATATCATTTATTCAAATCCTGGAGTAGTCAGATAGAATCCCGGGGAATGTCCATATTAATATCATTTGCGGTCAATGAACCCAAATACCTAATGTTATGATAACTTCGGAATAATAAGATTGGGTTTAGAGATATTTATCTCCGCAGACGTTATGCTGCCCAATTGCAGCGCCACCTATCGGGTTGAACTGTACGTATAAATCTTCCCTGAACTTATTCAAACACACACAGAAAATATCGTGAGAATCGGTAAGGCCGTTTTTGAGTTAAGACTAACACACAGCCATTAGCGAGACTAACACAGCTTTATATATTATAGATAGGAAAATAAGAACATATACAGTTCACTTACATTGAAACAATAAATAAAATAAATTCGACTTACAACTAATTATTATCTTTTTTTTTGAGTTCTGATTCAAAGTAGGTATTTGGTTATAAAAGTGGTGGCTAACTAATATTTGTAACATGATTGAGAAGTCTCTTTTTAAATATACTAAGCTTGCACTATTTATTACGGCGAACACACACGACCGACTTTTTGTAGGCCCAATAATTGGCCCGATTTTTCAAACCAACTCAACGCACACGTTTATCACTTTGACGGTAGACGACTTTTTGTACGTTGCAACGTAGAACTCCATAGGTTTTTTTTCCACCGTCAAAAAATCTGTCACCGATAGTCGGTCGTGTGCGTTCGCACTTATTACATCAAGCAAATATATTATAAAGTTGCGTTCCATCAAATAATGTGTTTTTCTTTCCATAGTTGGTTCTGCTGGTTTTAGGTACCTAATTGAAATTTATATGTATTTACAAATTTATCGTGTTGTCTTAAATAATATGAGTCGTTTTTTTCTTTGAATTATAAATGCATTTTCATTGAAACGATTTGAGTCTGTAATATTTTTGTTTCATTTTATTTATTTTATTTTGGCATCAAACAGTTGTGTAGAAATAAGCAGAGATAATCTACAGCTTGACAAAAAGAGTCTAGAAACTAGTACAATTTCTCACAAGAAACACGAAAATAAAGACACAATTTCAAAAACACAATTCAAAAGAGGTCGCGGCTGTGGACACTGGACACTTCGACAGATGTCGTCTCACTTTCTGTTACTTATCTTATGGTATTTTCTGGAATATTTTCTTTGGATTCACCTCTTAGAAATTGTAGTGTTTGCACTTGTTGCATGATTGATTCTTATGTCAACTCATAACAGCAGGAAACACATTCTAGTTCTGCATGACATACTGCTTTGTAAACTTCATTTTTTACGTTAAGTTGTGGATGATTTGGAAAACACATTACTGTTTCAGCCATTGCTTTAAAAAATGTCGTAACCGGATGTTGTTCTTGTTTATGATCTTTTCTTTTTTTACACAAATAATCTTGAAACATCTCTGTAATCTGAACCTTACGGCATAAGCCTAATGTGTTTTTTCGTTGTGATCTATTTGCATCAATTGGCATGGTGGATCAAGAGTGACTCGTTCTTGGCGAGACGGAATATTCGTCTTTGACGAATGTTCGGACGGCTTCGACTTAAATTTCATTTTTTAATATGCCTGTAAAAACTGTCTCTCAGCAATTTCCATTTTTCCTTGCATTCGTTTTCTGAAAATGATTACAAATTTTACATTACTTCAAATACATATTTATTATTGTAAGAGGTCATTAAATATTAATAGATGTCGATGAGTCGAAAGAGATATGTCAAGATAGCAAAATGGCTCCCATGGTCTCTGCTTACCCCTCAGCCGGAAAAAAGGCGTGAAATATCATTGATCGATATCAGGTTTAATCTCATATCGAAAATTATATGAATTTATTATGAATGGAGTAAAAAAGAGACTGATATTTTCAAGAAAAATAGGGCTAATCAAACCAATAAAATTTTGTCATGGTAAGAACTCGCACTGTGCAAAAAAATTGCCGTACACACATCTCTAGACGTGCGGCAGTGTGTTCAGCCAAGTTCAAGGAAAATGAACTGGGGACGTAGCAGCCGTGTATGATATTTTCGAGAACAATTTGTAGAACCGTGTGATGAATCATTTCGCACCACTTTTGACCCTGTCACAACTTGAAACCTTTAAAGTCCCTTGGCTTATCTAGAATCAAAAATTTCATACATGTAGCTTAAACAGTTATTGATATGTTAACGTTAAAAAACCATATGGCATATTTTTGGCACGAGTAGGCAGATTTTCTTTCGACAAGTTTTCGGTATAACGGTCCAGTTATTCACTGTCAGAACATTCAGACTTGGTGTCGTGATCACTCAATATAAAATCGGCATCGTCGTCGTCGAATATGGCTTAGGAACAAAGTTTGCTAAAAGACCGCCGCCAGTGTCGTCATCGTCAATCTCATCCTCCTCTTGCAGCAAATCGTTTATAATTTCCGAGCATTGATTTACTACCAAACGTTTGGTAGTAAATCAATGTTTCCGAGGCACAAGTACATTTATAGATTAATTTTGCGACGTTTAGATGCAATAGATAAATAAAAAAATTTGATAAAATAATTTTGTAACACAAAACCATGAGTCCCCCGGACTCACAGTTAATCAAAAGTCACCTTTGGAAATGGCGCACGTGCACGACTGCTTACTAGCGCGTACCGCGCCTTACTGTAGAAACCTTTCTGCCGGACGGCACAACTCCAAACGTTGATAAATACACTTGATTTTTTCCTTGACAAATATACTTGAGATGGAACTCCAGGGTGGTGAATTAAGGGTTAATTCTAATTTATTTATTTTATTTATTCTTTATGTACAAAAGAAGTACAAAGGCGGACTTAATGCCTTAGGCATTCTCTACCAGTCTACCTTAGGGTGGTTGAGAGATTATCGAGGTAGATGCACACGTAACAGACATTTCTGAACGACATAAATTATAGAATAGGTATGAAATAAATATTTATTAGTGAACCTAACTTATGAACCTTATTACATACATATACTATACTATATATATAAACAAATATATACATATATATACATTAATATATACCAATGAATGAGTAAGTAGGACACATTTACACAAATCTGCAATTAATTTAATTTAGCTTTTTCTGTTTCATATTAATATTGTTCAATCATTAATTCATACATTTCTTTTTTGTATTTTATTTCAATCTCATGTAACTTTTCCTGGTGGCGTATATATTGATCTTGGGCTACTTTTTTATGGAGCATATTTTGCTCGTGTTCTTCTTTAGCATACTTGGCTAGCTCCAGCTCCCGAGCCTGCTTGCGGGACAGCAATTCATTGTTTTCGTTATGTGCAATATTATGTGCTTTCTCGTTTCGAATGGTGTGAATGCAGAATTTCTTTTTTTGTCAGAATAAACTGAAACAAATAAACGATAAATTGATGAAATGATAACATGTATGTAGATTAATTTTATTGAGTACTATTTGGACAACTATTCATTTATAGTAAAGGAAATTTTAGATTTCACAATACAATAATCGCTCGCTGAGATCTCTTCTAGAGATAAGTTCATCCTAGTTCACTAATTTTATTTGTATACTTTCTATACATGTTTGGCGCAAAAAGTATACTTATACAATTATAATGTTAAGGAAATTCGAAAAATGAAGGTCCCATAATCATCCAGACCATGGAAGACGCTATAGAAAAGATTTTTCTACACTGGCCCACTGTATTTTCTCTTTCACACCGTACCAAGAAATTCCAAGATTCATTCTTCTGTCTTTCATCCCACACTTGGAATTCTCTACCTGCGCACGTGTTTCCTCCATCCTACAACATGGGTTCCTTCAAAAGAATCGTGAAAAAGCATCTTTTGGGCCGGCAAGGGGCGGCCAGGTAGGATAGTGGATGTCGTCCCTCCTCTATCTGTCAACTCGTTTGGGCCTCTTTCTCCGTTTGACATCAGGCGGGAGGAGGTCATTTTCCGGGCCCTCCATAAAAAAAACTGGAAACCGACTCGGGATCTCAGAGATCAGTTATATTATATCACATCTAATTATCTATGTACTCGTATTTATTTCTTAAAGTTACCTGTTCACCGCTATATGGTCTACTCAGCCCAATTAGGCGAAAAATGTTTAGGAAAGTACAGGAAGACAGTGACAGGGGGCTTGGAATTCTACTAAAACTACACTAAAGTATTATTTTGTGAGAGTCAGGATGGCGGGTGAACCAGAACGAATACCAAAAACATATATGTATTGAAAAAATGTACTACTTTGAACCACTTATTTAAAAAATTGTACCATTCTGTAAAAAATATATAAAATTAAAATACATCCGGCGTTCTGACTGTCGGACTGTGCCACTTATTCTTGCTTTTTGACAAATTTCATGATTCTAGGTTAAGGGGAAGTACCATATATCCTGTTGCACAAACATGGTTACCGCTTAACAAAAACCAATTTAAATATTTAAAATATGTTTAATTTAAAAATCTGACAAACGTAACCAACCATCTTAATTGAAATAAAATAATAATTCCTTCTTCATGAGTTCGTGAGTTAGTCACGTACGAGAACGAACAACACGTTACCCCTACATACAAGGTGGCCTATTTAGATCGGTCAGTATGGGAAAGCCTGAAACTATATGACATAGGAAGATCTGTTCTTAGGGACCACGACATCGATTCTAGTGACAAGAAAAAATGCATTCATATATTTAAAAAAAACTAGCTCAGTAGGTACTCAGCTCAGGAATCGAACCCGGGCGTTTTGAAAAGTAAAACTAACAATACTGAGTTAACCCTATAGCGGTAGATAGTGGTTAAATGAGCCCGCGGGCGGAGTTGACGCTATAGCGGTAGACAGTGGTTAAATGAGCCCGCGGGCGGAGTTGACGCTATAGCGGTATACACTGGTTAAATGAGCCCGCGGGCTGAGTTGACCGAGTGGTTCGAGTCGCCCCCAACATGAACAGTTGCGAGCCCGCGGGATGAGTGGTGTGTGGGCTGAGTTGCCCACGAAGGGCTATATTTTTGCATTTTCTCTTCTTAATCTACAAACCTTATATTTGTCAAAATAAGTTTATATTGGCAGACTAAACTTTAAATCTAGACTCAAGGCTACCGTAACTAACACAATAACATAATTTTTTCGTTTCCTACCTTTTTCATTATCTGCTTTTATATAGAGGCGTTATTATCACTTTTATATAGGACTAGGATTTTATGTGAGGGATGATCTCCGTGTACGTTACTTAAAAAACCCCAACACTTCAATAGAACAGATGTGGTTAACTACAAAGGCAAACGGGTATTCGTTAGCGATCGGTACAGCTTACAGGCCGCCGTAGATGAATGTGGACGTCTTTCTAGATGCTTTACCTGATTCAGTCTCAATATATTCATGTCAAGACTACATCATTCTTGCGGGAGATTTTAATGTGAATATGCTCCAAGTAAATGATAGCAAAACTGTTAGGCTGACCCAGTTTCTCCGCCTGATGGGTCTGCGACAAGTGGTATCTGAGCCTACACACTTCACTGCTGATTCAAGGACACTGATAGACGTTGTATGTACTAATTGTCCAGTCCGTGAAGTTTCGGTGAACGATATGACTGGCGCAATAGGCCATTCAATGATTAATGTTACTCTGACGCTTAAAAAGACTAGACTGCCCACTAGAATTATAACATATAGACCTTTAAAAGATATTGACATGCATAATTTTAATAATGCCCTGAACTCTATCGATTGGGAATCCATAGCTCACGAACACTCAATTGACGACATGGTTAATAAATTTGACAAATTACTAATGCAACTATTTGATAAGCACGCCCCACTCAAAACATTACATTTTAAGAGCCATCAATCCTTGCCTTAGATAACTGATACGGTGAAGTCTATGATTAAATTGCGTGATCAAGCCCGTGTTAGAATGAGAGATACTAACTCAGATACTCATAAAAAGTACTATAAGGATTTAAAAGCATTAGTTGAAACGAGTATTTTTCAGGAAAAACGTGCTTATTATAATCATTATGTTAACAACACCGTTAATGATAGTGTTAAGTTTTGGAAGCATTTAAAAGAAAAAATATTGACTGACCCGAGTAAGTCGGATTTTCTACCGGACCATTTTAATGACCCCGATAAGATTAATGACTATTTTTTAAATCTTCCTCGTAATGACTTGAATGCTTCTTCATTGGAGAAGACAAAGTTTGATTCTGCTACATCTGGAGCTAATCCTTTTTCATTAAAACCTGTTACTGAAGCTAATATTGCAAAGTATATTTTATCTATTAAATCTAACTCAATGGGATGCGATAATATTAGTAGAGACATGATTTTACTCACACTTCCTTTATCCTTTATCGTACGCTTTCCATTATCACCAAAATTGTAAACTATGTGTTTTTTGAAAAACACATAGAGAATCTGGTTAGAAGCTGCTTCTACAGACTGAAAGTTCTGTATTAAATTAGACATTTATTATCGGAGAAGGTAAGGATCAGGCTTTGTGAATCTTTGGTACTTTCAAGGTTGAACTATGGAGATGTTGTCTATGGGCCTCGACTTCTTTATAAAACTAGCCGCTTAGTCCAACGCGTACAAAATGCCTGCTGCAGGTTCATTTTTGACGTACCTCCAAGAAGTCATATTACGCCGTTTTTAAATAATGCGTGTATCCTAAATATGGAAGCACGAAGACAGCTTCATCTCGCGGCATTGATGTTTAACATCATTAAATCCAGAAAGCCTGATTATCTGTTTTCAAAGATAAAATTCCTCCGTTTCAACACGGATCATTGTTCTGAGCCTAGATTACTGCGTCTCCCCCTATATGTATACCCGCATCGAACAGCAGCACGCGACAAAATGCTGGAATAATATTCCGCCACCCATAAGAACCTTAAAATCGATGCAAACGTTCAAGGAAAAGGTAAAAAATTTACTTATGGATAGCCAAAAAAGGCAATTTCGAAACGTCTTGCCTAGATTGCGAAAGCCAATTCACATGACACAGTTCACCTATCCAATTTATAATTTTATATACCTATTTATTATTTACTACATATATTCTTAATGATTTTAATAATACCATTATCCATTTGTACACCAGAATAACATTCCATAATATTACATTACATTGAATATAAGATGGCATAATTGTGCTGATCAGACAATTAAACGCAAAGCTTTTGGTGAGCAGGGCGCGCAACACTTCGGCTTAGTGTCGTAGACGTAGTTCCCCAGGTTGTAGCTGAAAATCAGCGATTTGCTCATGTCTTATGAGCAAAATTGACGCTGAGCTATGGCCTTTTTGTGCTGCTACAGCACACATACATAACAGTGGTGTGGAAATAGGTAGGTATGCGATACTGATTTCATATTTTTGTATTTTTTTGTTTACTTCCATGTATACTTATTTGCTTATACTAAATTGTTGTGTGTGTGTGTCTGAAGACCAAATAAAGTTTCTATCTATCTATCACCAGGATGCTGAAAGAAAAATTAAAGTAAAATACAATATTTTTGTCATCCTCATAACAGCTCATTACGTCCCCACCGAAGGACTCGAGCCTTCCTTAAGTTTCGGTGTTTAGGCCGTAGTCAACCACGCTGGCCCAGTACGGATTGGTCCACTTCACATCTTTGAAGGATTTTTTATGATTTCCAAAAGCAAAGTAAAAGAATTCAAAGAAGTTGTATTCTACGTTGCATAACTGACCTTATAACCTTTTTCGGTGAGCATGAGTTAGAGAATTTATGTCAGGTCGTGGTTAATATTTTGGAGGTTGGTAACTAAGAGCCTACCTGGAGAAGAGTATGGATATATTTACGATGGGCGCCTCCATACAGGAGCAAGCAGACTAAAGATGTGGGAAGGATCTAATTAAGTACACAATTTATATATAACATGCAATTTTATTCATTCTAAAAAACATGACCCAGGTGCACCATTTTAGATATAAGTAACTAGAGTCTGACACACGAAACATGATCCTGACATTTTTTCAAGTAGCAACAATGATACAATGTCCCCATGTACGAGTAGTTTAGTTCAACATGGTGATTTTGATACTTTGTAATAAACAATTTCATAATATTTTTTTTATTAATTTCTGTCGAAATATTACAGATATTAAGTAATTTTAACATTCATGAAATCCAAATACAGCGATTTCTTATAAAAGGTTCATTGTTGGAAGTTCATTGAAACTAAACATTACCTAATATTTAATTTTAAAAAAGTATAAACTCCTTTTTTTCCTACTATATTCAAGGAAAAAAAACAATCCTTTCACAAATTTAACATTCTAAATTACTACATAAATAAAAAAATAGTAGAATATTTCAAGTATCAAAATGTATTTTACCTTCTGTAGACAGTATTACCAGAGCTAGAATTTTTGAATTTGCCGCTTTTTTCCAAGCTCATGTTTCGTGTGTCAGACTCTACTGACACGCACCTTATTTAAAATTAAAGACATACATCAAGGCATCACCATGGGAGGCCTAGACCCGAGGAACCATCTTATTCATAATCTTCTCATCGTCTCCTCTGAGCAAACTCATAGGGAAATATAAAAAATTGGCACGGCAACTAATATCGCCTTCACTTCGAAGATTTACTATATTGCCCCGTCGAATCCAGGTCTGTCTTGGTGGTATTCGCCAGATAGGTAGGTAGTAAAGAAATATTTGCAATAAAGGGGATGTGGGTTTCCCCAAAATTGGTTAACTTAGTATAATTAAAACAGGAACAAAGAACAAAGAATCAGGATCAAAGAACCGGTAACAAGGAACCAGTAATAAGGAACCCTAAAACAAAGTAATATGATTGTTAGAATGCGGTTACAAAATAGCAGACCTGGGCATTTTCAAAAAAAATTATACCCAACTTCGAAAGGTATGTATTTTTTCAAGTATAATGTTTTAAGCTGGTTTTGTTTTCCTTGTGAAGTAAATTTAAATATTTTGTTAAGAAACTTTAAATTAGGGGTGAAAAGTCTGTTTTATAGGCAAAACTTTTATACATAGTGGAAAGTATCGAAAAATATCAGTTGTGTGACTATATTCAAAGGCTGAATAAACAATGAAAACTTACATTTTAGTCGAAAATTATTTATTAAATCCCTTCCAAATCAATAATTTATTTTAAAAAACATAATAAACCTTATTATTGTACCTAAGTTTTTGCAAAAAATTAGATAGCAACTCGATTGTGTGACTTTGGTTACCACATCTGTCGTATAAATCTATACTATTAAATAATAATAATGAATTTTAATGAAAATTTCTACAACGGTTTTTATTTTATATGAATATTTTTGTGTATAGTATAAAATAGTTAAGTGAACTTTAAATGAATCTTTTATTTAAAAAAAAAGTAATTGTGAAATATATCAAAGGGACAGTCACATAACCGAACGGTGAGGATGTGTTTACATGATGCAAAAATACAGTTGCGGTTACCTTGTTTAAAATATTAAAAAAAACTAAAATACTGAAATCCCATGAATACCAACATAAAAATAGTCTTCTAAAAATAGTATATATTTACTCAAAAATGCATGTAATGTGGTCATTATTTGACAACCTTGTTTGAGCAAAGTCGACCTTGCCGTTAACTTATCATAATTGTCATTTTAATTAAATTTCTAGTTAATTAATATATTTTTTTATTTAAATTACTTGCTGGTTTTATTTAGATTAGGTACTTGCATTTTTGAGTAAAGCACTATACAAGCCTTGGCCCAAAATGACTGCTTCGCTGGTCACGCTATGATTGCCTCGAGCTAGCCTAGCTACGCTCTAGGCCTTCCAGCTCTGCACAGCTTGGCCATCATTACAGCCGACACAGCTTGGCCATCATTGCAGCCCTTGCTGTCCTCACTGTAAAGGCCTCGACCTACGGTCTCGGCCTTTATCTCAGCTCGTCCATCAAGTGCTGCAGGCTGACCGCGCTGTGTCGGCCTGGAGCTGCGCTGTCGGCCATCATCAGCGCGACCAGCAAAGTAGTCATTATAGACCACGGCAGTAATGTACTATTTATGTTAATTACATGTCATGAACACCGAATAACTAATGAGGCAAACGGAAAATTTAAATTACTGTTGTGTGAAAGTTTAGTTTGGGCACTTTTCAGTCTTTATGATTGTATAATTAATAGACATTGTATATAATAATGCCTTACCTTTTAAAATTGCTTGCATAATATAAATTATAGTTAAGATTACTTTTGACACAAGTCAGTCTTTAAGATTCATCATTAGATATGATTATAAAATCACTTCTATAAAAAATACAAAACATTAAATGGAACATTAATTGTGTTTTTTTTTTACCATAATGTATCGCTATTTATCACAAAAAGATTATATCTACTTCAATTGGTACATATAAATATTAAATCAAATATTAATACTAGTAACATCACACTATGAGATCAATTAGACACTATTAACTAATAATATTTAACAATATTATATAAAAAAAAGATGTGAACTCTGACCGAGTTTTTTAAAATTTTACTTAACAGCTACCAAAACACATCTGAAAATCTATGTTATATCATTTCAAAATATTGTACGATAAAATATCTAACAGCATTCAGCAGCTCTTAACAGCATTTTTATGTTATAGTTAGTTTGAACAACAGTTAGATTCATCAATAACAAAATGATCATAAACACATGAAGAACAGAAAGAAACAGAAAAAGGAACTTCTCAATAGAGCCTTTAAATCTCGGCGACTCATATTAATAATTATAAAGTGTTGAAGGCCATCATTCTTTTTGCGACATCCAAAACAGCATTCGGAAAGTAGAAAATGCGTCTCAGTCCAAGGCCATTTGAAATCATTGACATATAAATTGATGAAGTCATCGTAATTGAGCACCTTGTCAATATCTGCGTATATCTTGTTTGCAAAAAATTTTCTTAAATATCCTTTTATCAATGGATGAAAACACGAAGGCTAATCTGAAAAATAAAAAAATATAGATTTATATAAAACATTGATAATTAAAGAATCTGTAAATTAAAGGAATATGAACTGAAAATATTTTAGTGCCCTACCTAAACCTAAGCATTCATCGCAAATGTAATCTAATTCCATCGGACTTCCATCAACGCATGTTTCGCAATACCATTTTGTACATACCATAAGTCAATTTTGCATTTATGACATTCCAGAATCTTTTTTTTAACGTTCTTTGTATCAGCATTGCAAAAAAATGTCACCGGCAATGTATCAATATCAATAGGTTCAGCTGATAGATCAAAACTGTCAAACCCACTACCAATTTCTAGATATTCCAAATCTAATGTTCTAGAGGATTCAGTTTGTTGCAAAATCGGTGGCTTGAGATCTATATTTGATATTTCAAAACCTTGATCAAAAGCTGCTGGTCTCAGATTGATTTTAGATGTTGACGGCACCGAGTTTTTGGGAAATGAAATGAAATTGGAGATATCGGTTTCAGAACAACAAATGTCACTTATGCTTTTAAGTCGCTTTGGGCTGTTTGACAATACAGGTTTTTTGTAATATCCAGGTAAATTCGGTATCGAATCCGTTATTTTAGACGGCGCCAGAGAATTGTAATTGTTGATAATTGACATTTCAAAACCTTGGTCTGAAGTTGCCGGATTCAGATTAACTTTTGAAGCTAACGGAACATAGTATTTTAGAGACGAAATAGAGCTCGAGTCATTAGAACAACAAATGTCGTTGTTTTTTAGTCGCTTTGGGGTATCTGTAATTATTACATTTTTTTTATCAGATCCTGGTAAGTTTGTTATTAAATTCTTATTAGATTTTTTAGATGGCGGCCGAAGATCTATATTTAAGACCTGAAACTCTCCTAACGATTCTGGTTTCAGATTCTCTTTAGAAGTTGATGAAGGAGAGGCTCTGTGGGATGGAATAGAACCAAAAGTATCAGAAAAATTAGAAATATTTTCTGTTTTGGTTTGAATCTGTCGCCGTAAATTTGTCACATTGCATGGAACCACATAATGGATTTGCGGAGAAAAACAATCGCATTGGCCTCGAAGTGGACCACAGAAGCAACTCACATCCCTGAATTTTACTGAATTTTCATTTCTAGTGATAATTTGATGTACTTGTAAAGTTCCTTTTAATACTTGTACATTTGAAGGCAAGATATTACTGATTTTGTGTATGGCACTGTCTGCGATCATGAAAACCTAAGAAACACATATCCTATAGCTTCAACTTTGCCACCAATACCGCTGACTAAAAGGTTCCCGTTTTGGATTGGAATGTTCTGCTCCGATACATGTTTATACTTAACAGCTGAAATTGAGGCACCGGTGTCTATTAATAAGTCGTATGAATAATTGTTTACCGAACGTAAAGAAATGTAACCTACATTGTCGCAAGATAGAATACATTGATTATTCACGAAAAAACTGATCCGGTTTTACTGATTCGGATTTATTCGAATCCGACACTTCTACGTTTTCCAAAATATGTATGCTGTGCTGTCCACCTCTAGGTCTAGTCCGACTAAAGAAAGTCCTACCTCTTGATGATCTCATCAGGCCACGACCGCGTTGGTAGCCCAAGTAGCCAGCTCGCCAGCTGCGCGGGGCCGAGCTGCGCGTTGCGGCGGCAGCGCCCGCGCCGGCTTGTGCTCGACCTCGCCCGCCTGTGTATAACTCACCTCTATGTCCCATACTATAACTTTGGTGTTGAAAAAACTTATTATTATTAATATTACGAATATACATTATATCCGAGGAAGTTGATGGGGTTGCGAGTTCCTCGTCGATAGCCGTTTGAACCGCATCGCTTAAAGATGAAAAATTTCGCGCGGATATAATGGTACTCAATCGGCGATTTCTTAAGCCGTCAGCGAAACTTTTAATAGCCTGTTTTTCATTTAGAGGTTTTAAACCATTGAAATTCACATCGTTTCCATCAGCCTAAAATATGGTCAAGTTTACGAACATATCTGTTATTTGCTTTCCATATTCGTCAATTGACAAATTATTTTGTTTCGAATTCAGCAATTTATGTTGAATTGAAGTAGCCGACTTTTTCGGTAACAAATGTGTTTTCATAGCCCGTATCAATTCACCGACACTATCGTATTTATTGTGTAACTTTAATTTAGCCACTTGTGAGAGTCGACTTTTTAAAACGAAATTAACCAGTTTAGTTTTACCTTCCTGGTCTAACTCTGATTCGTAATACTCTATACCGTCAATGAGCTGTTTTATACTAGCCTCATCGTCAGTCAGAATCGGCAACAAACTTAACGCGATCTTTAAATCGAACTTGGCCATGATTTGCTCTGTTTTTCTAATTTCTGAAGAACTACTACACAAAAATGGTAAAAGCAAGGATAATAAAAATTTCTATGAGAGCTAATTTCTCCACGTGTAGCTGCGTAGTCGTCGCTGAAGCTGCTCCATTTGCATTCTGCGCAATAATCACTTCTTCTTTAGATTGCGTTTTTCCCATGTCTTCTAGCAGCTAAATATTCTTCTATTTACAAACGTCTTTTATAGTAACCGTTCGTAGGACGTGGTTCCGATGGCATGGCAGGGTCGCAGTGTGATTACTGTTTACTGGGTGATAGTGGCTACGCACAAACTAGTTTTATGATGACACCATTAGGAGTAGTGAACTCACAGAAAGAATCATTATATAATGAATCTCAAATAAGAACGAGGAATACAATTGAGCGTAGTTTTGGTATCTGGAAACGAAGGTTTCCTATTATTTCCAGAGGGATCCAAGTACATTTGAGCAGGGTTCCCGGTATCATTATACTTGTGTCCTACACAACCTTGCACGTTTACCTAATGACTTAGAACCTCCCACCGATCCACCCACCTATATTTGAGGATATTAACCAGATACCACATAGTGGCAATTCTCAGAACAGAAACACATCGAGATATATTGCACGGGAAGTTTTAATTGAGCAACATTTTGGAAGACTGACTTGAGTTTTGTTGCTTTTTAACCGACTTCAAAAAAGGAGGAGGTTCACAATTCCATGCGTATGTTTTTTTTTGTGTATGTTACGCGATTACGCCGCCAATCGTGGGCCGTTATTCGATAGAGTATACTCCAGGGGTTGTCCCATGGTCACCAAAGTTAGGATTCCATGATAAGATCCCATAAAAATCGAGGAAAACCCCTAAACTTTTAGGTGTGTCCAACGTGTTTTGTGTGTATGTTACTCGATTACTCCGCCACTTCTGGACCGATTTTCAAAATTCTTTTTGTATTCGATAGAGTATAGTTCTGGAGTCGTCCCAAGGTCACCAAAATCTGGATCTGATGATGGGATCCCATGAAACTCGAGCAAAACCTTAATTTAATCGCTCACCTTCGGTGAGCTGGTATTAAATTCGGGTTTCTCAATGCACTTAAAAGATATCATTCACTAAAAATATAAAAATAAAAATGATTTTACAAAAAATAAAAACCGATTTCAAAAACACTGAAAGTTAAAAATAATATAAGAATAGGTACAAACAACATCACACTTCTATATCGAAGTCGGTGCCAAACGATGATCTCCTAAAAGTCTTTCGGCCTTACAAATAAAAAACTTATTCCTAGGAATAACCTTGGAATATTTATTCCGTATTTTATCTTATTTTGACATATTGCATCTGACATGTGCTAAAACAAGACAAAACACAGAATAAATTATTCCGAGGATTATCCTCGGTATAAGTTTTTATTTGTAAGGCCGTTTAAATTTGGCACCGACTTCAATATAGAAGTGTGACGTTGTTTTTACCTATTCTTATATTATTTTTAACTTTTCAGTGTTTTTGAAGTCGGTTTTTATTTTTTGTAAAATAATTTTTATTTATTATTATAATCATTACATATTAAAAACAATGATTTTGTTTAAGTGCCATTATTATGATTGCAATTAATTCCTATTGAAAATGTATAAAAAATGTTTTATTTTAAGTTTATTTATTTAACATACTCGTATATTTTTATATTTCTAATTTTCTAAGCTCTTTCTGATGAGCATATATTGCTTTAGCATTCTCTATTTCTAAAGAACGCAACATGCGATTGTGTTCAAGTTTTTCTTGTTTCTCTGTCAACTGTAGTTTCAAAACTTTTCTTTTTCTTTATACATGTTGATTAACTCCATTTTATCTGATGCAAGCGCCTCAAACTTATCGGACACCGACTGTTTTTCAGCAACTGGAGATTCCAGTTTTCTTTTGCCTGCAAGTTTTATATTGATTAACTATGAACTCTATAAAAAGGATAATCATTACATGTAAGTAATTGTCATGTATTAATAAATAAAATCAATCTTACGTGACAAAAATTCATGTGGCTTCTTTTTTAAATTTGCTCTATTATTTGTAAAGAATGATTCAGTCATCATATGTGTCTATCCAGTCCATTATTGGGGGTCACAATAATGGACTGATCCTGTGTTAGGTTCATAAAAAAAAAAGATAATGTTAACACACTTTACGAATAATTTATTTAATAAAAAAATACTTTTTTTTATTATCACGGGTTTGATTTTGAAGCAGCAGCTTGATAGAAAATTCAACAATTATATATGATAGGTACCTTCATTTATACTAGTTTCTGTATTAAATACCCTGCCCTCATCCACACGCAATTTTTTTAATTCAATTGGTGGAATACTTTGCCGTGCCATTATGTCGCTGTCTCCATTATAAATGGTATAAAAATCATCCATAGATGGCCCAACCAAACCTTTGATTTTGGATAAAATTGGGTCATCATCACATTTGGGTGGAGGGAGGTCCTTCGCCTGGTAACAAATACATCATAAATGAACACAACAAAATAGGTATGAATGACAATAAAGTGAAGCTTTTTGAAATTTATGACTTACCAGTTCCCATGATAGTCTTTTTAAATATGTTTTTTTAAATTTCAACTTCGTTGCTCAGCACATTAAATAAATTTTGGCAGTTTTCTTTTGAAGCACCAACACTTTCAGAAACTTTTTCCCAGCCTTCAGAGGAAGTGCCATACTCCTCAATGTGTTGTACTAAAACTGTCTTGTCGACTGCAAACAAGTAAAATAATAATTAATTTTTTATCATTTTCAATTTTATTCACAAAAGACATTGTCAACTTAGCATAAATATTTAAGGTAAAAGGAAACTGATTGTTTTTTATTCAATTGATCTATCTGGATAATCGTACATCTTCAATCAATATTTTTGTGAGATCTTATGAGACATTGGTACCTAAGCAATGCTATGACTAAAATTAGATAAGATGGACACCTAAAACACTTCATGTCATGAAACAAAGAATTTAATAATGGTAAGTATATCTCTTTACGACTACCTAACACTTAAAATAGTCTATTTACTTCACAGAAAGCATACATACCTGGAATATCCATTTTGGCGCAAGACGCATTCTTTTTGCCTTCTTTTTTAAATTTTTATAATATTGCTATAGACTTTCTATAGTACGGGTATGACCAGTGGTGGTAGCATTGATTTCTATCACGACTTCCATCCAAGCTTTTTGTTTTTGCAGGAGATTTACTACATCAGTTTTTTTTTTTGTTTTCTATAATGTTTTTGTATTTTGATATTATATCACAAAGCAGCAAACTGTCACTGTTTGTGAAGTTGGGACAACGTAAGTGACATTTCTTTTCAACAGTAGATTTCAACATTATGTAATGTATAAAAATGTGAAAAATAATTAAAATTAACCACAAAATACCACGCACGAAGATAATCACCAAAGAATATATGTACTCGGGGAGATAATCACTAAGGGTGGGTTGCACCATCTGACTTTAACACTAACAGTACAGTTAAAGTATCGGTTAGGTAAAAAATTGGTTGCACCATTTAACTATTGCTAAAATGACGTCATAACTTGACGTTAACTGTAACCGGCCATTCTCGGCTGGTTAGCGTTATTGTTTACGTTAATTTGAGACAAAAAGTTGTCAACTATAACCTCTAATCCAAACATCATGTCCCTGCTCCGAGAAATATTAGAGGAAACCAGTTCTGAAGACGATCGTGATGATCTGGACTCCGTCAATTTAAGATTTAGAAGAAAAAAAGTTTATTTATTTAGACCCGATCGATTTTCCACATGGGACGATGCATCATTCTTGGCAAGATTTCGAGTGTCTAAAAAGGTAGCTTGTTGGCTAACTTTACGGTTACAACATTAGTTGAAGCCTCCAACGATGAAGTAAGTAATTTTAACCCTATCCTTTCTATTAGGTACCTACCATGTATTTTTAGTTTTAGAATAGCTTATAATTTTATACTTATTGTATGCTTTTAGAAATAATGCAGTAACTCCTGTACTGCAAATACTTATCGCACTTGATTATTATGCTTGTGGGTCATTCCAAAGATGCGTTGGCGATACAGCTGGTGTGCATAAATCGTCTGTATCACGCATCTATACTTCTATACTTACTTACTATACTTACTAATATTATAAAGCTGAAGAGTTTGTTTGTTTGCTTGAACGCGCTAATCTCAGGAACTACTGATCCGATTTGAAAAATTCTTTCAGTGATAGGTAGCCCATTTATCGAGGAAGGCTATAGGCTATATATCATCACGCTAAGACCAATAAGAGTGGAGCACTAATGAACAATGTTTGAAAATCAGGGGATTTTTTTCCCTATTGAGAGCTTCTGCTGCGTGCGCTGCGTAAACGGTTAAAGTTTCGCAAAAATCATGTATTACAGAATTGTTCCCCTTTAAAAGTTCTAAAAAAAGTCCGCGACAGCATATGTCTATCTTTTAAGGTTAGCTCACTATAACCTTTTTTATGCTAACCAAATTTGTTTAAAAATAATGCATTATTTGCGAAGGTGTTTTTATAAACATGATATTAATCCTTATCCAAATAAATACGTTGTTCATCACAAGTATTTAATTTAAAACAAAATCGCCCTTTACATTATTCGATTTAAATGAATATTTTAGGAGATATCGCAGTTTTAAAATAACATCACAGCATAATAATGATCCAGTACTGCGCGCACAATGTGCAAAGCCGGCGGGCAGTCATGAGGGGGAAGGGCGGTAGCCCCAGTTAGCTATCTACTTCTGCTGCCGGAAGAAAACAAAAATAAAAATATAGTGTACGCAGAAGTACTTTAAAATAACGTTAGTTTAGATAATTTTGAGAATAACTTACAATCTACATGGTATAAGATTATAAGACCCAGTACTTACGCACCTATATAAACGAAGTCGCGGGTCAAAGTAAGCTTTAGCTCAAAGTAACTATTCCACGCGGACGAAGTCGCGGGCGGAAGCTAGTTATATATATAGAGTGAGCCGAGCAATAGCACGCATGAAAACAAAGTGGATATCTATGCCACAAACCACTGAAGAGATGGAAAGGACAGCAGCAGATTTTTATTCTTTAAGGCGCATAGTAACGTCAATCATAAAAAATCACTGCAGAAAAAACCGGTTCTCTTCATAAATATTGAATAAAAAAATCTCAAAAAAAGATATGTTATTATTCAACGCATTCTTTAGAGGATGGTCTTTTTAATTTTTTGATAAATTAATTAAAACTTGTTTAAAATGTGACCCAAACACGCCTCAATTTTAAAACTATAAACCTAATAGCTTCGTAAATATTAAATTAAATCACATACTTTCGATTTCAATAAATAAAGTGAACAATATTCTAGGGGATGGTCTTTTTAGATTTTTCTTATTCGCCTTTATTAATTTTTTATTGAAATAATTCATCTTACGCGTAAAGGTTTGCTTGAATATTCCCCTCACTCTCACTCACTCACTCCTATGTAATCAGTGCGGGACGATCGACGCAAGATCATTGGGAGCACTATGCGCCTTAAGTGCTTTCCCAAAAGTAATAGGAGCAATTGATTGCACCCACATATAAATTAAATCTCCAGGTATCTATCTAATAATGTTTAAATACTCACTATATACTTTAAATACTCTATTTTATATGTTATTTATTTTTTTGTGTATGTAATCTTCTTTTTTTTCATTGGTGGCCTCGATGCAGAGAATTACAGAAACAGAAAATTGACATTCTCTATGAATGTACAAGTCATCTGCGATGCAAAAATGTACATTAGTAATATTGTTGCACGTTGGCCTGGCAGCAGTCATGATAGCCAAAAATTTTAACTCCAGTGTCATCAAGGTACATCTATACTAATATTATAGAAATGTGAAAGTGTGTTTGTTGTTCATTCGTGTCGTAATGGAGCAACGAATTGAAGTGCTTTTTTGCAAGGAGATTGAAGGCTGGAGAGTGACATAGGCTACATTTTATCCCAGGAGAATGGGCGGCTTACATTATTATTTTTTATTATTTATTTCAATATTATAGTTTGTATGTACATATTACGTGGGTATGTATCCATCAGAAGTAGAGATTCTGTAGGAAAAATATTAGGGCTTACAAATCTACTTTTTTCCCATACAAACTAAATAAATTATTTTTTGGTATTAAGTGCCGACAGCCCTACGTAAGCGTAAGAGGACTACTACGCTCACGTCATACAAACTAAATAAATTATTTTTTGGTATTAAGTGCCGACAGGTCTACGTAAGCGTACGAGGAATACTACGCTCACGTCTGTCACGTGTCATTTTTGTTTAATTTTATTTTGTGTTAAGAGCTGATTATGGCTGTCACTTGAAAGTTTTTGTTTTCAGGTTAAAATCAAATAACTCTGAAAGTATTGGGGTTCCAGGTCTCAGATAACCACCGAAGGTCTATTTAGTATCTAACCATATCTAACTTATATGCCCCTTAAAGGTTATTGGGGTGTTCAGTTACACCCAGTATATTATAAAGTCGGACATTGAAAGCGACTTTAATTAATTTTCAGGGCAGATTAGAAGATGGAGAGTTTAATGGGCACTGTTTGGTTGGTGACAAAGGCTATGCAGTAAAACCGTATTTATTAACACCTTTACGAGATTCTGTTTCTGAAAGTGAGAAATTATATAACGAGAGCCAAATTCGAACAAAACATTATAGAAAGGGTGTTTGGATGTTGGAAAAGGAGATTTCCAGCATTATCTATGAAAATAAGAACTAATCTTGAGAGAGTTCAGCCTATCATAGTAGCTACTGCTGTACTACATAATATTTGTAAGAAATTGCGGGAACCTTTGCGGCCATCTACGCCATCGAGTACAGATGAGAGCAGTGATTTATCATCTGATGAAGACATTTTATATAGAGTAGCCAGAAATGATGACTGTAACAGGTCACTACTGATAAACAATTATTTTAGTCGGCTACGTATCAATGCAGTAGTCTAAAATTTTAGTTTTTCAAAGCATACAAACTTGTACCTATTTGAGAGATTTATAAAAAATAAAAAACTTTATTAATTTATATAAGTTTTTTTAAAATTCTATTTCTAAATTTAATTTTTCAATTTCCTTTTCATGTCGCTCTTCATTGTGACGGAGTGTCTGCTTATGTAGCTCTTGGGCGTGCTTTATTGATTCTCGAATTCTTTCAAGCTCTAATTCTTGTAGATTGTCCAGTATTGTCTTTTTTTTCTCTCAGTAACTGACGTACAACATTTTCATTTTCTACCATTTTATGTTTCTTAGTCCGGCCTGTAACAAAATTTCAAATAAGTATAATGTAGTAAATAAAGGAGTGTTGGTGGCGCTGTGGTCTTCTGTGCATTATTTATTCTGTGGCACTGGTCTGTACCCCGAGTAGAATCGGGAGGCCCGTGATCGTTCCTGTCATGTCTGTGTATGTATGTATTTTTTGTTTCACGAATTTCATTCGAATTTTTTTTCGCATAGGAAAATTAACCTATGTCCTTCCCCTGGTCTCGAACTATTCCTATACCAACTTCCATCAAAATCGGTTCAGTAGTTTCGAAGCCTATTCAATACAAACAAACAAACAATCAAATCTTTCCTCTTTATAATATTAGTATCGATTTATCTGATGTTGATGATTTATCTTTATGTGAAGTTAACCAATCCGCACTGGGTCAGCGTGGTTTGATCGAGGCCTAATCACTCTAACATAACTAGTGAGGGTAGGCTTCTGCCTCTCGGTGCGGACGTATATGAGCTGTGATGATAATAATGAGTAGTAAAATAATAATGACTAAGCTTGTAATGAGTATCTCCTTTTTATAATAATTATGAACTATGCATTACGTCTCAAAGGTAATGACATCGGTCTCTTCAGAGAACTGCAGGGAGTGCTTGCATCAAATTCTTTATTATTACTAACAGAGGTCTCTTTTGCCTCTGTCGAGATTGTTATATGTGGTGGAATCTGTAAAAAATGTAAAATTCGTTTTCAGCTTATGCAAAGTAAGATTTTAGATTTTAGTGGATAAGTAAGTAGATAAGTGAGTAATACCTTTTTAAGTTGACACTCTTCATTGCTTATGATATTGAAATCTTTGATGATGATATCTTTTTCTGTTATTCTTGTAGGCTATGAAAAATAAAATAAAATTATATATTATAACATTTATGTTATTATAAAAACAGGAATATTGTGAAACTTCATTAAGAACTTAATACTGCATCACAGATTTGTCAATCATAGCGTATTAATGTATTTGTACATTGCTTAATGTAATCACTTTAGGTTCTGCTAACCCCATAGTAAGAATACAGGTTGTTTTTATACAACTTAAACTGCTGAAGAATAATTTGGAAAATTAAATTACTAAGTACTTACAAAAACAATGTCTTGACTAATAACATCATCATCATATATCGCATCATTTCCATCAATACTTGTTGATAACATGGACCTCAACCAGTCCGTATCATCACCAGATTTCGGTGGTGGTGGCGGTTGTGGCCCTCCTCCTGTGCGGCGCACTTCCTGCCGCTCTTTACTAGCTTCCTGTAAACATAAAAATTAAAATGTACTTATGTGTTTGAACGCACTGAAATACTATTTAGTATAAGAAAATACTAATAGAATATCTTTATATCATCATTGGAGGTACCTTCTTTGCAACTCTCTTAAGATTTTCAAATTTATATTTAAGTTGTTTTATTGTACGTGGAGTATTCCCAACAGCATTAAACTCGCATTCTATTAAATTCCATGCACTTTCTTTTTGTTTGGAGCTAACAGCATCAGTCTTTTTACAAAATATCATATTTTTGTGCTTTGTTATAAGTTTTTGCAGTCTGTCCATTTCATCCTTTGTGAAATTTGCACTTCTTTCTCTGAAACATCAAACATAGTAACTTATATAAAGGCTTCTGAGCCCGAATGGCTAGCTACCACCGTCTTACCTAAGTTTGTCGCCATAATAACAATGTTTATAGCATTGTTGTGTTCCGACAATTAGAGGTAACATAGCCAATTCCTCAGATATTGAGGAGTCCAGGCGAAGCTCGGCCTTATCGTCACTTACCATCAGGTAAGATGAAGGCCAAAAGCTTTCCTGTCATATGTAAAAAAAATCTTAATACATTTTACTACTTTCGATAACTAGGCATATACACTCGGCGTCAAAAAAATCGCACCTCTAAGAAAATCACTTTCAAATGTCATTAACTTTTGATATGCAGATGCAGTCACATTTATTATGATTTTATTTAAAAGGTTACTTAATGAACTTAATAAAAAACATTACTTTTCATTATCAAGTAAAACCTAAAGCAACAAATATAGTGTCACAAAAATTTCTTACAAATTTTGCTACCCGGGAGAGTCGTTAGTTGCGCTTCCTTTGTGGGTATAAAAGGGTCAACACGGGGTCAATGTGGGTCACTCGCTATTCAACCGTTGAAGAGGACACATCTGTACATTTTACTAAAGAAAAAACACCTGGAAGATGGATACCACAGCTGATGAGGCTGCTCAAGTGGTTGTACTACTGCAATCAGCGATGCGGCAGTGTGATGTCGCCCGGCAACTGAATCTGAGCCGTTTTTCGGTTCGAAGAGTATACCAGCGCTTTTTAGAGACCGGTGGCTATATCCGGAGACATGGGTTCGGTAGACGTCGCTGCACTTTGGAAAGAGACGACCGGTTCATTGTGTCGTACTCTTTGAGAAATCGCTTCTCAAACGCTGTTCAGTTGCAACAGCAGCTCCAGGCAGCTCGCAGACGCACCTTGAGCGTCTCTACGATTCGAAGAAGACTGAAGGAGAAGAAGATAGCAGCCCACAGAGCTGCTACAGGTCCAAAATTGACTGCAGCGCACCGGCGAGCCCGCTTACAGTTTGCACGTGACCACGTCGATTGGACCCTTGAGCAGTGGGGAGCTGTTCTTCTCTCAGACGAGACGCGAGTGTGTCTTTTCTGCAACGACCGACGGAGAAGGGTATACCGGAGGCAGGGTGAACGTTTCGCCCAAGCCTGCATCCAGGAGACGGTGGAATATGGAGGCGGTATGGAGGTGGTATGTCGGCTGCTTGCAAAACCGACCTTGTCTGCGTCTCCCGGACGGGAGGTGCTCGCGGACAAGGGTCGCTGACTGCTCGCCTCTGTCACAGAGATCCTGGAAGTGCACGTGGTCCCCTTTGCCGAATTTTTTGGCGAGAGGTTCACATTAATGCACGACAACGCTCGCGCTCACACAGCAGCCATCGTGAGCGACTTTCTGCGGAGGTCGCAAAGGACGATGCCCACTTTTGTATGGAGACTTGCCCCACTTACAAATGTCCATGAACAGAAACAACTCTAGGCTCATTTTAAACGTTTTTCGTCATTGAGTAGAAAACAAGTATTGTTTTTTAATGAAAGCTGCAGTTTCATAGATATTCATAAAAATTGCTCCTAATCTAACCTAAGCGACTCATATAGTTGCAAGACGTCAAACTAGTTATGCTGAACTTTCGATCATTAAAAGTCAGTTACAATAATACTATCAATATACTTTATCTATTGATATCTAGTTGTAACACTATAAATTCACCATCACAGCATTTTTAGCCTTGTGAGAGATCTAATTGCAATTTTCATTCGAAAAACATTAATTTGTTTATTTTTTTATTTATTTTATTAAGCATTGGTAACAGGGCCATTAGCCTAAGTATGCAACTTACAAAATAGGTAATAACACAAATTAACATTTAAACATAAAAACATATCTTCTAAAACTAATTAACAAATTAATAAATATTATATACATGAAAGACATTAGACAAATCAAATTTCACCTATAGTGTTACGAATAAAATTATACATTATTCTATAAACCTTAACGTTACAAAGTAAATCCTGTAAGTTAGTAGGAATTTCGAATTTAATAATAGTTTGCAAATCTATTATTAACAGCAAACGTTGTAGGGAAAAACGAGGACATACAAATATGATATGATTCATGTCACAATACTCCGCATCACAATATGGGCAGCTTGGGCTATTACAAAGTATTTAATTTGTTTACATATAATGCGTCACTGATAATAAAATGTCATTGTCAACATTCCTTTGGACGTTTCTTTTGAGAATAGGCAAAGGAATTCGAAGCCTTCTGCCACTTCTAAGTTATAAATATATTATGTGATGTTTTAGTCTTGTTTCAAGTTGTGATTTTTAAGTAAGTAGTTGTTATCTAGATATTAAAACCGTTTAATAATATTCCTCCCCCCTCCTTCTCTTCAGGGCACAACCCTTCACACACAGAGTAACATCACCTTGCTCGGAATGAACATTCGCTGCGATCTGAACCCCAGAGACTACATCGAATCCGTTATAACTGCTGCCTCACGGAAACTCGGTGTCCTAAACAAGGTGCGTAGGTATTTTGCGCCAACCAACCAACCAACTATGCCTGCTGTATAAAACTCAGGTTAGGTCTTGCGTAGAATATTGCTCGCACCTTTGGGACAGCTCCGCTCAGTACCTCCACGATGCTCTGGACAGATTGCAGCGTCGCGCTATTCGAATAATTGGCGATGTAGAGGCAACTAACACCCTCGAGCCTCTACAACTTCGTCGTGACATCGCCTCTCTTAGCGCCTTTTACCGAATGTTCCATGGGGAATGCTCTGAGGAGCTCTTTGACCTTATCCCTCCCTCTCCATTCCTTAACAGAAACACGCGTAAGGGCCTTCGGAGTCATCCGTGCACAGTGTCCTCCTTTTCACACCGTACCAAGAAATTCCAAGATTCCTTCTTCTGTCGTTCATCCCACACTTGGAATTCTCTACCTGCGCACGTGTTTCCTCAATCCTACAACATGGGTTCCTTCAAAAGAGGTGTGAAAAAGCATCTTTTAGGCCGGCAAGGGGCGGGCAGGTAGGATAGTGGATGTCGTCCCTACTCTATCTGTCAACTCATTTGGGCCTCTTTCACCGCTTAACATCAGGCGGGAGGAGGTCATTTGCCGGGCCTTTCATAAAAAAAAAACCATATCTAGAAAGACACTTAGGCGCTTCGCGTGATATCTTCCATAGTTTAGGTAGAACTTAGATTTATGGAAGTCTATGATGCATGATGGTTAATGTTGAGTCTGTGGATTCCTATCCACAGACTCAACATTAACCATTATTGTTTTTGATCAACCATTAACATAAACCATTATTGTGTTTTGATCATCTATGGAGATAGTGCAGCGGTATTGATTTAGAAGAAATATCGTCTTATCGAGTAGGTGTATATCGATACCGCATTCTTATACTTAAAAAGGTTTATTTATTTATCTTTTTCACTTTGTTTAATTAAGTCGAGTTGCCTGTGCTTGTTTTGGAATGGTTTAAATTTCAAATTATTTTAGTATACTTCTTAGAGGATTAATTTAGTCTCTAGGCTTGTGGAAACCCCGCGGCGTCGCAAGGTGAATGCTGTTGGGCTTTGAGCTGGTATTGATTATGGCAGAGTAGGTCACCTTGCGGCTACCCTTCCGGGTTTAGTTCCGTGCCTCCCTTAAGGAGGTACCTTCAAGATAACTCCGCAGAGACCGGAGAACATATTTGATCTGAAGTTTGCTATTCGGATCGGAAGAGGTAGTAGTATTTTTGATCTGTGTATCGATACTAGATACTACGGTTGTATTGAGATCCCATCTCTCGGCCCTCCGCCTTTTCCGCTTTGACGTCGTCAGGATGAGGTCGATTAAATCTGGTCTTTTCCGTTTCGTGGTGTGGAAGAGCAGCCGCTTCAAAGGAAGCGAAGGCTGAGCCAGCCCATAGTAGGCTGAGCAGATGTTCTTTATATTTTTTTCACTAAACCCATGGAGAACATGGTAAGTTGTAATTTTCATCGCAATTTTGCTGTGGCGTGAGTCCGCCATTTTGTGACCGCGTTCTGACAATCATATTACTTTGTTTTAGGGTTCCTAATTCCTGTTTAGTTAAGTTAAGCTTTAAAAATTTAGAAATTCCGGGGAAACCTCTCAATCCCCCTTAATTTCATTTAAAATCCTCACTACGTAACTGGTGGATACCACCTAATCCATGGATTCGACGTGGATTAAATTTTTGAAGTGAAGCCGGTATCAGTCGCCGTCCCATTTTTTGTACCTGCATTCGAGGTTGCTTGGAGGAGTCAATCGGAGGGCAGACTGAAGAAGATGGTTCCTCGGGTTTACTTAATAAGGTAAGCCTGCAATACTTAATACTTAGGTATACCTAACATGTATAAATAAGATGCGTGCCAATTTTCTTTAACCCTAAGTACGTATATTTAAAATTAAGATCTTCGGTATGTAGGTTACCCTTGCTCATGTTTTACTTCATGAATAAATTACATGTTTTATATAAGTTGTGGCTTTATTAGAAACTTCCCACATCTGAAGTCTGTTTGCATCTGTATGGAGGCGCCCTTTAAAAAATATATCCATCCACTTCTCCAGGTAGGCCCTTGAATAATATTAGAAAATATTAACCCACGGACAGATGGTGCTTACATTCCAGTTGTGCAACCTAAGCGAGTGCGGTTAGACGCGTACCTTGTCGTCTTCAATAACAGTAATACGCAAGCGTTCGCTAACTACCTGCTCACGCGCAACGACAAGTAAAAATGGGTAAATGTCATAAATGTGCAAAAAATGTGACTAAGAAAAGCCCAGGATTGCAGTGTGGAAAGTGTTCCAAATGGTGGCACGGTACATGTGTGGCAATATCCACAGAACAGCTCGCGACCATGTCGGTGACTGAATCCCTGGATTGGAAGTGCAAATCATGCACTGGAATCGCCAAACCAAAACGACTCTCTTGCATTTTACCAGATGACGAGGAGGACAATGAATCGGATGTACCGACGGCGAACATGTCCACCCGGCAAATATTACTTCTCATACGCAAGGAGGTTAGAGACATAATTAAAGAAGAACTGCAATCCCATTTGCAATACTACTCGGACAAAATTGATGATTATGAAGAGAAATTAAAAATATATGAAGAAAAAATAAAATGTATGGAAAGTCAACATAAGGAGTTTCGAAACACGATAAAAAATATGGAAATAAATACCGAGTCAATGGAACAGAAAATGAATAGTTTTGAACAAAGCCAGCTAAATAATTATATCGAAGTATGCGGAATCAACGAAGAAGAAGGAGAAAATTTATCAGACATCGCAAATAAAATATGCCAAAAACTGGGAAAAGATAAAAACAATATAGTAAGAATGTACAGAAAAAAGAAACGAGGCTCAAACAAAAAAGAAATATCGGATAACAAACCTACCCCACTGCGTATTTTACTCCAAGAAGGATACAGAGATGAGTGGCTTAATGTCGCCAAAACAATGTCTCTATCTACTCTAGACATAGGAAAAAATTATGCTAACAAGATATACTTGCGCGAAGCACTGTCACCTGCAACGGCATACCTCTTATGGAAGGCCAAGAGTGACCTAAAAGAATCAAACCTATGTAAATACGTATGGTGCCGCAACGGGATAGTGATGGTTCGTAAAGAAGAAAACGAGAAATATTCCATAATTAGAACAGAAAGAGACTTGGAAAGAATTGTCAACCAGTGGCGGCGTGATACATAATTTAAGTGGCAATTTTATATACAGAACAATAGTCTAATAGGCAAAAAAATAATTTACAAAAGTGGATCTATATAACAATTATATATATGAAAAAAAATATCACCAATGGAATGAGTATATCTCAAATGTAAGTAACAAAAATAACCCCTTAGTCGTACTGCATTTAAATATAAGATCAATGATCAAAAATTTCGCAAATTTAGAATATATAATTAATAACAGCTTAAATCTAATACATTTAATTTGTGTAACAGAAGTAAACATAAACTATAACTGCGCAAATTTATTTGAATTAGATAATTACACTATGTACACTCAACTAAGAACTAAACAAAAGGGGGGAGGAATAGCTTTATATATACACAATAGTCTAATCTTTGAAAGAAAATTTGTCGTAACAAAAAATTTTGAATGTTTAACTGGCAAAATAACCTCTCCAACTTCAACTTTTTCAATAGGTATTTGTGTAGTATACAGGCCTCCGGCCCAAAATAAAATGCTGTTCTGTAATGAGCTGTATAGACATATTAAAACGTATCCTCAGAATAAAAATTATTTATTATTAGGTGACATGAACTTGGACCTTAAAAAAGACAATCCTATTAAAATTAATTATTTAAATTTATTAAGCGAGCTGGGCCTGCAATGCGGGATAAATATGTACACAAGAGAGGAAACGAAAGACGGCATATTATCTAAAACGTGCATTGACCATATTTTTATTCGTACAGTACAGGAGTGTGACATAAATACTGGGGTGATTCAGTGCGCGCCGGCCGATCACTACATAACCGGTTTGATAATCGGGAGCTCAGACGTGCTGCGCGATAGTAAACAACAACGCGACATCCACTGTATTGACGAAAAGGAATTATATAAACAGATCCAAAGTATCTACTGGAACGAGGCACTAAAATTAGATGAACCGGACGAAATTTTAGACTTTATTATAAATAAATTTTCTACGTCTTACGAAAGATGTACCACAATATTAAAATGTAAAAGTGTGTCAAAGAGATTAGAATGTAAATGGAAAAATAATAGGTTAATGAACATGTGTAAAAAAAGAGAAGAATTATTTAAAATTTGGAAAAATGACGAAAATAACATGATAAAGAAAAAATTATATAATATATACAGAAATAAAATAATATCGTACACAAGATTTTTACGGAATAAGAGTATAAAAAAAGAAATAAGTGAAAATTTTAAAAACCCGCGAAAACTCTGGAATATCATTAATACAATAACGGGTAAAATCGTGAATACTATTGACAAGATAGTGATAAATTCTTTTAAAAACGATGACGTAACTAACATTTGTAATAAATTTGCCTACGGATTTCGAGACAATGTGAACAAAATATGCACTTCATGCGATAAACCGCTATTACAGAAAGAATTATATATAAAAAATACAGATATATGTATAAAATTAAATAAATGCAGTGAAGAAATAACAGAAACAATAATTAAAAAAATTAACGAGAAGAAAAGCCCCGGATTTGATGGAATCCGAGCTAATGATATAAAAAAGTATAGTAATTTTTTAGTACCTGTCATAACCCATTTAATAAATAGATCAATCGCTACCCGAAAATATCCTAATAAACTAAAAATAGGAGTGATTAGACCTATACATAAAAAAGGAACACGCAAAGAAATTAACAATTATAGGCCAATTACAATTCTATCAATAATAGATAAAATTATTGAAAGATATTTCGGAGACCAATTAGCTTATTTTCTAGATAAAAACAATATAATAAACTCGAATCAATTTGGCTTCCAAAAAAATAAAAACACTACTCAACTACTATCTAAATTTACAAACGACATAAACAGGCTTCTCAATGAAAAGAAACACATAATAGCGATATTTATAGACTTCAGTAAAGCTTTTGAAACATTCAGTCACAAAACATTATTTTTAAAATTACAGGAAAATGGCATACAGGGTCCCCTCTTAGAGTGGTTTAAAGATTATCACAGCAATAGGTATACAACGGTAAAAATTGCTAACCAATGCAGTGAGCTCATACCCAGCGATGTGGGTACGTGTCAAGGATCAATTTTGGCGCCTACAGAATACCTACTCTACGCTAATGATATGCCGAATATCATTAAAAATGGACAAGTATACCAATTTGCAGATGACACCTGTCTTATTACGGCTCATAAACGTATTGAAGTGGCGGAAGAGCAAATGCAGTCTTGTTTTGACAACCTGTGCTCGTGGGCACACGATCTCGGTTTAGTTATCAACTACGAAAAAACAAAAATGATGCACATACATTCATCACAAAACATCTCTGTACACGAACCGAAAATCGTTGCACATGGGCACAGTTGTCAACACAAGCAATATAGAAACTGTAAATGTAATAGCCTAGACAGAGTAAGCACGCACACATACCTAGGACTCATAATCGATAACAGATTCAATTGGAAAGCACATATATTAAAAGTGTGTGATAAACTGAGAGCAGTCATTTGCAAAATGTCAATTTTAAAATTTAAATTACCTTATAATATTAGGCGAACATTGTATACTGCACTTGCTGATTCCATAATTTATTATGGAGTAAGCTGTTACGGCTTAACGTATAAAACATATTTAGAAAATATATACAATTTACAATTAAAGCTCCTTAAAACGATAGTACCGAAAAAAATTAAATTACAACATAAAGTTAACAATTACAAAAGCTTATTCTCATATTGTAAGGTAATTGACGTATTTAATAAAGTGAAATTTAATATTATAAAAGAAAACACAAATCTAATAAATAACCTAAAATATAACAAGAGAACAGACAGATTAAGAGAATTATCTTATTTAAGGAAATTTGTAATACCAAAAGCAAATAACACGTACGGAGAAAGGATGTTAGAATATATTTTTCCAGATATATTAAATCAATTACCTAGAGATATATTAGAATATTATATAATTAGAAAAAATACTTCCAAAAAAATAAAAGAGCATTTTTACATAAGCGAAGATTTTGTAAGGAAATCTTAAGTAGGTTCACTGTCTCCAGACAGTACTAAAGGGTTATATTTGTTACACCGTCGATGTATATTTACTGTTAAGTTATATATTAATTAATAATATAATAGCAAACGGTCTATACCTATTATAGCACATAGGAAAAACTATACACATATAAGCGTTCTTTTGTAGTACAACTCGCTGTTACACATAAGCAAACTAGCTTAAGTAACTGCTAAATAGTGGAAAATTATAATACACATTGTGACGTTGGATAATAAATGAAAAAAAAAAAAATTCTCTCTCATGCTCACCGAAAAAGGTTACATAGTATTATCAACAACAAGGAATCAAATGTGTAAGAAATGCAACGTGGCAAGCAAGAAAGGGAACTGCGACTTATTTTAGGCGCGTTCCACCTAAGTACAGATTTGCAGTACATTCAACATCATTGCGATTCATTAGTTTTTTATAGGGTAAATGCTCTAAGGTTTTTGACCATCGTCAGAGCATGCTTGCTTAGGTGGAAAACGGGGTTTTATATTCTATGCGATCTGTCAATCTTTTGTCATTGAAAAAAAATGCTATTTAGTTGAAATGATGAAATGTAATCACAATGTAATATATTTAATAATTTATTAGAAATATATAATTAAAATGTAATGAAAGAACATTGAAAAAAGTGTTATTGTAGCTACAACGAAAAAATGCATAAAATGACAAGTCTTTAATTTTTGCCGATAAAAACCGTAGCTTCTATCTGTTTTATATTACACTGAAAAATCATGTTTTGATAAAATATAAATTAATATTTAATTAGAAATACCGCTTTATTGGTCATCAACCTTGATAGTGGGGCAAAATCGGGCATCCTCCTTTCTGTGATGCAGTGGCCAGCGAGAAGCCCGGATCTGAATCCGATAGAGCACCTCTGGGACCATCTTAAACGGAAGGTTCGATCTCGGGATCCAGCTCCTTCGACTCTACAGGAACTCCAAGACGCGGTAATTGAGGAATGGAATCTTGTCCCTTTAAGAAGAGCTCCTGAAGTTGGTGAGGTCCATGAGGGACCGCATTGAAGCCGTCATCAGGGCAAGGGGGGGTAACACTAGATTTTAAGTTAATTTTAAGACACTTTTTGTAAATTTTTTTTGTAAATCATCGATTGTTATTTAGGACTTAATTAAGGATTTTATTATTTTTTCATTTTAATGTTTTTTGTATCATTATAATTAAACAAAAGTTTAAATTTAATTGTTTTTTGATACTCCTTTTTGTTACCTTTCTAATGATACCCAACACTATCCTCTAAATAAGGTTTAGGAATTTTTGTACAAGATTTTTAAAAGGTGCGATTTTTTTGACGCCGAGTGTAGTTATTCAATATAATTGTTCAATCACACATATTACAAAATTAAGGGCCAGCCAAGCAATGTAAATATAACACGCGTTAGGCAGAGAAATAAAAAAATACTTTGTTTGAATGTGATCAAGAAAATCCATTTTAAATTTCTAGTGCAACCAACCAAACCAGAAACCAATAAATCAAAAATACGACAAAGTTTTCCTATTTTATCTAAATAAAATCAGCACATAAACACTAGACAGATGTTATAATTTTAAAAAATCACCACGCTGCTTTGACATTAGATAACAGAACTGACAAGCTGTCATTTCTGAAATGACAGCGCCATTGTAGTATTACCACAGTTAAAAAAAATCCCTGCAATAAGTCTGGGGTATTAACGTCTTATGAGACTTGCAACCCTGTTAATTTTAACTTAGCTAATGAATACGCTGGTGCAACTCTTTTCATAGTAACTGTTAAAGTTAGCGTTACTTTTATTGTTAAAGGAGGATGCCCGCTTTTGCCCCACTATCAAGGTTGATGACCAATAAAGCTGTATTTATAATTAAATATATTTTATCAAAACATGATTTTTCGGTATAATATAAAACAGATAGAAGCTACGGTTTTTTTCGGCAAAAAATTAAAGACTTACATGCATTTCCTGTTACAAAATGCCAACTACATATTTATGAATTTTTTCGTTGTAGGTAGCTACAATAACACCTTTTTTAATATTATGTATTATTTCTTTCATTACATTTTAAATATTTATTTCTAATAAATTATAAAATATATTACATTGTGATTACATTTCATTATTTCAATTAGAAAGCATTTTTTGCAATGACAAAATGTTTACAGATCGCATAGAATATAAAACCCCGTTTCCCACCTAAGCAAGCATGCTCTGACGATGATCAAAAACCTTAGAGCATTTACTCTTTAAAAAACTTATGAATCGCGATGATATTTAATATGCTGCAAATCTGTTCTTATGTGGAACCCGCCTAAAATAAGTAGCAGTTCCCTTTGTTGCTTGTCACGTTGCATTATTTGTGATTTTTGTTACACATTTGACTCCTCATTGTTGATAATACTGGATATCAATATAAGTATATTGATAGTAGGTATTATTTTAACTGACTTTTAATGATCGAAAGTTCAGCATAACTAGTTTGACGTCTTGCAACTATATGAGTCGCTTAGGTTAGATTAGGAGCAATTTTTATGAATATCTACGAAACTGCAGCTTTAATTAAAAAACAATACTTGTTTTCTACTCAATGACGAAAAACGTTTAAAATAAGCCTAGAGTTGTTTGTGTTCATGGAGATTTGTTAATGGGGCAAGTCTCCATACAAAAGTGGGCATCGTCCTTTAACATAAACCTTTACTTTAACGGCTTTTATGGTGCAACCCACCCTAAGTATTTTTTATCGTTTTCAGGCAAATAATGAACAATCTGCTATGCGACCTTCTTGCAGAACCTTCAGGGGAATTCGATAACTTTGTTCGTATGTCGTCTAGTGATTTTGAATATATTTTGCGAAAATAGCGCCAATCATTGCGAAAAAGGATACATATTGGCGAGAAGCAACACCTCCAAATATAAGATTGATAATAACATTGCAATATCTTGCGACTGGAGACAGTTATATGAGCCTGCACTACTTGTTTAAAATATCAAGTACACTCATATCTAGAATAATTTCTGAAGTACCTATGTTTGGCTCTAAACCAAGTGCTAAAGGACATGATTAAGGTGAGTTAATAAAACATTTGTTTATACTTTGAAATTTTTACTCAATAATTATTTTTTCACAACATTTTTTTCAAAACAGTTATTTATTCATTATTTTTGTAATCATAATTCACTGCTCTTGAATAAACATGAGCCAAAATATTCTGAGATTAACTTTGTGTATGAGAATATGATTCACTAGAAAAAGTTTGTACATATTCCTCGGGCATAAGGATCGCAAGGCCAGTAGGTGTATGGATTTCTGCTTCTTGTGTGCGTAAGGTTTGCGTAGGTGGGGTTTGGATAGGAGAAGAAATCAAATACGAGTAAGTCGGAGGAGGGATTTCTCTTCTATGTACATAATTATATGCGGAGTTTGAGGATGAGGGGTGATTGATCGAATATGTTTTTTTTCGTGACACTGCACTAGATCTTCTAAACTCTTATCTAAGTGGGAGGATTCAGAAAGTAGACATCAATTGAAAAAGGTCTCAAGGTTCTGCAGTTAAAATGGGAGTTTCGCAGGGTTCGATTCTTGGTCCTTTTCTATTTCTTATATATGTCAATGATTTTGTACAGGACAGACATGAGATGGTAGTATTTGCAGATGATACTTCACTTTTATTTAAAATTAAAAGAGGTGTACAAATTAATGACGATGTAAATAATTCTATCTCAAGAATTGTTTATTGGTTTAATGTGAACAACCTGTCACTTAATGAAGGGAAAACAAAATGTATAAAATTTGTTTTAGCCAATGTCAAAGAGGTTCACACCACTGTAAAAATAAAGGGTATAGGTGTTGACCCTGTGGACACCACAGTATTTCTTGGGATCACACTTGATTCTAAGCTGCAATGGGGCCCACATATCGATAAATTGTCAAAGAGACTTAGTTCTGCAGCTCACGCTGTATGGAAAATACGTCAACTGATTGATGTTGATACAGCAAGACTTGTATACTTTTCTTACTTTCATAGTGTGATGTCGTATGGTATTTTGTTGTGGGGAAATGCTGCCGACATTCAGATTGTTTTTGTACTGCAGAAAAGGGCTATTCGAGCAATCTATAACCTTAAAATGAGAGATTCTTTGCGAGAAAAGTTCAAAGAAATTGGTATTATGACAGTAGCGTCGCAATATATTTATGAGAATCTAATATATGTTCGTAAGAATATTCATGTCTTTTGTAAAAATAGTGATATTCATTCAGTTAATACTAGACAAAAGAATATAGCTTTACCAAATACCAGGCTCCAAAAAATTAATAATTCTTTTAGAGGCCTGTGTTTACGTTTCTACAATAAAATCCCAAATAAAAGTTGTATACAAGAACTTAGCTTAAACAAATTTAAAGTTGCAATCAAAGATGTACTTATTAAAAAAGCCTATTATAAAGTGTCTGATTACATGACGGACAAAAAAGCTTGGATTTGAACTCTCAATTCTAATATTTAACAATGTATTGCGTTTTGTTTCAAAGAAACGATCAGTGAGAGCAATTTATAAGCTAAGTTCACGCACTTCTCTCAGAGATAGCTTATACAGGGTGTCTCAGAAACAATGGATAAACCTTTAACTGTTGATAGGTTTCGTCGAGACCTCTCTAATCTCAAATTTTGACTTTAGTAAAAATATCTCGGTTTTCAAGATATTTGATAGTTTATGATTTTTTTTTAAAATGCCACTTTTGGTTGGTTTTTAATGTGCCATTTTTACAAATACGGACTTTTTCTGATTCAGGTTTTTTTTAGCTTCTAACGGAATAGTTCAGCTATCAATAACAGTGGTTAAAATTGAGCTAGCTAATCACGAAGTGCTTGGAAAAAACAATGTTCCAAAAAAAATTAAACAACAAATTATTTTTCTTCGTGTTTGGTCTGCTACCATGTAAAAAAAATGTATGACGCTCATCCTGCCCATTATCTTAAAAAAATGCTTAGTTATTCTAGTTTCAAAAAAGGTATGATAAACTTATGCTTAATGTATCTCTGAACTTTTATTTTAAAATTTCATACCATTTGCTATTCAAGCAGTAATAAAATTTAAGAGATACATTAAGCATAGGTTATCATACCTTTTTTGAAACTAGAATAACTAAGCATTTTTTAAAGATAATGGGCACGATGAGCGTCATACATTTTTTTTACATGGTAGCTGACCAAACACGAAGAAAAATAATTTCTTGTTTAATTTTTTTTGGAACATTGTTTTTTCCAAGCACTTCGTGATTAGCTGTAGTTCTTTTTCTTGCTAAATTGTAGAAATATAGGGGAATCTTAAAGTTGAAAGAAAAAAAACAAACTTATTCCTTTAGTCCGATACAAAATGAAAAGCTTTATTCTGGTAGGTACATAACTCACCTATGCATATGTCACTAAAGTAAATAAAATCCCTTAATGCAAAGCACTTAACTTAATGTTTAATTAATACAAGCCAAGGGCAGGATGGTTCAGGTTTGTTTGATCAATCTCGGTAAGTTCTTGCTAAATTAACTGGGTACAAAAGTCGTAATACAACCGGGGTAATAAAATACACAAACAAATAGTTTTCTTTCTTTTTCTAAAAAATTAGATTAGGTACCTTCGATTGTAAGTTCTTGCGATCACGGGTCAGAGATAGGATATTCCAGTTTCATAACTTATTCTCTCTCTATAGATATATTTATTACTTGTGTAATTCCACAGAATTCCTCCTTGATGTTAAGTTAGTTTGTCTAGCTAAGCAGCGGAGCCCTACGGCCTCCCGGAACTGCCCTGGAGATTCATAGCACAGTCAATACATTTGAATTTCAGGTAATAAACATTGCAAGTTAATTTCCAACATAATTTTCAATGAATTGTCAAAGTTTCTTATTGGTTAGTTAATAAAAAGGACATATGGAGGGGAGAGCACCTATTTTGTGTATAATTATTGCTATTAATAAAAAGAAAACAGCTTAATTTGTGAGTTATTTGCCAAAGAAGGATGTGAAACTTAATATTGTGAAAATTTAGAATTTAACATGAGATTCGCAAGTGTTACTCAATATATGCCTTAATCCCGCTAAGATGCCGCTTACTATCAGGTTTTTTTTAATGAAATAGGGGAGGAAAAAGGCGAATTTTGGAAATGTAATATGTTTGATTTAATAATCAATTTACCCACAAATAAAAATAAAATTAACAAAATCTGTTTTAAATCATGAAATATAATAAGTTAATTAGATACCTTATTTAATTTTTGCACTAATTGATACAATACATCCATTAAATTTAATGAATCGCGTGCCGGCGAGGAAATATATTATTTTTTCCTAAGCTTTACTCTTCAAGCTGAAAACAAAAATAACTGACTTTTGAAGTCTCACTGTAGCTTTTCAAATTAAATTCACACGGAAAACGGGAGAAATACCTATGGATTTTCTTCGCAGAAATTAAGATAATGCAGAAATTTCTATTCCGCAATCAAATCAATAACAAATTACTTCGGTCGATGTCTCACAGACTAAGAACCACATAGAGATAATATCATAGCTTAGGCGCGTTCACGTACCAACGCTCCACTTGCGCACAGATTTGCGTTTATGTGGAAGCGACGGAGCCGAGGTCCGTTTGCTCAATGTTAAGCGCCGTATTGGCGACGGAACCTCTCCTAAAACCAAATTCATTTCATAACACTCGTAAGACTCTTAACTTGCTTCAAGATGTGTCAAGTCAACATACGGATCTTTCGAAATTCTACAATATGCAATAAGTCTTTCCAGCTAAAGTTATAAGTTTGGTTGAAAAACAAAACGTAATGAAAAATTAACCATAAACAAATTGTGAATGCTTTCCAAATTCTATTCGACGAAACCATAATTATATGATCTGTAGCTTTAAGTGTATTTTATTATGATATGTCTCTAAAAATGATCAAAACAAACGGTCTAAATGTCAAATTCCGAATTTTGAGAAAATCAACCCACCTAAAGGGAAGCACGGGATTTTGGGCGAAAAAAAAACTATCTTTGTAAATAAGGCCAGGATAAACGCGAGATTTATTTTGTTTATGCAAAAATTGAATAATGACCAAAGATAATTGCAAATGTCACTGACGTGACGTGAAACGACGTTGACGTTGACACTTGACATTGATATTGTGAAATTAATTGACAAAGTTATTGTAATTATGATTTTAGTTGTGAAATTTGTGTTAAAACTACAGTGAAACCAAAGTGTTTTTGCAAAATTAGTGAAATTTATTAGTGAAGTTTATGAAATTTTAAGAAAAAACGGTGTTACATAGCTCAATTTTAACCACTGTTATTGATAGCTGAACTATTCCGTTAGAAGCTAAAAAAAACTGAATCAGAAAAAGTCCGTATTTGTAAAAATGGCACATTAAAAACCAACCAAAAGTGGCATTTTTAAAAAAAATCATAAACTATCAAATATCTTGAAAACCGAGATATTTTTACTAAAGTCAAAAGGAGAATGCCAGAATTTGCCCCACTGGTCCCAGAGTTACGACAAAATGCAAATAAATACTTAAATAAAAATAATAATTTTGGTGCGATTCAATAATCAATTAAGCGTGCGAGAGCAAAACTCAAAATAAAATGCATTTCATCAAAAGGAAACAGTGATTTCGAAGCCATTTTGAATGTTGTTTTTTCAAGGCTTCGGGCATTAGCTTTTTGTGCCGGGCCCAGCCATAGACGTAAAGGTTGTGTCTATTCGGACCCGGGTCCTAATAAAAGTCGATTGCTATTCGGACCCGGAACATGAAAACATGCAGTGTTCATCCAGTTTCATGCTCCGCTCGCTTCGCTCGCTCCACTGCGTATGGTTAGAATATCTAACCTAACCTACAGTTTTGAGTTTGATCCTATAAGTTATTTTCGATAACAATTCACTATCGGGTCCGAATAGTAATCGCGTTCTATAGGGACCCGCGGCTTTACCGCCTATCTCAAAACAATAACTAGCTATCGCTTTCGTGACATTAGAATAACAGTTCAAATGTCATAAGAATTATTGTTCTAATGTCACGAAAGCGATAACGAGTTATAGCTATGAGATAGGCGATAAGCCCTCCGAGCGAGGAATGATAGCGACGGGATGATGGATTTTACGTAATAATTGATTTTTGTGAGTGGAGCATGAAACACATGCTGTGTGTGGTCTGTCTAACCTGACCTACAGTTTTCGGTTTTATCCAATAAGTTATTTTTGATTACGTTTCTATCGGGTCCGAATAGCCACTCCGGGACGTAAAAGCCAGTCCGTATAACCATATCCATATCTAATCTTATTAACAAAAGTGAAAGTGAAAGAGCATCAGGTTTAAATCAAAACTAAGTTTTGTAATAAGACCGAGTGTCCATAAAACGAGGCTACTTTTTCAAGTTAGTGCTAATAAGCAAGATAATAAACAGAACTACTAATAAACTAGCTTTTTACTAGGTTACAGTGGGCCTAGACAAAAGCCACACGCTTTTTTTTTCGTAGTTGTTCCGCTCAGAAAATGTATGGAAATGACATTAGAATGTGATAGCCTCACGCTATTTTTTTCGCAGCTAATGTCATCTCCGTACATCTTTTCTGCGGAACGACTGTGGAAAAATGAGCGTGAGGCTTTTGTCTAAGCCCACAGGTCTAGAATAGGAGCTAGTTCTGTGTACAATTGTTTCATGCATTTTGGTCATAAGTACTATAGTAACACATCACTATTAATAACACATCATTATTCCATTCTTAGACTTGGATCAAGTCAAATTCAACACTGGAAATGGAGGATCGTTGACTTAAAATGTAATCAGTTTATTTGTCGAATAGTTTCTTTTAACATGGCTTAAAAGTCATGATGACGGAGCTGTAAAACAGGGGAAGAGGATTAAAATAAAAAACAACATGGACATTTCCGTTTTGTTGCCTTGTTGTTTCTTTATTTATTTTTTTTTGTGCGATTATAGTTCATCGTATTTTTTTTACGTAATTTAATAATGTCGAAAATGTCGCGATGCATAAACTGTAGTTTGTGTATCACTTCAACGAAAACGTTCCGTATCAGATTTGAACGGAGATGGGCAACGTAGCTAAAGGTAAATGATTGTACTCACTTTATATTCCATAAAATAAATAGCTATTCATAAAATGAAGTTTGTTTTACTTCATTCTCTCTTCACAACATATGAACATATAAAATCGTTTAATAGAAATATTATTTATTTTCAGCTCTGGCCAAATGCAGTTCAATGGTTTCAGTGCTACAAGATCATAAGACGGTTGTCAGATGATGGAAACAATGAATCTCTCGGTCATCGAGTAGGTATGCATTGGATGTGAGCACTCTCTTTTAAGAGGAAGGTACACTGTTAAGCAACACAGAATAGGTACCAGTGAAGAGGTATTACATATAGTTTTGTCATGGGATGTGAAAAATGAGGTGTGTATTATAAAAAATATTTTGAACATACTCTTTTTGTTATATTATTATATGTTATGTAAGTAATTATCATTAATGTCATACTATTTTTTTACAGGTCATATTTCATCCACCTGTTGCTGACACTTCAATGTTAGCTGTGCAAAAGTTTTAAAGTATTCTAATAATTCGTCTAGGCCTTATCCTATAATTGTGTTGAAACTTGCATTTTCGCTAGGCTATGGGTATTTTCTACCTATAAACCTTATATTAATTGTAGATATCCTCAAAATGGAAAACCTAGAATATTATTCAGTTGCATTTGGCGTTGGTTAAATAAAAGGTGACAGAAGATTGGCGTTTTTACGGTTAAATAAAAGGTGACAAAAGGTGACCATAGCTGACAAATACACGAATACGGTAGAAGTATTGTAATTGTAATTAATGACTTATATCCGTCAACAAATATTATTTTATAGAAAATAATACATATTTTTAGAATTCAATGCAAATGGTCTTTTCGCAACTTTGCTGATCAAAAATAGCAGGCGCTTATTTTTTAAGTCTAATATCTTTATATTCGCACGGTGTTTTAAACTATTTTTTATATATATAAAAGCCATTATAATGACGCATACTTGAGTATAAGTATCAATTGTGGGCGTGCATATTTATAAGTGGGGCATAGCTCCATACATTTTCTGGCATTGTCCTTTGAGATTAGAGAGGTCTCGACGAAACCTATCAACAGTTAAAGGTTTATCCATTGTTTCTGAGACACCCTGTATAATGTGAATTTACACATCTATTCTTGTAATGGAAGTTGAGCTCAAACTTTTGCTTTGAGGTCAGCTTCTAATTGACGACTTTGTAACAAACCAAAATTGTAAATGGCGATTTAAAAGAGGAGGTAAAAAATTTAGACCTTTCGAGTTTCTTGCCTGTTCTTCTCGAGAAGGCTCTCCCAATTTCCGAACAGGTGTAGAGTCAACTTTTTTTTTCATTCCTACTTGTATTTGCAGACATCTTGAGTATATTTTTAGGATATATGCACAAACAAGGTTAATATGATTTCTTTAAATTAGATTGTTTTGCTTTGTTTTGACGTCAATAAGTGCCTGTTAAGGCCTATGTTGAATAAAGATTTTAGAATTTGAATTTTTAATGAACAAAATTTACAGTAGTGCGAAATCTTTTAATTTTAAGATTATATGCACCATTGTGGGTTATTGAGTCACACCCACATTTTCACTTCATCAGCGGCGCGTTCCCGTGGAAAACTGATTTTCTTTTTAGTATTGTTTTATTTTATATTTTTTGTTTGGTTTTGGTGAGGTCGGTGACGGACAAGAATAATTGGTTCCTGAAGACGACGGTCGTTTACTTATAACTATTTGTGAAGGCGACGACACGTACTGAGGACTTAAGTTGCGACGCCGTTTTAATAATAATTCGTCAATTTCGTACATTATTTCTTGCCTCTCACTATCGGAATATTTTCGGAGTTTGTTGGCAAGAAGCCTCCCATATAATTCACAGTCGTCTTCTATTTTTTAACCGACTTCAAAAAAGGAGGAGGTTATCAAATCGGTTGTATTTTTTTTTATGTTTGTTACCTCATAACTCCGTCATTTTTAAACCGATTTCCACAATTCGATAGAGTATACTGCAAGGGTGGTCCCATGGTCACCAAAGTCAGGATCTGATGATGGGATCCCATAGAAAATAGACGAAAACACTAATTTAATACCAGCTCACCGAAGGTGTAAACTCCTATATAGTAAATTAGGGTTTCTTTAACTGAAAAGATTTCATTCACTAAAAAGTTAAAAAAATAATTTAAAAAAAAACCGACTTCAAAAACACTAAAAACTTAAAAATAATATAAGAATAGGTACAGACAACATCACACTTCTATATTGAAGTCGGTGACAAATCTTAACACTTTCTAGATCATCGTTTGGCGCCGACTTCAATATAGAAGTGTGATGTTGTCTGTACCTATTCTTATATTATTTTTAAGTTTTTAGTGTTTTTGAAGTCGGTTTTATTTTTTGTATAATTGAGATAATTGAGATATTTAATTCTTTCTAATTGCTTTGGTGTATAACATACCATATATAAATAAATAAATATTTTATTGCCGGGCACACAGATATTAGAATACCTACCTATAACTTTTGCTTAAATCTGATTGACATAGATTTTTTGTTCTATAATAGCTTAAAGGCAATTTTGTCTTTTTTCTTATTTATTTTCATTAATAAGAAATCCTAATTTGTTCAATGGTTGAATAGTCATATTTATATTGTTTTGGCAGTTTCTATATGAATTATTTATACAAAGGTAGTCGTCTAAATATGATAATTGATATTAAGTATATCCCTTTTTCTTTAGTGTGCAATCATTGGTTTTATGATTTTTGTAAACACAAATGGTGCAGTAGATAGTCCAAAGGTAGAACATTAAATTGGTAATATTATTCCCTTAAAAAAACCTTAGGTACCTCCTGCTTTTCCCATCTATACTTACCATATAATAAGCGTCTTTTAAAAAGTAGAGAAGCTAAATAATAATTTTTGTTAAGTAATTTATACACTGTCCCATTGTCTTGAACTTAAAATGAAGAGTACCATTAGGTTTCTAAATTAAAAATATATAGAGTACGGAACTGGTCTCTTTCAGGTTTACAAAATTCTATAGCTTTTTTATTTAATAATTTAATAAATTTCTACATCTATCATATTTGATTCCGTTTTTGAAAACATATTATTCAAAGAAATATTATTCTGATAAGGTTTTTCTTTAAAGGGAATATATATTTACCCTTGTATCTAAGTTAAAATTGTTTTATTATCAGTAAAATTCTTCCAATTATTGAAAAAATATTTCAATCTGCCTACCTTGGGAATGACTTCCTGTTGTGCTGTGTTTTCCAGCTGTTTTCGCCTTCTTCCTCTCCCTTTGTTTTTTGATGTTGTAAGATGGCCCCGCTGATGTCGTTGGGTGTGTAATGATTTTTCATCGCTGGACGGCGAGGACCCCACCAGTTTAAAGACTTCTATACTGGAGTATTTGCCGTTATATTAGCTGCATTCTGTTTTGAAGTAGATTTTTTACATCTTTCTGGAACCTTGACTTGATTTTTGGACAGATATTGCAGTTTTTATTTTTTCAGTCAAATTATCTCCAGAGATAATGTCAAAGGTTCTGTTTCTAATAGGAAATCTTTCATGTCTTTATTTTGTGTGGACATAATGAGTGCTCTACACATCCACCTCCGCGTGTCCAAAAAAAATTCATCGCAAATTAATTTACAAGCCTCATTTACTTTCTTAATAATTGTTGGTTTATGTTCTTTTATGTTGTTTTTGACACATAACTATAGTATAGTTCCAAGGCATGATGGAACAGTTCACAGCTGTTTTTGTCTTATTTCAATCAAATGATCTCATTTTTTGATGTATTCACTTATTGCCATGTTCACTTCGGGGTTAAGTTTAGGTGCAATCATTAAAGGGCAGTTATTGAAGGGTTTGTTGTTACTTATCTCATCTCTATCAGTTTTCTTCAAACCATTTTAAGGATATCAGACCATATCTTAATTACTTGTGATTGTCGGGGTATTAATAACTTAATTACTCTTAGATTCATTTGGCTGAATTACACCAAAAATTTCAAGTATTCCATCTGGTATTTCTACACTCGGGGTCAAAAAAATCGCACCTTTTAAAAATCTTGTTCAAAAATTCCTAAAACTTATTTAGAGGATAGTGTTGGGTATCATTAGAAAGGTCACAAAAAGGAGTATCAAAAAACAATTAAATTTAAACTTTTGTTTAATTATAATGATACAAAAAACATTAAAATGAAAAAAAATATAAAAATCCTTAATTAAGTCCTAAATAACAATCGATGATTTACAAAAAAAATGTACAAAAAGTGTCTTAAAATTAACTTAAAATCTAGTGTTACCCCCCTCTTGCCCTGATGACGGCTTCCATGCGGTCCCTCATGGACCTTACCAACTTCTGGAGCTCTTCTTGAGTGACAAGATCCCATTCCTCAATTACCGCGTCTTGGAGTTCCTGTAGAGTCGAAGGAGCTGGATCCCGAGATCGAACCTTCCGTTTAAGATGGTCCCAGAAGTGCTCTATCGGATTCAGATCCGGGCTTCTCGCTGGCCACTGCATCACAGAAATTTGGGACCTCCGCAGAAAGTCGCTCACAATGGCTGCAGTGTGAGCGCGAGCGTTGTCGTGCATTAATGTGAACCCCTCGCCAAAAAATTCGGCAAAGGGGACCACATGCACTTCCAGGATCTCTGTGACATAGCGGCGAGCAGTCAGCGACCCTTGTCCGCGAGCACCTCCCGTCCGGGAGACGCAGACAAGCTCGGTTTTGCCGGCAGCCGACATACCACCCCAGAACATGCAGGATCCGCCTCCATATTCCACCGTCTCCTGGATGCAGGCTTGGGCGAAACGTTCACCCTGCCTCCGGTATACCCTTCTCCGTCGGTCGGTGCAGAAAAGGCACACTCGCGTCTCGTCGGAGAAGAGAACAGCTCCCCACTGCTCAAGGGTCCAATCGACGTGGTCACGAGCAAACTGTAAGCGGGCTCGCCGGTGCGCTGCAGTCAATTTTGGACCTGTAGCAGCTCTGTGAGCTGCTATCTTCTTCTCCTTCAGTCTTCTTCTAATCGTAGAGACGCTCACGGTGCGTCTGCGAGCTGCCTGGAGCTGCTGTTGCAACTGAACAGCGTTTGAGAAGCGATTTCTCAAAGAGTACGACACAACGAACCGGTCGTCTCTTTCCGAAGTGCAGCGACGTCTACCGGACCCGTGTCTCCGAATATAGCCACCGGTCTCTAAAAAGCGCTGGTATACTCTTCGAACCGAAAAACGGCTCAGATTCAGTTGCCGGGCGACATCACACTGCCGCAGTAAGTTCATTAAGTAACCTTTTAAATAAAATCATAATAAATGTGACTGCATCTGCATATCAAAAGTTAATGACATTTGAAAGTGATTTTCTTAGAGGTGCGATTTTTTTGACGCCGAGTGTATTTGTTCTGCTATTTCAAATTTCCTTCATTTGAAATAGATGGAGGTGCATTTTTTCTATCCTCTATAGAGTAATCAAAATTATTGTGCATTGATTCGATATCGTCTTTCATGTTCCAGGTTTAATATGTAATGATTGCATTATTGATACTTAGCAATTCTGAGTTAACATAGTTAACAACTTTCGTTAGATCTTCTTTCAAAAGCTTGCGTTGCATTAGTAAAGCATGGGGAAGCGAACCTAAGGTTTGGTCTGACTTGACAATATTTTCATAAGGAATCCAGTTGGGAGTTTTTGCCAATAGCTGCGGTTTAATATTAAGTACAGTAAAAGCTGGTGTAGCTTGAAACTTCTTCTGCGCTTCTAAGTACCTGATATTACTCCTACCCTCCTTATCAAATCCTTGACACTGCACAGCTCGACTTTAAAACTCAAGAGGGGCGTGCGTGATCTTTGGCTCAGCTTCTTTTACGACAGGTAAAAAATCGAAAACCTCCGAATCGTAGAGTTCTGAGGAACTTCTGGATTAATGTCTGGTGCCACGACGGACGAAGTGCAACTTTCAGGACAATTCTCCTTGTCTTTGTCATCTGGTGAGTGGCATTCCTTATCATATTGTGTACTGGAGTTGAATTAGAAACCCTTCGATTCAACAGTGCTGTAAAGCTCGCATCATTTCTTGTAAAGCTCGCGTTTGCACCTTAAGAGGGCACAGTACCTACTTCTAGCGCCGCCATTCGTTTTTTATTAATTATGATAAATTAAAGACGTTTCTACAAAAAATAGATCAGTCAACTACTCAATCCATTTACTTCAGATTTTTTGAGCTATTCAAGCATAGATTAAATATATAGGAATAATCATAATCCAAATTATTGCTCAAAGTGGCCACTTTTAGCAATAATTTGGATTATGATTACCCTTCTACGTCGGTCGTTGCAGAAAAGGCACACTCGCGTCTCGTCTGAGAAGAGAACAGCTCCCCACTGCTCAAGGGTCCAATCGACGTGGTCACGAGCAAACTGTAAGCGGGCTCGCCGGTGCGCTGCAGTCAATTTTGGACCTGTAGCAGCTCTGTGGGCTGCTATCTTCTTCTCCTTCAGTCTTCTTCTAATCGTGGAGACGCTCACGGTGCGTCTGCGAGCTGCCTGGAGCTGCTGTTGCAACTGACCAGCGTTTGAGAAGCGATTTCTCAAAGAGTACGACACAACGAACAGGTCGTCTCTTTCCGAAGTCCAGTGACGTCTACCGGACCCATGTCTCCGGATATAGCCACCGGTCTCTAAAAAGCGCTGGTATACTCTTCGAACCGAAAAACGGCTCAGATTCAGCTGCCGGGCGACATCAGCCGCATCCCTGATTGCAGTAGTGCAACCACTTGAGCGGCCTCATCAGCTGTGGTATCCATCTTCCAGGTGTTTTTTTCTTTAGTAAAATGTACAGATGTGTCCTCTTCAACGGTTGAATAGCGAATGACTCACTTTTAGCAATAATTCGGATTATGATTATTCCTTTTTTCAGTCTCAAAAAATTATACAATACTTGCATGGACATTTAAAAAACATACTAATTGTTTATACTACTATATTTTTTGCCGCTTCTTGCCCCGAGGAATGAACTTAGATCTTAAGGATCAGAGATGATGCTCGCATCCACCTTCAGCCTTATCATCACTTACCATCAGGTGAGATGAAGGCCAGTTGTTGAGAAGTCGGTGAAGCGGTCTTAACGTCACTTACCATCAGGTAGGATGAAGGCATCCCTGTCATTCATCATCATTCAGACTGTAAAAAGGATGACAAAGAAGAAGAAAACAACTATAAAGGTAAGAAAAGATGTGAAAAAAAATAAACCCATTTTGGACCAATTTGAATGAAGTTATAATGTTTATAAATTTTACAAATTATTATGACGATTTTCTGGGACAACCTTTCAAAATTTTATTTTATTGGACTATTATTTATATGCAACTGACGATGAACCCATCGACACTGCACCACATTAACGCATCGGATATTCGCCAGAAAACTTCAACAGCAATGTAATGTTAATCAAAGTATAAAATCCTTATCTATCTCATCATTTCTATTGCGATGGCGTAGAGAAACCACGAGCATATCCTTCTCCATTGCCCTTTGAGCGACCTTCTAATGAGATCCATTGTAAGCGGTCACTTCTTAGTTGCGCAAGACAACACTGGCAACACGCACGAATTAAGACTTTCGTCTTGAGACACTGCTGTTCATGGGCCGAGAATATGCTGCATAGCTTTCCGAACTCTGCCCTATTTATCTCTTTCCATGTATTAGTCTTACCGAGCTGGACTATTTGCCCCAAGTAATCTTATTCGTCAACAACTTCCAGCATAAAGCCTCAAACCTTAACAGGACATGACAAGTCCTACAGCAATGTAATCTTAAAACACATTTTCGGCCCTTATTTGCCCTAAGTAAACATATTCGTCAGCATCTTCTAGTGTAGAGCGTCAAACCTTCACATGACATGACAAATCCTCCATCCTATGTAAAGTTAATAAAAATCAAAGTAAAAAATCTAAAAACACATTTTTGTTGCTCAAACAGAACTTAAAGTTTTTCTAAGCTATGATATTCTTCTCAACAGGGACCAGGGCACAAGGCAACATCACAGTAGGAGCACTTTAATGTTAGCAAATGGCGCCTACCGGCTGCCGTGCACCGCACGCACCTTAGTTGCTTGTGCCCTGATTTGTTGGGACCTTAAAGCTCTGTTTGAATAACATAATGGTCCACATTTTTTGTAGGCGTCGGGGAATGCCCGGCACAGGCTCGCTAATATTAGCTCGTGTATTTGAACTGGTGGTTTTGTATTTTTGGAAAAGACCTTGCGCCCGGCCACCCTAAACTGCCGGTGGGTCAACTTATGGTTGAGATTTTGTTTATATACAGGGTGTCCCAGAAGCCGACGTCAAGCCGAAAGCAGGTGATAGACTAACTCATATATGTTATCAGAAAAATATAAAAAAAATCTATGTCACGTATTTAAAATAAAATCTAGCATTAAAAAGAATGGATAAAATTTACACCCTGTGACGGTTTTTTCACTGTTGCTGCTACAATTCTTGACTTTTCTAAACATTTTCTTTTGTTTTGTAATCCTGAATAATGTTTCTGTATACTCTAATCTAAAATTTAAAGCCAGCTGCTCCAAATTAGAAGAATATGCCATTTTTATCTAAATTAAATATTCAAAATTAATTTTTCGCATAGTTTTAACAAGCTGTACCGAAAAAAAAAGGAATATGCGAGTTTGGCAAGTAACTGCAAAAGTTGGCGCATTCAATAAGGATTCCAAAATGGTATGATGCTTGGTAGATAATTTCTACGATTGCAGACAATATTTTTTTTCCAAAATCAGGCAGATTTGAACAAATTTTTCTTACGTACTTAAAATTTATTCTAATGTAATGTTTGCTTTAAGGCTGTATTCTAGTTTGAGTGAGACCGGGAGAGTCATTTTACGAAGTGGAAGTGAGACAGATAGTGACGCCAATTATTTTCTAACGCACAAACAATACACATCAGTACGTTTCGCTCCTTCGCTTACTGCGCATCTTTTTGTATTCGTTCGTGTTGATTTCGTGCTTACCACTTTCTGCTTCGTTTATTGGACTTGATTGCTTGTGATTTGGATTCAGACTGTTTAGTTTCTCTACCGACGACCTTTGCTTTGCTCCGGACTACTTACACAAGAATACGCCAACATGCATTTAATTTATGGGGAATGTAGATGCAATGCCAACGGTGCAGCTAGACTTTATCGTGAGAGGTACCCCAATGCAGCTCGTTTTCCGGATCATCGAGTCTTTACAAATGTGCACCGATTACTCTTCTCAGAGGGCCGACTGCCAAACCAAGTACATAGTGAAAGAAGATTTCGTCCCCCTTACGAGGACGTTGTACTAGACATTGTCGAAGAAGATCGGAGTATTTCTGTACGTGGAATAGAGAGAAGCACAGGAGTACCCAAAAGTACAGCCCATCGGATTTTGCAAAGAAATCAGCTACACCCGTACCACGTTCAGCGAGTACAAACTCTACTACCCCGGGACCATCGACCCCGTGTTGCTTTTTGTCAAACAATGCTACAAAAACACAGAGAAGATCCGCGATTCTTTGAAAAAATTTTGTGGTCAGATGAGTCGACATTTAAAAAAGATGGTTACATGAACCTACACAACTTACACGAGTGGCATATCGAAAATCCCCATTTGATGAGGCAAGATAGATCACAATATCGATTTAAAGTGAATATGTGGACCGGAATTTTAAATGGACAAATAATAGGTCTTTTTGAGCTGCCAGACGCCTTGACTGGTGAAGTTTATTTACATTTTTTACAAAATGATTTACCAAATCTACTGGAAGATGTGCCACTTAACATTCTGAGAGATATGTGGTTTCAACAAGATGGTTGCCCAGCTCACTATGCCAGCTCAGTAAGAGAATATCTCGATGAGGAATACCCAGGCAGATGGATAGGACGATCTGGTACTATCTCGTGGCCAGCCCGTTCCCCAGATTTTAATCCATTAGATTTCTTTTACTGGGGAGCGGTGAAAGAAAAAGTTTACGCAAAGCCAATCGAAACTGTGACTTACCTACGGCAAAGAATAATAGAAGCAAATGATTTTGTTAATAATGGAAGATTCGCCCGCTTGATAGCTCGATCTTTTTTAAGAAGATGTCGAGCCTGCATTAGAGCTGAAGGAAGACAGTTTGAACACCTGTTGTGAATCTTGACATTTAAATAAATTATGTTAAACAATTTTTGTATATTTAATTTATTTCACTGTCTGTCTCTCTCACACTTCGTAAAATGACTCTCCAGGTCTCACTCAAACTAGAATGTTAAAGTTTCGACCTTAAAGCAAACCATGGGTACATTAGAATAAATTTTAAGTACGTAAGAAAAATTTGTTGAAAACTGCCAAAAAAAAAATTGTCTGCAATCGTAGAAATTATCTACCAAGTATCATACCATTTTGGAATCCTTATTGAATGCGCCAACTTTTGCAGTTACTTGCCAAACTGGCATAGTACATTTTTTTTTCAGTACAGCTTGTTAAAGCTATGCGAAAAATTAATTTTGAATATTTAATTTAGATAAAAATGGCATATTCTTCTAATTTGGAGCAGCTGGCTTTAAATTTTAGATTAGAGTATACATAAACATTATTCAGGATTACAAAACAAAGGAAAATGTTTTGAAAAGTCAAGAATTGTAGCAACAACAGTGAAAAAACCGTCACAGGGTGTAAATTTTATCCATTTTTTTAATGCTATATTTTATTTTAAATACGTGACTTAGATTTTTTTTTTTTTTCTGATAACATATATGAGTTAGTCTATCACCTGCTTTCGGCTTGACGTCGGCTTCTGGGACACCCTGTATAATAAAAGCATTCAAAAGGCTGGTGTTTAACAGCCTTTTGAATACTTTGATATACCAATTGTATCCCCTTTTTCTTTCTACGAGGAACATCGACAGCTGTTGGTCCTTGCTGTTGACGCCCACCATGTACTTATTTATTGTAGTCGATTATGACTTTCGGTTTCATGATGTCTTCTCCAGCCCGTGAAGCGCGAGCTTGTTCGTCATTGTGGTAGGTAGGCACTGCAGTGACAAGTTTGACATCCTTCCACGCTACCAAAGTAGGTAATGTCACTGCAGTGTCTAGCTACTTGCTCGCCCCGAGCCATGTGCTTCGCACTCGCCTATTTCATTGCCTTCGGCATGTGAACTCTTCTCGGATTAATAGTCCCAATGACGTCAGTGCATCTACGTTTTAAAAACCTGGTTAAGGACAATTGGTTGTACCAATTGCCATAACCAGGGTATGACCAACATCAAGGAACCCATCCATCAGCTCGAGAACTACCTTTGCAGTGCAGTTCTCGAACCCATGGATCGGTTCCTTGTGCATTATCGAGTTTTCGCCTGCATAAATGAGGAACCGAAGCAGGTACCCCGACTCTGTTTCACAGAGCTCATAACTTCTTATGCCAAATATTTATTGTATTATTCTTTCCACATAATTTGTTGACATAACTATTACACCTTTATACCCATATTTTACCAAACTTTGTTGAACTATTTAAGCACTTCGCGTAGTCAGGTAATAGTATAATATTACCGTGGCGTAGTTGACTTGTGAGTTTAAGCCCGGATTATAATGGTGTTGATAAATTTAGCGATATCAATATTTAAGGGAGCAAAAAAAACCGAAATTCCATCATCAGCTCAGTAACATGACACGATGACTACCAGACTCAAAAACTTGAATAGCTTAAGAAGAAACATGAAACACGTTGGACGTGCCTATCATCAGATCCTGGTTTCCTTATCATGGGACCACCCTTGAAATATCTCCTTTCCAACAAAAAAAGAATCATCAAAATTGGCTTATAAACGAAGAAGCTATGCACGAACACATATACATGGTTATTTTTTTATCACCCTGGAAAAATTTAGTGACGCTTTAAGACACATCAATTATTATAAAAAAAAATTAAAAATTAAAAAAATCTCTAAAAATCCTGCTCTCAACTAGTGCAGCATTTTTTGTATTTTTTTTTAAATTAATATAAAATTAAGTGAGATATTTTTTTATTCATATTTAAATCATTCTAATACCATGTCGTGAAGCGTCCTTTAAATTTTCCAGGTTGATAAAAAAATAACCATGTATAAAGGATGGTCCAATTAGTGACGTCAACAATTTTTTTAGATTCCTCGCACCTGGGGGTATCCGAAAATACCCGATGTATGTTCCGCGATTTTTCTTAGTTTTCGAGTTATAATTTTTTTTGTGTATTTTTAATGATTTCTGCCAGCGAGGTTTCAAAAATCTTTTTTCGTAGTAGGTATTTTGCAGTCTTTTTTTTGTGAACTAATTGTCTTGAATGTTGTTTTAATAAAAAAAAACTCGGCTTTCTGAAATTACTTAAAGTTACTCAAAAAAGGCTTGAAAGTTGGAACTTTAGTTTTCAGTAGGATTTACTCAAACATTCAACTTCAATTTAAAAATACAAAAAGGAGTTTCTATAGCTTCTGGCTAAGTTTAAAAACTCTGCATGCTTCTAAACTACCAAAAATCATAAAAAATAGTACTTAATCATCCTATTTTTTGTTGTAATTGGCCTTCGAAGGCGGATAGGCTAAAAATCATTGAAACACGATTAAAGCATTAAAAATTATTTTATCTACTTTTTATCATTGTTATGGTAAATTTGACTTGACGACACAGTTAGCGCAGAGGTCGAGTGATCGCCTACTGCGCAACGGGTCGCGGGTTCGATTCCCGCACGGGACAGATGTTTTGTATGGCCTACAAAAGTTTGTTCCGGTCTGGGCGTATGTGCATGTGATATTCTATGTTTGTAACTGCACCCACGATACAGGAGAAAATCCTAGTGTGGGGCGACGTTTTTTTAAAAAAAAAAAAAAAACTTAAAAATGTAATTTTAAAATAAGTTAATTGAAATTCCTGTAAAATAAACGTTAGCATGTGTAATTTTACAATAATTTCGGTTTCATCACTATGATTCAAAATGTGATCTTTGTGAAACGGGTCGCTGACATGCCACTAAATTTCAAGGTCAGGTAGCAATGGGGCCGGTTTTTACCTGCTCCATGACCCGCCCCTTGTGCTATTCTCAAAGGTCCGTTAGAACTGTAAGTGCGAGTGAGCGCGCAATACTCCTTGCAGCGAGAAATTGCGACTAACTGTGACGTCGTATTAGTTTAGTCGTTTCTTGCCATCGCGCGTGTTAAGACTGCTCTCGTCTACGTTATTTTCACTCCCTTGAACTACTTACGCTGTGTTAACTGGACTCTGATTTGCCTCACGATTACTTTTGCTTGTGTTTCGGACCCTGATTTGCCTTACGAACAACCTGTGCTTGTTGCTCAGTGATTTGGATTGTTCTTGTGCAGTACCATGAGTTATTCTCTAAGTCAATATGCAGAGATGCATTATTATTATGGCGTGGCCTAAGGCAAAGGTAGTGAAGCTGCGAGGCTTTATCGAGAGGAATTGGCGAGGCGAGGAGAAGTAATGGAGCATTACACGGACCACAGGGTTTTTATTAATACGCATAATACCCTGATGGCTGGACGTATCCCCGGGCGAAATCAACCTCGCGGAGCTGTACCCTGGGATGCGGATCAAGTGGAAGAAGTCTTGGAAGAAATTCAAAGAGACCCGTCTACAAGTTCGAGGAAAATAACTAGGCGAACCGGGATTCCACGGACTACGGTTTTAAGAATTCTTAAGGAAGGTGAGTGGTGAGCCATAAAAAGTTGGTACTTACATAAGCTTTTAATTGTGTTGTAAAAAAGAAAGGTTTAATTTAGTTTGTTTTTATGTAAGCATCGTCTCTTTCTCCCAAACCCATTTTGTACAGACCGCGCTGTAACCAATTAACCTCTGTTGGGTACTTAACAATGATTTTTGTTTGCAGAAGGGTACGTGTACCACATTCAGCGCGTCCAGCAGCTCCAAGAATCCGATTACCCGAGAAGAGTGACTTTTTGTCAAACAATGTTGCAACGATCTGAAAAAGACCCTGATTGTTTTAACAAAATACTGTGGACCAATGAGTCCCGATTTGAAAGGACTGGAGTATTCAATATGCATAATTACCATAGCTGGGCCATAGAAAACCTACATTTGGCAAGGGCGTCAAATTTTCAAACACGCTTTAGTGTCAACCTTTGGTCTGGGGTCCTAAATGGAGAATTAATTGGCCCCTTTGAATTGCCGGCCAGGTTGGATGGAAACAGTTACTTAAATTTTTTACACAATAGTTTCGTTGGATTGTTATAAGATGTCAATCTCCAGACCCGACAAAGGATGATTTTCCAACAAGATGGCGCGCCCTGTCACTATGCGGCACGAGTAAGAGAGCATTTGAATACCACATATCCCGAAAGATGGATCGGGCGTGCAGGGCCGATCGAATGGCCTGCGCGTTCGCCAGACCTCAACCCCATCGATTTTTTTATTTGGGGATTTTGCAAAGAGCTAGTGTACGCGACGGAAAGCAACAGCGAACAAGAATTGAGACAAAAACTTACAGAAGCGGAAAGAAAAATAAAGCAAGAATATTCAAGTAGCTTCAGAAAAATAAAACTTAACTTTTTAAGACGTTGTCGATTGTGTATTCAGGTTGGAGGAAGGAGTTTTGAAAATTTAATGTAATAAATAGTCATTTTTCAGTAATTTGTGTTTTTTATTTGTTATCAAAAAACAGGTAATTTCCCAACTAGCCATTTTGATTTTTATTCTTGCTCGCATTTTAAATCTTAGTGGTGAAACCGAAATTATTATAAAATTACACATGCTAAACTTATTTAATAGGAATTTCAATTTAATTTAAAATTACATTTTTAAGTTTAATTTACCATAACAACGATAAAAAGTAGATGAAATAATTTTTAATGCTTTAATCGTGTTTCAATGATTTTTAGCCCATCCGCCTTCGAAGGCCAATTACAACAAAAATAGGCTGATTAAGTGTTAAAAACAGTGTTGCCAACAGTTAAACTAGCTCTCCACCAGATTCAACCTTTAAATCCACCAGAAAACCACTAAAAAATATAGTACTACACTCATACTCGCTAAATTTGCCACTAAAATAAAGTTTAATGAAAGAAAATAAGGTAAAAAATTATTAGTTTCCTTTATTATTACATAAATAACAATTAAGAACTAACATACCGTTCTAACAATTAATAATCAACGTTAAAAATATTCAACAACTAATTATTTTTAAATTAAGTCGTCGTCTTCAGACGAATCATTTTTGTCTGCACCATAATCATCGGTTTCAGATCGATAGGACTCTTTGGTACCGATTTGTTTTACAACAGCTACTGGAATTGAATAATCATTGCAACATTTTCCTTCCAACCTCAAACCACAGCGAATTCTTAATATAGCAGTTAAAAGATTTAACTTCATTCTATTCCTCTGTTTGCTTTTTATTATATTCATACTGCTAAATAGTCTCTCAACATCGGCATTAGAATGAGGCAGTATAAGGAGAGTAATCGCAAAAATTAAACCTTGGTTCTCCTTGAGCGTCTTTAAAATTCAACACTTCGTTCCAAAAAATTTTTGTGTTTTTAGTCTCATTCCATTTCAATAAATGAATTCGACGCCACTGGTCATCGACTCTTGCTATATGTTCTGCACTTTTATTGAACTGAGCCATTATGTCAATGAGTGGTTCTTTATTGTGATTAAGTGCTTGTTGAACACTTATTCGGGAAATACTTTTCATCAGTGCCAAATTTTCTGGTAACCTATTTTTTATTTCTTCAATTAGACAGACTATAAACGTTATGCACCGATGACGCATCATTTCTGCCTCTTCTTTTGGTAATCCTTTTTCTCTCATTTCCGTTATTTGTTTTTCAAATCGGAATCCAAGATAACATTTTTGATCCAAAAAATCACGAATGTTCTGACTGAAAATATCAACTTTATTCGTAGGCAACGTAACCTTGCAGACAAGCATATCTATCAGACTGGTCAACTCTTCACACAATTTGATGTGGTCCGTATCTTTAGACTCGAACATTTTATTGACTCTGTTTATTTCAATTAATATTGGATATAAAAACGAAATATATGCGTAATTTATCTCGTTCGCATACATAGAGTGCAATAATTCAGCCGTGTGACACCTTTCATGCACCTTAGCTATTGAAAAATGTGTTTTTAACTCTAGCCATTGCGTGTAAATTCTCGATACAGCGGACTCTATTGAAAGCCACCTTGTCTGGCATGCTTGAACTATTTTTAAAGGTGCCTGTCCATCGTTAATTGTTTTGTATAATTCTTTATAAAGCGATTGTCTGGAAGAGGAGCGGCTAAACCAATCATATGTTTCCCTTATTAAGAACTCCAAATTTCTTGGTAAAAACTCTTTTGCAGCAGCAGAAACAGCCAGCTGCAAGGAATGGCACAAGCAACGCACCAATATCAGATGTGGTACCTCTTCCTTCAATTTGGTATAGACTCCGTTATTTACTCCAACCATCACAGAAGCGTTATCTGTACCAATTCCCATTAAATTTTCCAGTCGGAGATCGAATCGTTTTAGCGTCTTCTTTACAGCAGAAACAATACCTTCAGCATTACACTCATGCAGTTCAGCGAGGTCCAGATACGTGGAAACAATTTTTTGGTGTAAATTACTGTAATAAATTATAACCAATCCCAAGTATTTATGCACAGCAATATCTGTAGATTCATCAATTAATAGGCTAAATGGTTGATCTTTGAAATCTTGTTTTAGGATGTCAGTAAAATGCATTGCTAGCACATTTTTTATAACCGAGGTGCATTTAGATCGGTGCAGTTGAACTTTTTCTACATCTTTTTCATGACTGTGATTAATTACCTCTCCTAAATGGTCAACAACGCGTATGCTAGTATGCATGGCTGTGAATAATGCAAGTCTGGCTTCCTCCTTTTTTTTACTTCCAATAGGCTCTGACTTGAACGGGATCTTAGGCTGCGCAATTATGACCTAAAACAATCACAAAAAAAAGATGTGAAAATAAATGAGTATATATATACGAAAATCTGCCTACACAAACAAATATTACAACATAAAAAGCGTTAAGTTTATGAGTAGGTTCACAATTTACTCTTTTTTGAAAAAACTAAAAATGACCAATGAATAAGTAATTACTTAATCAATAATAAATGCAGTTATTTACCTTTTTATTTTGTAGATGCTTTTTTGACATCCCATGAGATTTTAGATCTCCGTAGTGACTTCTTAAAGTTGTTCCACAAAATTTACATTTTGCTACTTGACCTGTGGTACTTTCAATAACTTGAAGCCAATCTTTTAAATGTGGATCTTGAAGCCAAGAATCCCGAAAATGTTGCGTATATTGTGGTTTCGGCATAGTTGCGCTCTCGCAGTAATAACACAACACACTGACTGAGTTGCTCGGAACAGTGACTGAAATATATTGTACGCGGAATCCCCGCGTACAAACGCGGGGATTTCCCCGCTTCTTAGTAGAAACTGTGGATCTTAGTAGATCAGTGTTGCCTATACAATAAACGTTCCATTCCATTTAAAATGAAATAACGTAGAACGAAGTAGAATATGTATAAGAATAAACATTAGTGGCTGAGTGATTGTAGTTTTAGTACAAAAACAACATTTTTCGAAACCACTAGAAAAATCCACCAGCCACTAAAACCAATATTTCGCCACTAAATGAAGTGTTAAAACCACCAGTTTTAGTTGAAAATCCACTAAGTTGGCAACACTGGTTAAAAACTTACTTGAATAGGTTGTGGGCCCAGGGATATTTCATATTCATGAATATCTACTCAATTAGTATAATCCTTAATCCGGTAATCCTTTCTATCTCATATAGAAGGATTACCGGAATTAAGGGTTGATAATGAAGCTGCAATCAGGCTTGCTGAGAACCCTGAATTCCATAAACGTACAAAGCACATCAGGATTAGGCATTTCTTTGTGAGAGAGCTAGTTACAACTGGACAAATGAAAGTGACAAAAGTTTCTAGCAGTCTGCAACTGGCTGATATGTTCACGAAGGCTCTGCCTAGACCAGCGTTGCTCAAACACATGCAACTGATTGGTCTACACAACGAGAGAAGATGTTAAAGTTGCTGGCAGGCAGAAGACACGTTGTGAGAACAATCTCATTGCTAAGCAACGGTTGTTGACTGCCAATGTAAATACCTATATGTCTAAATTTGATCTAACTGGTTTTTTGTATCCTTGTTTTTATAAAGTGATTATTATTGTGGACATTTAGTGAGTGCGTTATAAAGTGTGTAAGTTTTGTGGACTATAAATATCTAAAGCTTTAGTGTAGACTCAATTTCAAAATTCATCTTAATCTTCTACACTGCTGCCGTTACGTCTGCTATTCAAGTAAGTTTTTAACATTAAGTACTATTTGTTTTAATGATTTTTGGTAGTTTAGAAGCATGCGGAGTTTTTAAACTAGCCAGAGGCTATGGAAACTCCTTTTTATATTTTTAAATTGAAGTTGAATGTTTGAGTAAATCCGACTGAAAACTAAAGTTCTAACTTTCAAGCCTTTTTTGAGTAACTTAAAGTAATTTCAGGAAGCTGAGTTATTTTTTTTAAAAGGAGGTTATCAATTCGGTTGTATTTTTTTTTTATGTTTGTTACCTCATAACTCCGTCATTTTTAAACCGATTTCCAAAATTATTTTTGTATTTGATAGAGTATACTGCAAGGGTGGTCCCATGGTCACCAAAGTCAGGATCGGATGATGGGATCCCATAGAAAATCAAGGAAAACACTAATTTAATTAAATTCGGGTTTTCTTTCACTAAAAAGATTTCATTCACTAAAAAGTTAAAAATAATTTTTTTTTACAAAAAATAGAACCGACTTCAAAAACACTAAAAACTTAAAAATAATCTTCTTCTATATTGAAGTCGGTGACAAATTTTAACACTTTCTAGGAGATCATCGTTTGGCGCCGACTTCAATATCGAAGAAGATTATTTTTAAGTTTTCAGTGTTTTTGAAGTCGGTTCTATTTTTTGTAAAAAATTTTTTTAATAAAACAACATTCAAGACAATTATGTCACAAAAAAAGACTGCAAAATACCTACTACGACAAAAGATATGAATTTTTGAAACCTCGCTGGCAGAAATCATTAAAAATACACAAAAAAAGAATTAACTCGAAAACTAAGAAAAATTTCGGAACATACATCGGGTATTTTCGGATACCCCCAGGTGCGAGGAATCTAAAAAAAAATGTTAACGTCACTAATTGGACCACCCGTATATACGGTCGAATTGAGAAACCTTCTCATTTTTCGAAGTCGGCAAAAATCACGATCTATCAAATAATATTTTATAATGACTGTAATAAAACAATTTCTTACCTTTAAAGTACCAAAATTTCTTTCTTCTTTTAACTTTTACTGTTAACTAGTAACTTCTCACTTAACTGAAAAGAAAAATATAAATATTTAGTTAAAGTTCGATTTTATCATATACAAAAATATTGATGCTATATTGAAAGTAATAGTACGTTACAATAAAATGTGAAATAAATTTATCGATAAGTTATCGACACAAGACGGCGCTTGTAGGCGGTGGTTCTATGTAAGTTTCTATTTTGTTAAAATCGGAACATTTTTGTGCGACTGTGTTGTATTTTTATACTCTTGTAGGCGTTGGATCTACATAAGTTTCTTCTTTGTCAAAATCGGAACATTGTTGTGTGTCTATATTCATGGGGCGTTCAATTTGTTTGGACAGAATGGAAATATTTTCAGTCTTATCATTATAAACTTCCGCTTTATGAGTTATATGTAAAACTTGTTGTGAAACAGATAAACGGATCTCATTGCCATCATCAAAGTCTTCTGTTGTTACAATTACTTCCGAGGCAGGTGCAGGTATGCAATCAGAAAGCTCCTCTCTCAAGTCTCCGCTTATAATAATTGGCATATTTTCAATATCCATAGCATCATATGTCATATCCACATCTGCCTGGCTGGGAGCTTTTGTCTTGTAAATTTGTATCCTTTGGAACTTCCATGAAAAAGTCCCAAATTTTTTTCAAATAGAAGTCTTCTGTTCCTAGTACATCTTGTTCAATTTGACTTGTTTTACTTGCTCCTATAATATTTTTAAATTCCTCTGGTCATTACTTATGGTTTTGTTTTGTGAGCTTTATTAACAGTTTCTGAATGCGAAATATTTGCCTTGCCTAGACATTTTGTATAGTCCACGGCGTTCACATTCTATGGGCATAGACCTGTAGCTCTAAATCCATTAATAACTGTTGATGATGAGATCGTGTACTTGATAGTTTTATTTAAAAGCGGTACGAAATTGATCTTAGTGAGAGCTACTGATGGATTATTTCGCCTCCACTCCAAAACTGTTTTCTGCCAACCAGATTTCATTGGCTTGAATGCTGACACATCTGCTGGCTGCAGTAATCTGATACAGTTTGGGTACAATCAGAACGATTCCCAACTTCTTACATAGCTCACTAACGGCATAGGTTAAGTGGGTCTTGTGCTCGTCGACAAACAGTATTACTGGGAATTGAGTGCCTTTTTGATTAAATATGAGTGTAGTACGCTCTCTATGTAATCGTGAAAGACTTCGGCTTTCATCCACCCGTTGTCACTTAGCCCTATACCCCAATATGATGGAACTTTGGATGTAATATCAGCTGATAGTCGCTTATTCAGAAAGATAACCATTGGAGGTGTGAGGTCGCCGTTAGCGGAAAATGTGAACATTACAACCAACGAAGTCTTGGCTAGCGCATTATCTACTTCATAGACATTTCTTTCACCTTTAGGAGCCAATACGAGTCCCGTTTTGGGGCACAGAAGAAAATTCGTCTCATCGCCATTAAACACTCGGGATGGAGCTGAAAGTACGTCAAATAAATCTTTTTCCTTCAGATAAACTTAAATTTGATTGAACCAGCCTCTGACATCGTTTTCTGACACTGCAGCACTGGCTGCTGTGACTGCCTCAGGTGTGCGGACAGAAATGTTTGGATGTCGTTGAAGAAATAATTTATACCACTTTTCGCTATTTCTAAAAGCGCTAGCCCTATTAAAGCTACTATTTTTCAGAAAGGTCGCTACACTACTGATTAAATCATCTTTGCGTTTTGGGAAACCTTTCCTACAATTAACTAAAATCCAATTTTCGAGGTCTTTTTCTTCACTTTCTGTCAGAATAGTAGGAGGGCCTGGACGTGACTGGTGCTCAGGGTTCTTAATCCTAAATTGCAAAGTAGCCCGCGGCACTTGATAAGTCTTTGCCGCTAATTTCTTACTCATACCCTCTTTGACAGCTTGCAAAGCCTTGTCTAAGTTTTCTGTGTTGTATAACTTACGTCGGCGTATTTCTCTCGATAATTTTCTAGAATTATAGTTTTGATTTTTGGTTTCATCTTCAGATAGGTAAATGGGTAGACTGAAAATAAAAAGCTGGGTAAGATGACCAATAATCACCATACTTATGCCTAATTATTGGCCCTGGTGTTGATAATTGGTAATTTCGTGATTGGCATGGGGCCAGGATTTGGAAATTAATTTGCCAAATTGTAATGCGTTTTCTTGCTAAATTGTAGAAATATATGGAAATCTTAAAGTTTAAAGAAAAAAAAAACTTATTCCTTTAGTCCGATACAAAATGAAAAGCTTTATTCTTGTAGGTAAATATATAACACATATGCATATGTAACTGAAGTAAACAAAATCCCTCAATGCAAAGCACTTAACTAAATGTTTAATTAATACAAGCCAAGGGCAGGATGGTTCAGGTCTGTTTGATCAATCTCGGTAAGTTCTAGTTAAATTAATTGGGTACAAAGTCATAATATAACCGGGGTAATAAGATATACAAATAAATAATTTTATTTCTTTTTCTAAAAAAATAATAGCCTTAGATCGTACCTTCGATTGTAAGTTCTTGCGATCACGGGTCAGAGATATAATATTCCAGTTTCTTAGATTATTCTCTCTATAAATATATATATTTATTACTTGTGTAATTCCACAGAATTCCTCCTTGATATTAGGTTAGTTCTCCTAGCTCAAAAGCTAAGCAGCGGAGCCCTACGGCCTCCGGGAACTGCCCTGGAGATTCATAGCACAGTGGTATGTTAAAAGTATAATTAAATATGCCTATGGTCTTAGGGTCAGTGGGTCTAACACTGAGTTCTGAAGGAATCCCAGTCAATACATTTGAATTTCATGTAATCATTGCAAGTTAATTCCAAACATAATTTTCAATGAATTGTCATAGTTTCTTATTTGTTAGTTAATAAAAAGGACATATGGACGAGAGCACCTATTTTATGTATAATTATTGCTATTAATAAAAAGAAAACAGCTTAATTTGTGAGTTATTTGCCAAAGAATGATGTGAAATAGTGAAAATTTAGAATTTAACATGAAATTCGCAAGTGTTACACAATATATGCATTAATCCCACTAAGATGCCGCTTACTATCAGGTTTTTTAATGAAATAGGGGATGAAAAAGGCGAATTTTGGAAATGTAATGTGTTTGATTTAATAATCAATTTACCCACTAATAAAAAATTAACAAAATCTGTTTTAAATCATGAAATATAATAAGTAATATTATTAATACCTTAATGTGGGCGGAGTATTATCTATTGATAGAAATTAAATTAATCTATTGATAGGTTATTACTTTTATTTTGAAATTATACAAAATTAGGTTGTCTATTAAATAACGGGTGATTTTTTAAGAGCTTGGTTTTTGAAAATTGAAAAAAATACATACATTTTGCAAAAGTGAATGAAATCTTCATTTGCATCGATAAATCAATACCTGCCATTTATTTTTTAAACATTATTTCATGCAAATGTTGGCCGCGGCTGCGCCTTAAATGGTCCATCCTGGAAGTCCAATTTTGGCACACTTTTTCCAACATTTCAGCCGGTATTTCGCCAATAACGCGTTCAATGTTTTCTTCCAAGGCAGCAATCGTGTTTGGCTTGTCTCTATAGACGAGAGATTTAACGTAGCCCCACAAAAAAAATCTAGTGGGGTTAAATCGCACGATCTTGGTGGCCAATTGACGGGGTCAAAACGTGAGATTAATTGTTCACCGAACTGGCGTCTCAATGAGTCCATGGTTTCGCGTGCAGTGTGACTTGTGGCACCGTCCTGTTGGAACCACATATCGTCAAAGCCCAATTCTTCCAATTTGGGTAGAAAAAAGTTCACCAACATCGAACGGTATCTTTCTCTATTGACGGTAACACTACGGCCTTGGTCGTTTTTGAAAAAATACGGTCCAGTGATACCGCCGGCCGATAAACCACACCAAACAGTGACTTTTTCAGAATGTAATGGCAACTCCTGAATTGCCTCTGGCTGCTCGTCGGATCAAATTCGGCAATTTTGCTTATTTACGTAGCCATTGAGCCAAGAATGAGCTTCGTCGCTGAAGATAATTTTTCGATAGAAACGCGGATCTTCTTCGAGGTTTTCTAAAACCCATTCACCGAAAACACGACGCGTTGGTAGGTCGCCTGGCTTCAGTTCTTGCGTCAGCTGTATTTTGTACGGCTTTAGGCCAAGATCCTTGCGTAAAATTTTCCAGGTGGTCGAATAACACAAACCCAATACCTGCGATCGGCGACGGATGGACATTTCGCGATCATCGTCAACACTGGCGGATACAGCAGCAATATTCTCTTCGGTGCGCACTCTGCGGTCACGGGTTGGTGGATTGATGTCCAATAGAGTGAAATTGGTTTGAAATGACAATGCCAGATTCTGACCCACCGTTTACAGTAATATGAAATATATGACAAAATCTATATGATTTTTTATCTGGTACTGATTTCATTATTATAAAACTTGCGGATATTGAATAAATATTAAAATAATATGTACCTACTATTTCCGTTGGGAAAAGAACTAAGAAATGACAAATGCGTTTTGTTGTACGACGTACAAAAAGAATAAAATATCAATCAAGTTTTCGAAAAATATCGTTCTCTTTTTAACATTATGGATTTTATGCGCATATCGGTTGTAAGTTATTAATGTTTATAAATAAGTTTTTAACAATTCTAGTTCCTTTAAATTTTTATGTGCATACGCATAATTAAGGAGTACCTATGTGAAACGAAACGCCAATTCTGGATTGATATTGTTTGACATTTACTTTTTCTTATGACTCTGTGGTGTGGTGAACTTATGACAAATGACAAAATGAATGAAACAAAGACGGTTATGCTTTACCAATATTGCTTATTAAAAGATGTCGCAAATAGGGAATATATAGGTATATTATGATATACCTATTCGTTAGTAACGATAGATTTTTTTGTTAATCGGTATTGCAATTTTTTATTTAAGTACATTTACATTATATGAAGAGGAACGATTGGTAAGTTTGTTTGTAATTTCTATTGCAATAGGCTTAATAATTTATCGACAATATCGATTCGTTTACCTCAACAATTAATAATGGGCCATAAGATTAAAATATTCACCTACTTTAATAATCGTAAAACGGACGAATAAGGTATCTAGCTACTATTTATTTATTACAATTGTGAAAGCGCCTAACTATTAATTTATAGCAATTACAGTTTTCTGCACAAATGCAGTTTGAGAAACGTAAGATAATTGTTCTCGTTTTAGTATATTATAAAAAAACCGCAACATCCAGAGAATTTATAACTTTTATGTTTTAATGACCAATATTACAGCTACCAAATGTCGTTTATCGCATTCGTGTAAATCAATTTTATGGGGTGGGGCAAACTTGTATTGAACTTCTGGCATTGTCCTTTGGTCACAATGCCTTGAATAGCTTGTTCCGTGGGCCGATTATGACGACCATAAAATGGACGCAATTTGCGAAACATATTTCTCACTGAGCACGAATTTTCATAATAAAATTTAATAATTTGCAAGCGTTGTTCGGCGTAAGTCTGTTCATCTTGAAATGGCAAAACATACTGAACGTTTCCGACTTTCACAGACGTCACCAACCGTACGTCAAATGTCACAAATCGTAACCTCAAAAACCAAGTAGTAAAAAATTCACCCGTTATACAGGGTGTCTCAGAAACAATGGATAAACCTTTAACTGTTGATAGGTTTCGTCGAGACCTCTCTAATCTCAAATTTTGACTTTAGTAAAAATATCTCGGTTTTCAAGATATTTGATAGTTTATGATTTTTTTAAAAAATGTCACTTTTGGTTGGTTTTTAATGTGCCATTTTTACAAATACGGACTTTTTCTGATTCAGTTTTTTTTAGCTTCTAACGGAATAGTTCAGCTATCAATAACAGTGGTTAAAATTGAGCTAGCTAATCACGAAGTGCTTGGAAAAAACAATGTTCCAAAAAAAATTAAACAAGAAATTATTTTTCTTCGTGTTTGGTCAGCTACCATGTAAAAAAAATGTATGACGCTCATCGTGCCCATTATCTTAAAAAAATGCTTAGTTATTCTAGTTTCAAAAAAGGTATGATAACCTATGCTTAATGTATCTCTTAAATTTTATTACTGCTTGAATAGCAAATGGTATGAAATTTTAAAAATATTTTTTTCGGAATAGTTATTAATTCTTAGTTTGAATAAAGAATTTGAAATAAAACAACATGAAATTTTAATTTTTTATAAAATTTACAATAAATGTTCGAATTGGCGTCCTTGCGTTCTGATACACGCCCTACATCTTTTTATAAAAGAAAGTTTGATGCGGCGCGCGTAACCAGACGTTTTTATGTGTGCAGCTGCAGTTTGTATGCGAGTACGCAACTCTGTTATTGAGGATACTGGCCTCGCGTAGACAAGGTCTTTCAGACATCCCCAATAAAAAAAATCCAAGGGATTTAGATCCGGCGATCTGGGCGGCCATAAAATAGGGCCGAGCCGGCCTATCCACCTTTGTGGGAAGTGTTGATTTAAATAATTTCTTACTACTATTGCGTAGTGAGCTGGGCACCCATCATTTTGAAGCCACATTCTCCGCCTCACTTCTAAATTGACATCTTCTAGCATGCCGGGTAAATCATTTTGTAAAAAATTAAGGTAAATTTCACTATTCAGTGTAGCTGGAAGTTCATATGGCCCGATCACCTGTCCGTCAATAATCCCAGGACACAAGTTAACTTTAAATTGAACTTGGGACCGATCTTCCCTCATCAAATGTGGGTTTTCAACTTGCCAGCTATGTAGATTGTGGATGTTGAAATATCCATCTCTCCGGAATGAGGATTCATCCGTCCATAAAAGTTTATTGAAAAATTGCGGGTCCTCCCTTATTTTATTTAACATGATTCTGCAGAATGCAATCCTGCGCGGATAATCAGCAGGCTGTAGAGTTTGGACCCTTTGAATATGGAAAGGGTATTTTTTCAATATGCGATGCACTTTGCTTCTATTAATGCCGGTTCGACGTGCAATTCCACGCACAGAACGTGTTGAATCTTCTTCTATTTCGTCGAGGACTACTACTTCTTCATCGTCGTTTCTTTCTGGTCTTCCTGGCCCTGCACCACCAATGCCTCTTCCTGGAAGCCTCCCTTCGCAGTACGAATTATGTACCCGAGCAAAAACTCGATAGTCCGGGTGACGTGCGTTGGGGTACCTAATACAAAAAATGACGTTATTAAATTTACTAATTCATTTAATTTTAAAATCTAATTAAACACGGCGTGTGACTATTTTTAGAAGGATAACATAATGTAAGACCCATCCTGATACGTTTAACTAAAGTTGCAATAAATGTGTGTGATTTAAAAAAAATAAGATTGATTGAATTAAAGAGAAAATAAATAATCTTACCTCTCTGCGTACAGACGAGCAGCAGCGTTAGCATTTCCTCGACATTCGCCATAAACGAAATGCATGTTTGCATATTCGCGCGACGTGTACTGATGTCTAGGCATATTCAGTGTTATGTATTGGTTGTCAGTTAGGTTTCACAGCACAAACAATATCCAAATCGTAAAGCTAGCCAAGTCCATATGATCACTAGTTGTCAATAGGTTTCACAGCACAAACAATATCCGAATCGCAAAGCTAGTCAAGTCCAAAATCACAGCAAAATGTCGTTTAAAATCATCGAAGCTCTATCGAATCTCTCGAATACAGAAAACACGCGTGGGTCACAACCGGAGTTCAGAAGGACACTAACAATCGTAACAAAGAACCCAATGATCAGACGCAGGTAAAAAAAGTCCTTCCAGGAAATTCGATAGCAGGTAAGGTTGCAAATGCTTATGACTCATGTGCTGTTAATGATAAGGCTCCTTTTTGATTGCGCATAGTGGATGAGACATGTGGCAGGCAGGGGCCACAAAAAAAAAACACGTTTCTCAACTCTGTGACTCGCAAACGAATGTTTACAAATAAGCTTTAAGTGCTTATTAGTGGAAAAAAAACCTTTTTTTTTCAAATTTTCATTTTATTTGCTATTCAACCAGTCAGAAAGTCAAGAAAGCATAAACTTAATACTGGAAAACTTAATTAACCGAATAAAATTAATCCGAAAAATAATTAATCCGACAAACAATCTTTTTAAAATTTTCATACCATTTGCTATTCAAGCAGTAATAAAAGTTCAGAGATATATTAAGCATAAGTTTATCATACCTTTTTTGAAACTAGAATAACTAAGCATTTTTTTAAGATAATGGGCAGGATGAGCGTCATACATTTTTTTTACATGGTAGCAGACCAAACACGAAGAAAAATAATTTCTTGTTTAATTTTTTTTGGAACATTGTTTTTTCCAAGCACTTCGTAATTAGCTAGCTCAATTCCGTTAGAAGCTAAAAAAAACTGAATCAGAAAAAGTCCGGATTTGTAAAAATGGCACATTAAAAACAAACCAAAAGTGGCATTTTTAAAAAAAATCATAAACTATCAAATATCTTGAAAACCGAGATATTTTTACTAAAGTCAAAATTTGAGATTAGAGAGGTCTCGACGAAACCTATCAACAGTTAAAGGTTTATCCATTGTTTCTGAGACACCCTGTATAATGCACAAAATAAACATCTAAAAACTATAACTCAGATAAACCAATTATTGCCATCAGTGCCAATAAATTGGAATAAGGACATATTTTTATACCAAATTTTGGCAGTAGGTTAAAATAATAAAAACAATAAAAGCAAACTGGAATAATATGTACTAAAGAACAATGCCAGAATTTCTATAGAGGTTTGACCCACCCGATAAAATTGATTTACACGAATGCGATAAACGACATTTGATAGCTGTAATATTGGTAATTAAAATGTAAACGTTATAAATTCTCTAGATGTTGCGGTTTTTTTATAATATACTAAAAATGAGTACAATTATCTTACGTTTCACGAACTGCATTCGTGCAGAAAATTGTAATTGCAATAAATTTAAAGTCAGGCGCATATAATTATACCTATTCGTCCGATTTTCGATAATGTATTTATCTTATAGCCCACCATTTATTGTTAAGTCGAAACAATCAATATTATTGCCAATAAATTATTAACCTATTACAATAGAACCTGTTCCCCCACATAGGTTCCGATCTTGTAGGATATCAGAAATATAATGTATGATGCTTCATTTCTAATGGTAAAATATAAAAAAATTTATGAATCGGTTAAGCAGTGTCTGAGTGTATTAATTACAAAAAACTAAAAAAATCGTTCCTCTTCATATTGTAAATAATTGTATTATATCGACACGTAAATATCAATTTAAGAATCTCAACATGGTTTCAAATCACAAACAAAAATCGGTAGGTATCCTAAAAAGAAATCCATAAAATCATATAGAAGGCGTGATTGAGTCCGTATTAAAAAGCAAAAGTCGTTATTATATTTTCCAAATCACCCGATCCGTTTTCATTTCCTTCACTTTGTCATCAGTTCACCAAACCCACAAAACAATATACTCTCTACGAGAGAAGAATGGCAACTCCCTAATAAAAAAAAGCAAACAGCATTATTCATGTATACACTAGCGCCACTGCGGCCTGTCAGTAGAAACAATGCGAGCGGGAAAACTCGAATCGGTTTGAGAGAAAATTTTATTGAATGATCCTCAAAAAAATTCTAAATGTACAGCAAAAAATACAATTGCCATTCTTACGGTGGCAATTATTGTAGATTTTTGCTATGTATTCAGTATTTTTTCGAGGATCATTTAAATATAACTAAAAAATAAATAAAATAATAATATAAGGCATGAAAGGAAATTAGAAATATAAGGGACGTGTAGTTTTCAATTTCTCCATCTTATTAAGGACTTCTCATCACGCTTTAAATTTTATTTCCTTTCATTACCACTTATATGGTCATATGGATAATCAAAAACAAATTATGTAAGGTTAATCATTTATTTCTAAGGATTGCTAATTTTCTTTCCAAGGCCTTCTTTTTCTCCTCTTCATCTATATCTCTATTTTTTTTATTCTTTATTATGCCATACACCTTAAAGGTTACGTCGGCTTACATAAATATACATAGAATTGTATACTTACATAGAATATCTCTATTTTTGATTATTATAAACCTTTTAATACATATGTAAAATGTACTTGATTTTACATGATTTTTATTTTTTTCTAAATGAATTTGACAATTATTCAAAAATGAAATGTCTACAACATCTAGTCCAGCCAAGATATTATTTTGAATATTTTCTGTCCAAGCATTATCTTTTAAATATTGGTATATTAGAGTGGCCATTGTTTCCCCACACATTGAATAAAAGCTTTGTTTGCATAATTTAATGCGTTATTTGCGCCATATTCTTTAAAGCTTGTGAATATGTGTATGGTTTCCATATTTTCTGATAAAAATACTTTTTTACAATCTTGGCAATAATTATGCCGCAGTTTTTTTTTATATATAAAACCACACACATATGCACAAGCTTGACCTTCTGGTGTCGCTTCTTCTACTGCTTCGACTGCATCAGCTAATAATGCTTCGACATTATTAAAATTGGAACTATTCTGTATTTCCTTTTCATCGTTAGAAATATCAGTCAAAAAACTTGACATGTTGTCTGTCAGTATTGCGCTGTCATCCTCACAATTTTTTCTTTGCCCTGAGTGCCGCAAATTTGATAAAATGGCCGTTTTAACCCCTGCCACAAATTGTTGTATTGTGGGATTACTGTTAGACCCACAGTTATATCTGATGCAGTCGAAACAGTTTTCCAAGGGATCTTGGTTAAGACGACGCGTAGAAAGGCTTTTAATTCTGATGGTCTGCAAATTTTTCCAAAGCCTTTCTATTGCATTCATAGTATGGATCAAACCATCTTGCGATGGAGGCTTGGACTTACGGCCTAGATATTTCATTTCGGAAATAAATTTTCGCATATTCCCAAAAAGTGCTATATGTGGGCTACGTGATGTTATGTTGGTAGAATATTTTTTTCCTCCTCTCAAGTGAGGACGTTGCGTCTGCGTTTACCGCATCAAACAGTACATCAAACTTTTTGGTGAAGATTGCTGTTGTATGGGCTTCTGGGGCATCTGAAAAAAAAGGAAAAAATAAATGATTTGGTGATTGTTCTAAACCCTTTGATGATTTTGTAACATGAACATTTCATTTAAATTATTACCTCAACATCAAAAGGTCAAATAGTATATAATTTAAAATACTTTAGATTTGAAATACTTTAGCGAGGTCATGCTGCTGCTATGATACTTATATTTATTATTAACTTAATACAGAATACTGCTCATATATTATATAAGCATTCATGTGAATGAGTTGCAAGAAACAGATAGGCAAAAATATATTTTTGGGAATAAGATTTATCTCGAATTTATCGTAATATGATGCTTTATAAATATATTGTTCATATGTATCTATGTATATAATATATTGTCTTTTTATGTAAATGTACACCATCTTCCCGCTAATATCATTTTATACATCATCAAGGGTTGGCTGGAAGTGATCTCTTAAAAAGATAAGCTCGCCCTTGTACATCATTTGATTGTAACAATTTTGTTTTTGTTTTGGTTGTGTACAATAAATAATAAAGATTTAGATAGCAAAAAGTGCGCTGATGCGAAAACCTTTACGCTGGTGGCACATTTTATTTTCTTGATTAGTAAGAATTTTGAAATGTTGGTCCAACACAAGACATTTTATCCGTATGATAAAAATTATGAACGTTAAACACAAGTAGTCTCATAAAATAATTAGTTATGATACTACGTCTTATGACAAGCAACCTAACCTTACAATATGATTAATTGTAAAAAATATCGCAAAATAAACTTACTTGTTGCAATTTTGGCCAATAAGTCACCTGTGACGGAATGGCTAAGTAGTTGTGCAGCAAGTTTGACTCGCATATGTTGTTTGATATTTGGTTTCAGATGATGATACGTAAGAGCGGGAGCAAAAACAAAATTCAAATTATTTTTGTCTAAATTATAAAAATCCTGAATGTGACTCCATTTTGCAATTCCTGAAATTAAAGGAATTTTTACTATAATATAAAACTTATTTTTACTATAATTGATTTATATTTAAATAGATTATTTTAGCTTTGTTATTGTTTGACTAGATCAACAAGTAATTTATTTATAAATAACTAAGACTTGATTTTATGGTTTCAACAATTATTGCTATTTTTTACCTTTGACAGGTTTGTCATTAATCTGAATATCAGTTGTGCACTCCACATCATGTTTCATAAACATATTTCGAGTACACTTTAGAAGGTCTCTGGTGGTTACACCTAAAGTCTTCAATACTTTAATATTTACTGTGGATAGATTAGATTAGTTAGATTATTTATTCTTTCTTTGGAAATTACAATATAGTTCATGTTATAAATTATAAGTTATTCACAAAGAAATCATCAAATAAAAAATACAATAAAAATATCAAAAACAATGTAAAAACACATTTAAATAGGGTGTGTATACTCTTTTACTGAGTACAGTACTTTATCCAATAAAAGGTTCTTCAGTCGACGAGCAAAAGTAACGTCAGAGGTTTCATTTTTTATATCAGCGTGTAGTTTCTCGTACAAGGCGGGACCGATAACACGCGGGTTTTTATTCGCTAATCCTAGACGTCGGGGAACTGGCTTAAGTCGTCCAGTCTGACGTGTGATTCTACCTGGGATATTTATTCTCTCAAAGTCGTCAATATTGCGCCGAATAAACAAAATAACATCATAAACATATTGGGAGTAATGTGTCAATATTTTATATTTAGGAAAAAGGTCCTTGCAAGAATGCCATTGCTTGACACCGGCTAACGTACGGATCGCTCGTTTTTGAATAATAAGAACACGATCAGAATCTGTTGAATCACCCCATAACATTATTCCGTACGATAGCAAAGAATGGAAGTACGCATGATATATCTGTAATAATGTTTCATTGGATACTAGAGGGCGAAGTTTGCGTAATGCAAAAACGGCACTACTTAACCTCTCACATAAACTATCTACGTGAATCTTCCAGTTCAGAGTGCTGTCCATGTGAAAGCCGAGAAAGGAGACTGGCGGGTTTCGGCCTGAAGTCCTACAAGATTGAGACTTTTATGAAAAAAAATGTCTATTTTTCATAGATTTTATTAACGTAACAAACATCTTTGTAGAACTTAGCAAACTCAAGAAAAAATCCTTTTCATTGAATTAAATCAATACATTTTAAGACTCGATTTTGGCGAATTAACCAGAGAAAATAATACATTTACAAGTCATTGAATTATAATGCTAATTTATTTACCGCAGATTTCTTTATATTTTAACTGAAATTAATGTTTTTAAAAGATTTGAGTATAAAATGTAGTAGATCGACGTAGCAATTAATTTATTTAGTGCGACAACACTGATTACTCGTCTGTGGTAATTTGCGTTTGTGCGATTGATTTTAAAGTGTAGAGTATACATGTGGCGTATTTCCTATTGTGGTACAAAAATATGTGTTTACGTCTATTATACAAACTGATTTTTATAAGTAACTGTTAATTATAAAACAAATTCGTGAATTAAACCAAAACATAACCAAACGTATTTGTCAACATTCAATACACTATAACAAATTTTTTCGAAGTTCCTGGCAAAATTTTAAACTATTTTTATTTGTCTTATAGATTGAGCTTTGCAGAGAAGTTAAAAGTTTCCGTGTAGGTGATCAGGCCGAATACTCCTAAGAAACCCGCCAGTCTCCTTTCGAATTTTGGCATATTGGCATTGGAGTTTGAAGTCGAGGTGGTAAGGATGTACTTCGAGTTGAGAAAAACATAACATTGGACTTTGTTACATTTAAAATGAGACCATTTGCAGAAAACCACTCTCGCAACCGTTTACAGGTCCCGACTATCTTCGTTCCAAGCTGTTTATAGTTTGGGGCGGTCAGTACAACTGTGGTATCATCTGCAAATAGTACCATCGATCCTTCCATCACGGCAGAAGGCAGGTCGTTTATAAAAACCAAGAACAATGTATTTCCAAGGGCTGATCTTTGGGGTATTCCAATTTTCACGGTACCAGCCTTTGAGCAATATTTTTTTCCATTTTTCAACTTTTACAGTTTGAAATCTGTTTTGCAAAAAGGAAGTAAAAGGTTGTGTACTTTGTCCTTAACTCCGTATTGATTTAATTTTGCAAGAAGCAATTCAGTGTTTATTACGTCGAACGCTTTGGACAGATCGCAAAATAACCCGGCCACTTTCTCCTTATCGTCAAGAGCAGTCACCACCTGGTCATAGACACGGTACGCAGCTGTTGTGGTTGACATACCTTTCCTATAGGCAAATTGTTTGTTCGTCAGTAGGTCGTATTTCTCTAAATGACGCATTAAGTAGCCGGATAAAATCGATTCAGTGATCTTTGAGATAGTCGGTACTATGGTTATAGGCCTATAGTTATCGACTGATGTCTTTTCACCTTTGCCTTTGTATACCGGGCACACTCGTGTGCTCTTCAGCACGTCAGGATACACACCGGTTGTGAATATATTATTTATCAACTCCAACAACAGCAGCGATAGCACGGGCCAAACGCACAACAGTATATTTACGGATAAGTCATATATGTCCAAAGTATTGCGCGACTTCATCATTGACCTTACAGTCCGTTCAAGGTCACCGTATGTTATGGTCGGAAGGATAAAATTTGGAACATTCTTGCTGCCTAAATGATTTTTTAAATAACACAACGATTTTTCTTTATCAATTTGGAGTGCAAATTTGGACGCAACGTTAAGAAAATGTGAGTTAAGGAAGTCAGGCACATTGTTCTCAGGTATGTATTTGGTATTGTGCTTTAACGTTATTGGTTGTGACCTAGATTTTGTGGAGACCTCCTCATTCACAATGCGCCACATTTCTTTAGAGGGGTTTTTGTTCCCTGTTATGCGTTCCCCAATATATTTTTGACGAGCAGACAATGACTCCGATTGGATTAGCTCACAATAATACGTTATACATTCTTGTATAATGTTTTCATCCGGATATTGTCGTTTCATTTCCGTCAAATCATTGTAATTGCGAGTTAGTTTGTATAGATTTTCAGTCATCCAAGGTAAATTATCATGTGATTTTAGTAATACTTTCTTTACAGGGAAATGAATATTAATGTAGTATGTACATTGCTATGCAGACGACAGTACAGTGCATGGGGGATATCACGGAGCCTCGGGGGCTGCTCGTGGTGATATTGGTAGGGAAAGGCAGAATCTTATCATTGAGCTCAACAGGACGCTGGACCTCGTCTCCGAATGGGGCTCCAACAATCTTGTTGAGTTCAATGCTAAGAAAACACAGGTGTGCGTGTTCTCGGCGAAAAGGTCACCTTTCCTCCCCCTTCCTTCTCTTCAGGGCACAACCCTTCACACACAGAGCAACATCACCTTGCTCGGAATGAACATTCGCTGCGATCTGAACCCCAGAGACTACATCGAATCCGTCATAACTACTGCCTCACGGAAACTCGGTGTCCTGAACAAGGTGCGTAGGTATTTTGCGCCGGACCAACTATGCTTGTTGTATAAAACTCAGGTTAGGTCTTGCGTGGAATATTGCTCGCACCTTTGGGACGGCTCCGCTCAGTACCTCCTCGATGCTCTGGACAGATTGCAGCGTCGCGCTATTCGCATAATTGGCGATGTAGAGGCAACTAACACCCTCGAGCCTCTACAACTTCGTCGTGACATCGCCTCTCTTAGCGCCTTTTACCGAATGTTCCATGGGGAATGCTCTGAGGAGCTCTTTAACCTTATCCCTCCCTCTCCATTCCTTAACAGAAACACGCGTAAGGGCCTTCGGAGTCATCCGTACACTGTGTCCTCCTTTTCACACCGTACCAAGAAATTCCAAGATTCCTTCTTCTGTCGTTCATCCCACACTTGGAATTCTCTACCTGCGCACGTGTTTCCTCCATCCTACAACATGGGTTCCTTCAAAAGAGGCGTGAAAAAGCATCTTTTGGGCCGGCAAGGGGCGGGCAGGTAGGAGAGTGGATGTCGTCCCTACTCTATCTGTCAACTCATTTGGGCCTCTTTCACCGCTTAACATCAGGCGGGAGGAGGTCATTTGCCGGGCCATCCATAAAAAAAAAAAAAAAAAAAGTATGTCAAAACATGAAATAATTTATTAAATTTACAATTTATGTCGGTCGAATTGGTCACATACAGTAGCGACCACATTCAAGCCAGCATTAAAACATTCTGTGAGTACCTGAAAGGAATAAAATAATAGTTATCATACTGATGATAAAACATTTTTAGGGTTCCTTGTTATTATTTCTAGACCTACATAACACTATCTTTTTGTCGGTTTGTGCTACTTTTAAAGAGTTGTATTATGAACCATATATAGTAAGTCAATATTTTGTAATAAATGTACCTTGGGATTATATGCTAGAACCAAACTGCCAATGTGTGTCTGGCTCACAACTAACTAGTTTATAATATCATCTTGTGTTGTGTATCAGGTAGGATCAAACTTTTCACTGTCTGGGTGAATTTTCTTCTAATTAAGCTAGTGAAACCCCAATAGATATATAAAAATCTAGAAGTTAATAACTTAAACAATAAAAACCAAACCTTATTACTTTACAGTTAGTTAAACTTTCTAAATTATTTACCTGTTTTATTATTACGGTCATCCGGTTGGCGTTTATTGTGCTTGAAAAATAAAAAGCTATTGGTTGTTTTAATTTTTTTCTTATACCAGCTAACTTGAAAACTAGGGCCTTAGTGGCAATTTGATTATTTCGTCAATGAGGGCCATGGTCTTAAAAACCCAATATCATATCCTGCTTTGAGTCATAAAACAAGTGTTTTCTGATTGACATTTCATCGAACGAAAGTATACAAACATTGTCATCATCAGTTTGTTTACGAGACATATTCTTAAGGGATGAAAATATATGTTTGTTAATGCCTGCTTTGAGTGGAATTTTGTTAAGTAATTTATTTAAGCTGCTTTGAGATGGTAGTGCAAACATTCTTCTAAGGAGTCTGTAGCAAACGGGTGATTTTTTATAAATAACCAAGGACATATTTTTTTTATTTAGAGTATAACTTCTTCCCTTTGGCTTTTTTGAGCAGTTTCTTAGCTGGCTTTGCAGTAATACAATGAAGGAATTGCTTATTTTTAATTCACATAGTTTTTTCATTTTCTAAAACCTGGTTAATTACATCAACCTTCCTGTGTTTCAGTTTGTTTCGAAGTCTCACAATTTCAGTTAACTTTTGTCTACAAACTTTGTATAACTTTTTTTCTCTTGTAGTGAGTTCATTTAATTTGGTTACATCAATAGTACCAAGAATGCTGCTGCGCTTCCTCTTAGTGTGAGATGTAGTATTAGCTTGTGACCTTAATTCTGGGTCAGTTAGTGTTCTGAAAGTAGAAAACAAATTATATTTTATACAATAATGTTTCATAAATATTGTTCTTGGTACTATGGACTTTAGGCAAATGTAGCATAAGAACACTAGGTTGTTATATCTGGCTATTGGTTCCCTTTCCTTTAATGTTACTACAACAGATTTTTTTTTAAATTGCTGCCCTCATTGGCATTAACACAGAAACAATATAATATATATATATATATATATATATATATATATATATATATATATATATATATATATATATATATATATAGGCATTTATCTTAAGCAATAAACAATGTTTTGGTGGTCATGCTAGGGTATAAGATTCGAGTATGACTTATTTATACAATAGCAATAATAACAATAACTATCAGATGGCATCTCACTGATTTGAATTATTACATTCTTGTCCAAAAGGCTTATGGCATCTTAATAAGTATATAAAAGTTGCATCAAATGATCACATAAATTACCTGCTCTGAATTGGTCAGAACTTTTACAGTTTCTTGTGCCGACAACTGGGCACTTGTTGAACATTCAACTGCAATATTTTTTATAAGTTCAAATGGCATGAGTTGTTGTGCTAACTGCCCTGTATTCTGTAAGAAAATATTTACTATTTTAATATATATTATTAGTGTGTACTTCCACAAGAGATAATAATAGATACTGATCCCTTTAGACAAAGATGGACAAGCATCTTCCTACCACAACATATACCAGCTTAGATATGTTTTCTCTATCCTGCATGAGTTCCTCAGCTGTTGGTTTTAATTTTTGCACAACACTTGTTGAAGGATGCTGAACATTTTCTATTTGTGCAAATTGTGGCTTTGTCGTGCAATTTTCTGCTGACTGCTGCTGTGAAAGTGAGTAAAATTGGTTTTTGTTTTGTCTCGACACAATGGAGCCAAAAAAAACAATTAACTTGAATTTTAAATAGTTATTAATATTATAATATAATTTAGAAGGTACAGTGCAATGTTGCCTTGTCGACGGCTAACAGGTAAGTAAGTTGACATGAAAGTTAAATGACGTTTCAACATTTTAACTCCTATGTAGAATGTAACGGCAATGTAACAGCGATACCGTTGTAAGAAAATTGGTCTATCTATAAACGTAAGGCGGTGAGCCGAAACATCATCCCGCCGCGTTGAAAGCATTCTTTCAACCCTGCATCTGCTCTTCGGTCAGCAGTGGGCACAGTCGAACTACGGGTCGCCGCACGGAGCCTCTTATAGTATTAAGCTCAGCCACTCGAGCGATTCCATCGGATCCCGGGAACAGTCTGGTAACTCGTCCTAGACGCCAGCATAGAGGAGGCACATTATCCTCTTGAAGGAGCACCATATCGCCAACCATCAGACTGCCCTTGTTAGTTTTCCACTTTGTTCGATGCTGAAGTTCTCCAATGTACTCTTTCTGCCATCGGTTCCAGAAGTGCTGATGAAGCTTTTCCAGTCTGGCATAGCGTTGAAGATTGCTCTCTTTCACTTCTCTCAAGTCTGGTGATGGCAGCGCTGTCAAGGGTCTCTAGATGAGAAAGTGCCCTGGGGACAATGATAGGAGGTCATTAGGAGAGGAAGAGAGAGGGCATAAGGGACGACTATTGAGTATAGCCTCCACTTGTGCAAACAAAGTGATCAATTCTTCTAAGGTTAAATGACTATTGCCCATCACTCTCTTAATGTGATATTTTGTCGACTTGACGCCGGCTTCCCAAATTCCTCCGAAATGTGGAGCATAAGTAGGAGTGAAAATAAAATTTATTCCTTCCTGAATTGCAAAGTTAGTTAATTCTTGTGTATTATTAGATAAAAAACTACCAATTTCTTTGGCTGCAGCAACAAAATTTCTTCCATTGTCACAGAACACCTCAGATGGCTTACCTCTGCAAGCTATAAACCTACGAATCGTCATCACAAATGCATCCTTGGTAAGATCCGAAACAACTTCTAAATGAATACATTTATATCGTAAGCAAACGAAAAGACACATAACATTTTATTAAACGACTACCTCTGCCCCTTTTATTTAATATCATAAAGGGTCCAGCAAAGTCCAGCCCTACAGATAAAAATGGGTAGCTAGGTGTTATTCTCTCTGCTGGGAGATTACCCATTTTTGGGCACAAGGTTTTGCCGTTTATACGTTTACAACGCACACAGTTAAACACAACACTCCTGGCGAGACGCCTTCCATTTACCGGCCAGATAACCTCTCTTACTGTAGTCAGTAACAACTGCGGCCCAGTGTGTAAATGTTTAACGTGTTCCCTTTCAAAGAATAATTTTGTAAGATGATGTGAAGAGTGTAGTAGTATAGGGTGCTTCTTTTCGTAAGCATTATAGGAGGCGCTTATTCTACCACCTACTCTAATTAAATTATTTTTGTCTATAAATGGAGACAATGGAAGTATTTTTGATTTAGCATTTAGTTGTTTACCTTTATTGAGAATTTCGTATTCTGCAGCGAAAGACTGACGTTGAGCAGTCGCACATAAAAAGTGAAAAGATTTATTTAATTCTTTAATTGAAATAGGACCAGAGAGCTTATTATTAGGATGCCTTAAATTGTATATAAATCTATAAATATAAGCAAAAGTACGCTGTAATTTTGTAAAACTAGAAAAATTTTCAAACTTAATGAATGGCTCGGTAACGGTAACATTATGACATTTCACTTCTGGTAATTCTATTTCTAAATTTTTGTTGTTACATAATGTAGGCCACTCATCCTTTGAAATAAAATCGGGACCTAACCACCATAAATCCATGGTTATCAACTTGGTTGCATCAACCCCCCGGGAAATCAAGTCAGCCGGGTTAAGTGTGGTGGGAACGTAACGCCACGCCGCTGCGTCAGTAGTTAAAATTATTTCAAGAACCCTATTAGCAGCGAAAGCCTTTAATTTGCTTGGACCGTTACGAATCCACGCCAACACAATGCTCGAGTCGCACCAATGAATCATGCGCGCCGGGTGAACTCGGAGCGAGTCGCACACTGCCTTGCATAACCTAGCCGCAAGAAGCGCAGCGCACAACTCTAGTCGCGGCATAGTGGTTGCCTTTAGCGGCGCGACCTTAGATTTGCTACATAACAATTTAACAGTTATTTCATTTTGAGCGTTCACTGACTTTAGGTAAATGCATGCCCCGTACGTATGCTGTGAAGCATCACTAAAACTGTGTAATTCAACATGCACATGATTAACACTTAAAACAAATCTTGGTATTTCTAATTTTTGTAATTGAGGTATATGTTTAGAAAACGAACTCCACTCATTTGCAATATCTAAAGGAACGGGCTCATCCCACTCCAATTTCTGTAGCCATAATTTTTGTATTAATATTTTTGGTATCACGATAAATGGAGATAGCAATCCGAGTGGGTCGAATATTTTGAAAGACTGAGACATTATAGACCCCTTGGTAATATTATTATTTTGTAAAATGGGCTTAGTGGGGAAGTAAAAGTTGTCAGTAGACGGCTTCCACCCCATCCCCAAAGTGCTAGTAGATTTACTAAAAGTTAAATTGTCGTTTTTATTATTATCGAAATTTTTAAATACATCTTGTAAATTACTTTTTAGTTTTCTTAAATTAAAACACCCAGAACTAAGTACCTTGGATACTGAGTCCAATATGTAACGCAGCTGATCTTCACTGTCAGCGCCACAGATCAGATCGTCGACATAGAAATTATGCTGGATGATGTCCTTTATTAGTTCATCACCACACTCATTACCCAATTCCTTAATGCACCTAGTACTCAGATAACTCGCGCTGGCGGTGCCGTAGGTGAGTGTATTTAATTTTAATATTTTTAAAGGCTGAGACTCCTGTTCTCTCCATAACATAAGCTGAAGGTGACGATCTTCTTCATCAACCTCCACCTGCCTATACATTTTCTCAATGTCCCCGGTTAAAATATACCTATGTTGCCGAGCTCTAATTAGTATAGAAAACAACGAGTCTTGCACAGTAGGTCCTACCATCAAAATGTCATTTAAAGAATAACCCGACGAGGATGCTGCGGAGCCGTCAAAAACGACACGTAATTTAGTTGATTCGCTGTCCTCCTTTGGTACGAGATGATGACATAAAAAATAAGACACTTCAGGTCTTGAATAGCATTCAGACAAATGACCTAACTCTGCATATTCTTCTATAAATTTGAAATACTGTAATTTCATATTTGGATTTTGCCTTAATCGTTTTTCTAAATTAAGAAATCTACGTTTTGCTAAGTTATATGTATCACCTAAACAGTCAGGCGATTGTCTTAAAGGTAACTTCACACGAAATCTACCATTATCTAACCTAATAGTATTTTTTATAAAATGATTTTCACAATAATTATCACTTTCGGTTATATTTTGCATGTATGGGACTTCCTCTAAATTCCAAAAAATTGGAAGCATATTTGCAATTTCGTTATCTGAGTTATTTTTTTCTGTAAGGGTTAGGTTACATCTTATAGAATTTTCGCATCTCATTGGACTGAATGGACCGGAAACCAACCATCCAAATGTTGAGTTATGTAATTTAGGAAAACCAGAACCTAATGACAGATGTTCATTCCCTATTATGTCCCAGAATATGTCGGCTCCGATTAAAATGTCAATCTTAGACGGCTCGAAAAATGTGGAATCAGCCAAGGTTAAATTTTTTGGAATATTTAGTGCATTTATATCAATTTGAACTGAGGGTATGTCACTAGTTAATTCTCTTAATACATAAAAATTAATGTTAGTAATATTATTTGAATTGCTAATTAATGAACTTATATGAGCGGTGCATGTCTCCACAACCTTACTGGCACTATTATTACCTATGCCGATGACGTTCATAATATTAATTCGATTTGAAGACAGACCTAACTTTTCCTTGAGCGATTCAGTGATAAATGAAGACTGGCTTTCGCAATCCAATAATGCACGAACTTTAGCCGATTCGTGTGTATTTGGATTCGAAATTTTTATTATAGCAGTTGACAAAAGCACTTTCCCTTGTCTGAGTTTCGAAAAATTAACAATTGTTTCATGAGAAGAATTATCTAGCAACGCACTGTGAGCCGACGTACTTATCGGTTTATGCAATAAGCTGTTATGTCGTTCTTTACACTCGCGACAGGGACCTACACGACATTCGCTTACCGGGTGACCCTGACGCAAACAATTGGCGCAAAGTCTGTATTTTTTAACATAGTTTAATCTTTCTTGCATATCTTTTGATTTAAAAACAGCACAATCATAAATCTTATGATTGTCACCGCAAATAATACATACAAATATTTCAGACTGTTTCGAATTTATGTCAGTAAATGATTTAGTATTTCCGTTACGATAACTATTGTTTTGTTTGTTATTATTACTGCTGCTCGGCGTCGTAGCACTGTAGCGCGCTGGCGTAGCAGTGTAGCGCGCTGGCGTAGCAGTGTACCGCGCGGGCGCACCGGCCGGTGCTACTAACGATCCCTTTGTAGCATGACTGTTATAATATCTACTTCTATTTATAGACTCGAGCACGTCTGCGCGGTCCGTTAAAAACTTATTAACCCGGCGTCATTGTGGCGGAAAAAGGTTACACAAACGTTGAGGAGGGTCAATGTGACCCTGTTACAATTGTTACTATTTTACCCACTATAATATAGTTTATATTTTTTTAATGTTTATTTTATAATAAAGAACTGTATATATAATCAGGATCAATAATAAAACACAATGGTAATAAATGAAATAATTTTTATTTTTAACTTTCATTAGGATTCTCAATTGTAAAACAAAAATGTAACCTTCTTCAAATTTTTTTTTATAAACAAAGATCAATATAATTTCCTCCAAAAATATACTTAAATCAAATCTATACCACCTAACATTTTTATCATTGGAATATTAATCACAGAAATATTAGGAACTTTCATATAATCAGTCTTCTTTCTTTAGACTTTCACTGCAGTTTTTACAATAAGAGATGACATGTTCAGGGCATATAAACTTATGGCAAGTATTACATACGTGTCTTGTCTTCTTATCCTTTTTATAGGGACAATCTTGACACCTTCTTCGAACACCAGTGAGCTTTGAAGGAGGTTCTTCAGATTTTTCTCCAATAAATTCTTGCATTCTTTTGCGCATTTCCCGCGGAAGATTTACTGAATCTTTTCGTAATGCAATATGTTGATTTACAAGTGCTAAGCCTAAGTTTTTTAAAAACTGACGTCGTTTTATGGTTGTCCTATTGTTGCTGTTTCTTACAACTAAAGCATTTACTCCAGCCATATTGAGAATGGCATAAAATAGTGTCAACGGCCATTTCTTTGAGTTACGGCAAACACTGTAAGTTGAACAGAGCTCATCTGCAACATCCACTCCACCTTTCGTAGTATTATAAAAAGTATTAATATCTGGCTTTTTCTTTTCCCCAGTGCTTTCATCAATTTTACCATCGTGATGCAAGCTTGAGAGAAGCAAAACAATTTTATTTTTCTTTGGTATGTGTGACATAATTGTCAAGTCTTTTTGATATCCGAACTTAGTCGAATAAATCTCCTGCGCACGGGTTCTCACAAACTCTGGTGGTATCTGACGTTTGTTTTTTCTCAAAGTACCTACACTGGTTAATTTATGTTCATTGAGTAGGTGAGTCACAAGTTCGTAGCTGGTAAACCAATTATCAAAGGTTACGTTACGGCAACTTTTTGATATAGGCTGCACGAGACGATCAACAACATGAAAAGAATTATTGCTGACAGAGAATGGGCCTTCAGGTTGCTTGCCCGCATATATTTCTAAATTTGAAATATAAAAGTTGTTAGCATCAACCAGTGCGAAAATTTTTATCCCGTATTTTGCGGGTTTCGACGGTATATACTGCCGAAACTTAGCTCTTCCTCTGAAGGCAACCAGCATCTCATCAATCGTTACATATTCTCCAATAGTATATATTTTTTTGCAATTTTCGACAAATGATTCAAAGACTTGACGAACAGGAGCCAAATTGTCAGTTTCTTTTCGTAAATTGCGTGTAGACTTATCATCAAAGCAAAGACAGCTGTTTATAAAGTGGAAACGCTGCTGTGACATAGTAAGACGAAAAATATCTACTCCAGTACCATCAGATGTCCATAAATCATTTAAATTCTGTCTTCCAGAACGATGAAATCCAGCTATGTAGAGTAATCCAATAAAAGCTTTGATTTCACTCAAAGTGACCTCTTTCATATAAGTATGTTTCGAGAGATCTGAACAAGCAGTCATTATTTCCTTTATTCGATTGTTAGTATATGTAAGTATAATACTGAGCAAACTATCTGGTATAAAAAGTTGCCAGCATTGTAATTCCGATTTAGCCGTCTTTGCCTCTTGTGCTACTCCAGGTTGCTGCGTAATAATATTTTCACTTCGCGTGCGGACGTTTTGACGGAAAGGAGTTTTACACCATTTAGTACCGTCCTTCCCACTATAAAAATGATTTCGTAGCTGTTGGTCGGACGAGTCTGCCAAATCATCACTTGAACAAGAACGACGCAATTGTTGCAGTGGAATGTCATCTTCACTGTCACTAACTTCTTGATTAGTATCACTCTCTTGACTTCGAATACTAACATGATCTTCAATTTCCGAATCAGATGCACAAGGTTCATTTTCGTCGCTATCTGAAGATTCTTCAAGTATCGCTATTATGCGACGACGCGCACGTTCCTCCGGGTTCCCTCAATCAAGAACCTAAGTGACCTTTCAGATTCGCGCGTCTAAGGCTGAATGTTAAATAAAAAATTGAGATGATGATTAGTTAATAGCCTTTTATTATTATACCTATTACACAATAACTGCCAGGCTTCGCTGTAATTAACGGCTGATATTTCTAAGTTTGATATTATTCTAGCGGCTTCTCCTTCCAGATATGAGACAAGATAATGAAACTTGTGGACAGGAGTTATGTGGCCATTATTGTGTATTAGACTATCAAACGTGTCATGAAATTCAAGCCACCTGAAGTATGTTCCGTCGAATTTGGAAATCTGTATCTGCGGCAACTTAAATCCCATATTGTTATTACCGCTAATATTATTTTCAGCAGAAAATTGACATTCTGCATTCAATAAGGATTCACGCCTTTGAAACTTATTTTGACTTTCTCAAATACTTTTGGCCAAAGCTATGTTTGCTATAAAATCATGTTCAAAATTCTCCCTTTCGTTTAATTCCCATTCTAAATTCCCTGAATTCAAAACCTCGATCTTACTTTGCAAGTCATCGTATTTTACAGACAATGCCTCGAATTTACCAAGCTTCAAAGTCAACTCGGCTAGTTCGAGACTTGTCATTTCCCCTCGCTGACTTATGCTCGATAGAATTTTTTTAAATTTAGTGATTTGCCCTTTTACTGAACTTCGCTTTATATTTAATTCCTTCATCTTTTTCTCGTCGGGCTTATCAAGAGCTGATTTATTAGAATTTTCTGAATCCATTACTAAAAGTAGGTATCAATGTAACAAACTAAAATAAAAATATAGAAATACCAAATAATGCGATCGATCATAAATCAGCGAAACAATAAAAAGGAATAAATTTAATTTAGCTCACGCTCCTCCACGGTGCTCACGCGCTGACTCGGGAAGCCGGCGGCTCCGACGACGATGCTGCACCGCACGGCACACAACTCAGTGATCGGTGAGGATCGTGTACTATAAGTACTTGATAACTGCCAATTCACCTGGAATGTTCGGCAAACTCAGGTGAAATAATTGTAAATACCTTCCGTTTTATGAACTTACTTCTTTGTTAACTATTGATTTTATGGGCCACCAAACTCGGTTATTGAGAAAACAATAGTAGTCCGAGTTAACTAAGTTATTTATTAATGAATTAAATGTAAAATTAAACGAAATTCTTAAAATGTTTGAAAAAATTCAATAATGTGGGTACTTTTTTTTTCTCGTTAAAAATTTCAATAAATCCTAGTTCAATCTTAATTACTTCCTTTAATTTCTTATCATACAACTGTTTTTAGTATTAATAGACGTTAACTAATAACATGTTTGCAACAAATGAAAACTACACTGCAACAAATGAAAACTACACTGCAACAATCTATAGGTAAAGGAAAAAGGTATGATTTGGATGTAGGAATTCGGTAGAAAGGAGATGTCCTCGATTTGTATGGAGCCTGGTTTTTTATAAATTTACGTTTCTAAACAACTTCAACTTTCAGGAAAGGGTTAAGCTTTATGAAAAGAATGTAAAACCACAAAAATAAAAATTGTAGACCCCTGCATTTTTTCAAAAATTGAATTTGAATATTAATTTTTTTCTTATTACAGCAGCAACACTGCACGAATTTTATAGCATGTAAGCACAGCTAAAAAAAAACATTTTGACGTCGCGTCGTTGTCAATGTCAAAAAAACGTTTGAAGTTTGTTTGTAATAGGTACCTAAGGTTTGTTGTTGCTGTGGTTGTTAGTTTTTGTTTAGTGTTTTCCGTTTTGGTGATTTTAATGCTCTTTTACACATACCTAGCTATTCTTTATGGACTTTTCGATTTCGCACATGAACTAGATATATATTGGCTTTCTCACTGGACTGATCTTTTCGATTTGGATACCGTTTGATTTTATAACCTGTTACCCTGAACGAAACTTGAATGCCACACACACACATACAGAGAGACACACACACACATACACACACACACACACACACATGTCTATGTGCCTATGCCTATGGGCCTATGTCCAGCTGTGGGCGTCTCTTGGCTGAAATGATGATGATGATGACACATAGGGACGGCTGAATACATTTATATAGTAACTATGATCAACCCACATCTGGTAAGTTTTATTTTATCAGCATCCTTATATAAATCATTGCATTAATTCACTATAATATAATAATTATTTTAATCAATTTTATTTATATTCTTACACTTACTATACCTACTTGTTCTAGAATGAAGCACCTCTTATTGACCGTTTAAGCAAAAAAGCAATATTGCATTTATTTTATGTTTATGTCTATAGTAAAGTCTTATAAAACTGATCATTTTTAGGTTCCCATTAATGCTCGTGCTTGTAATGCATGCTGGCGAAGAGCTCACCAACATATTGGACCTTAACTTAATGACGAAGGTGGCTTGTCAGAAAGCAGGTCAAGCTCTGTTCCTGACCTTAGTCAACCTAGCTTTGAGACATTTGATGTTAAATCTGTTTCAAACACTTTAACACTTCAAGACTACAGGCGCACTTCTGATACATCAACCCATTATTTTGTGCCTAATTGTGACAACGTGGAAAGCAAAAGGGTGCTATCATCATCTCTTGATGATTATTGACAGTAATATTTTTTTTTAATATAAGTATAGTCAGTATTGCATTGCCCTGCTTTTGTTTTTCCTATTATCAACAATGTATCAGATAATGGAACTGTCTGCTACAAATTCAATGTTAAAAATGATTTATCTAGGAGTTGGTGATCCTTCGTAGCAACATTAGCAAAAAAACCAGATTAAACATTGTGCAAATTAAACCAGGTTCAAGTTAAATAAATGGCAGAAAAGAATTATTGTTATTTTCCACTATAAAATAAACTCTAATAATTCCATATTCAAATGAGGAATTTCATGCTTTTAAAACAGTTTTTAGTTTTGTATTTAAGCATTCATATTTATTGATCTAGATATTTTATACATATATATTGTCAGTTATTTGTTTGGAATAAATTGAATTGATTAAAATAAACATTGCAATAAAACCATTGTTTTATTTTATAATAATCATGTAACATGTTTATTAAGTAATATATGCATAAGAAGTTACAATGTTTGATTATCCTATAAAGCCAATTAGCTATACTCTAATCTTTGTCTATTTTAGAGGGTAACAACAGCATTATAATATTGAGTGTCAAGCGCGGATCCACCGTTGTGGGCACGATAGGCATGCCCACAACCCTAATATACTTACGATGTTCGTCAGAAACCCTCTCTCCCTTCTTTTTGCTTCCTTTCTTTCTTCCATCCTTCCTAACAACATTTCAGTTCATTATAACACCCAGCGCACCCTTGCCATCACCCCACTTCCCAATTTTACACTCTGGGAGATGGAGCACGAATGTATCAAATCGCATTTGAGCTTTATCTCCCTTTCATTCGCGAATCACTCAACCCACAAGATAACAAAAAAGAAAAATACTTGTGACATCACAAGGTCTTTTACGAACTATAGGCTGATGACACTATATCTAATACAAAAAAAACAATGAATCTTTGTCAGGGCAATGGTTTTGTAAACTTCTATTTTCGGGTGGCTATGACCACAACGACGAGGGCTGGATCCGCGCTTGTGAGTGATTTATTTCAATTCAATATGAGTACCGGATACAATCGATGCTTTCTGTTATGCACCAGCTACCGGTTAGGAACGAATGGTAAAATGGTACATTTACATCTTCTTTTGGTCCGTGGATATTTCACATACGTTGTGAGAACATCAAATAGGGTGGGACTGAACATCCGGTGGAATGTGCAGTCCAGACCAGATGTTGTGTTCGACTTCAGATGTTTAGCAGGTGTGGTACCCAGTTTATTACATATTTAATAGAAAAACAGACGCAAAACTAAATAATACAGAGGTGCCGGTAAGTTACGATTTAGGTTTAACTGGTCTCTTGTATAGATTGATATATAAGATTATGCTATGCATTAGATAATCGTTGCAACTAATTATCATTAGCAAAAAGTAAATCAAAAATCAGATTTGATTGAATTTGTTTGCTAAATGTCAGTTGTCATATGTCAGAGCTGTCAGCTATCACTTCTTTTTTTACTATTTTTACGGCTCTGGTATCACCGATTTGGCCAAACTCATTCGTGCCATAGCTTTTTTTTTTGTTGTTCTTTTACACACTATTTGACAAATTCTGTTCCATTACACGTAACGTTAGTTTTGAAAACAATTAATTTTTTCTCTGATTTGCAGGGCTAAAACGGTCTAATTTTTTCATAAAAGTGTAAGATTTTAAGAACTCTATACAAAAAATATTAAGTTGTTGTGTTTAAAACATGTGGCCCAAAAAAGGACATGTCCTTTGGGCACTTATCTCAATTAATCCGATGACGATGACGGTGGTGTAATGCTTTTGCCGCTTTACTGTCCGCTGTCCTCGAAATCTTCAATTTTTTTGTAAATTGCGCCCGAACTTTCTACGACCTTCGATTGTTCTTCAATTTGGCTCAGTAATTTCTTTGGAATTTTTCTTGCTTTTTTGCCGTTCCCCTCATGGGCCACCAATTTATGTCTTGTCTCGACACAATGGAGCCAAATAAAACAATTAACTTGAATTTTGAATAGTTATTATAATATAATTTAGAAGGTACAGTGCAATTTTGCCTTGTCGACGGCTAACAGGTAAGTAAGTTGACATGAAAGTTAAATGACGGTTTAACATTTTAACTCCTATGTAGAATGTAACGGCAATGTAACAGCGATACCGTTGTAAGAAAATTGGTCTATCTATAAACGTAAGGCGGTGAGCCGAAACAGTTTTAAACTACATTTATAAAATGTTATGTAGAATAACTTTTTATGTAGATTGCTAACTTAACACATACCTGTTCAAATATATTGTCTCTTTCATTCAAAAGTTCCTGTACTTCTACTGCATCAGGAACAGCAAATTTAGATAATTTTTGTCTCTTATTATCATAAAATTGAGACGAAGCAAAATGTCTCCCACATAAAACTTTGCTTGAGGTACATAATTTTACTAAAGATCCATGTGTCCTTTCTTTATCAGGCCAGCAATATTTCGCCTATGCAAGAGCCCTGAAAAAAGCACACAAACACAAAATTAGTACCTAATTAAAATGGAACACTAATTTAAACTAAACCTCATAAGAAAAGAGTCAACTTTTTTTAGAGTAGAGTGCAGGTGAAGTCAATTTTTTCCTCATTCCTACTTGTATTTGCAGACATCTTGATTATATTCAGGATGTATGCACATACAAAGTTAATATGTTTCCTTTAAATTACAATGTTTTGCTTTGTGTTGACGTCAATAAGTGCCTGTAAAGGCCTATACTGAATAAATATTTTTGAATTTGAATTCAATAATGAGAACCTACTTGGGTCGGTGTAAAGAAAAGGGTGCACACATAGTTTTCAAAGGTCAATGACCCTAAAAGCTACTTATATGTTCATGTGGCTGAAAACGAGTTTGAAAATGTTGTGCGTTATTGTCTTAACCAGTCAGCCACCAACCGGACGAATGCTTATCTTGCTTAGCTTGTTGACATTGACTTGACTGACAGGATAAATAAAAATGACAGCCAGTGTGACCAGTTTTGTAAAAGTAAACGTAAATTTTTTTTGCGCTGGTATACCTGCTCAACAAACACATTCAAATCTCTTCTATGTGTGTAAGAGCGAAATCTCTTGTACGAAAGTTAATAGACCCTAACCACACCACAGAGTCATAAGAAAAAGTAAATGTCAAACAAACCGTCAATCCAGAATTGGCGTTAAGTTTCACATATTTAAATGATATACGTATGCACATAAAAAATTAAAGGCACTAGAATTGTTAAAACTTATTTATAACCCATATGCGCATAAGATCCAAAATGTTAAAAAAGAGAACGGCATTTTTAGAAAACTTGATTGGTATTTTATTTTGTTTGTACCTACGTCGTACAACATACCGCATGTGTCATTTCTTCGATCTTCTCCCAACGGAAATAGTATATACATTATTTTAATATTTATTAAATATCCGCAAGTTTTAAAAAGTAATAACTAAATCAGTATGAGAAAAAAAATCATATAGATTTTTTCGTAGATTTCATATTACAGTAAATGGTGGGTCAGAATCTGGCATTGTCATTTGTTTTAAATCATAAGTCACATTAAAACAGTTAAGATGACTAAGATTCGATGATATTAAGAAAGCTCTTACCTTAGCAAAAAATTATTTTCACTGATCTAGTCAACACACGTCCAGCTGTTGTAATCGTTCCGGTGCCATTGACATTTATTTTTTTTTGTGTGTTGCCAGGTTGGTAGCTCAGTTTGGGTAGTGGAGTCGCAGTGTGGACCTTACCTAGCGCGCCCAAAAGGGCAGGGAGAACACCGGGGGGTTTTAGTGGGTAGGCCTGGCACTCTGCCCGGAGAGCCCCACACACGCTCGCCGTGTAGCCAACGGCGGGTACGGTGCGGTTACGCATTTCCACCCGAGAAAAAAAAAAAAGGTTGGTAGCTCAAAATTGTAATAATTTATTTTTATAAGTCGCAACACCGTGACTTTAGCTGTTTCCTTATTAAAGCGGATAATACACAAAAGTGTCAATAATTAGTGGGGTGCCAGAATAAGGTCACTTTACCCTATTCATGCGGATTAAATTTTGCTTAGTTTTATTGTAAAATACCAATAAATATACAAAGTAATCACTGCTAAATCATATATACAAAGTAATCACTGCTAAATCATATATACAAAGTAATCACTGCTAAATCTATATATATAAAAGGAGATGTTCCCATCTATGGACGCACGCACAGCCGTAACCGCTAATGGTAGAAACGTGAAATTTGGACAGTTGTTTTAATTCAAAATGCGGACGCACACTAAAAAGGGATTTTAAAAATTGTTTTACCCTAAAGGAATGAAATAGGGGTTGGAAGTTTGTATGGAAAAATCTTTAAATAAGCAACGATTTTGATAAAACTTGAGATTCATACTCTAAAAAATATTTAATTGAACACGTGTTTCATGGTTTATTAAGAGGTTCCGAGACGATCAAGCGGCTTGAAACAAGCACGTAGAATTTTGCTTCTGGCATGCATGCTTGAACGTTTACAAAGCTTGCTTGCTTGAGTCAAGCATTAACCTGCTTGCCCGTGCTTGATGTGATTTTATATTTTTTGCTTGACGCGACGGCTTGACACTACGTGTTGATAGTGTTCTCGACCGGCTTGATCAAGCATAGGCCAGTCGCGCGTTAGCAACCAATCATGGCGGACTACTCTTTGCCAGGCAACAGCAAAAAAATAATAATAACGAGCAACAGAACGAAAAAGAGTTTCTATTATTATTGATATCATTGTATCGAGACGCGCCAGAACTTTGGAATGTGAAATTACCATTTTACTATGATAAAAGTAATTGACACCAAATACGTTTCTATTTCTTCATTTTGTTTAAACTTAATGTTGATGTAAGAGCTAATAGCGCTTTGTACCTGCTCGACCACCTAAGCGGACGATCGGTTACGAAATGAATTAAAGTGCCTCTAGCTTGGCTTAAGCGGCTTGACGCGCACCACGTTGCTTGATCAAGCAAATACGTGCTTGTTTCAAGCCGCTTGACCGTCTCGGAACTCCTTTAGAATTCACCCCCTTAGGGTGCAAAATAGGGGTTGAAAGTTTCTATGGAAAATATTGAAAATCTACTTCAATTTCTATGAAATTTATTATCCGAGCTCCTAAATATAAATAACAGTCTTCTATATAAAAGGCTACAATATTATTTTTCCTACGGGAAAATATAAAATTCCCACGGGGAAACAATAATAGTTATCTAAAAGTTATGAGTATTGTATCGTTTTGCAATGCTAGAAACACTCATAGGTCGGAAGTAATTCCAGCACTTGATTTATTGATGTAATAGTGATAAATTACAACGGAAATCGAAAATTTTATGCAGAGACGGATTCCAAATAAAGATTCTTTCAAATCCCTAGTTCGTAGTCACTTCCTATCCACAAATCCTTAACCACTATACTGTGTTTTATATCCCTTTCCTATCACACAAGCAATTTTTATTTCTATTTCTTCCCCCTTCCCCTTGATTGTCCTTTTTCCTATTTCCCTATCTTAAGGTTGCCTGGAAGAGATTGCTTTTTGGCAATAAGGCCGCCTATTTGTACATTTTTTTTACATTTGTATTCCATTGTCATGAATATTTGTACAATAAAGGGTTTATTATTATTATTATTTTTAAAATAAATATATATTTCTAGTAATTTTTATGATTATATCGTGTAATAAATACGACAAGAAAAACCGTTAGCCGCGCGGCAACGGAAAACTTGCGCATCTTGTAGAAATCGTTTTTGTATGAAAATTATAACAGAAAAAAAAAAACTCGAGCCAAAAAGTTTATACGGCAATAATTGTTGCTCGTCGTCCTTCAAGGTGAAATTACAACAGTTAGACGTATATTACTATCAAAATAAAATTTTCAAAACATTACTTCGTGCGCCGTTATTAGCGCGCCGCCGAGAAAATTTACGCAATTTCTAACGTATATTTATTAAATTTTCACTATGGGCATATAATGATATTTTACATTTATGTTAAAGGTATTTTTAAGTAGATTCGAAATATAAATCGTTGTGCTACATTGCTTTCTTTATTGTGTATCTAACAATCATTTTATTCCAAGCGGACGCATTTTTACTTTGTTCCACTAAGTATCGGTTTCAAAAGGCGATTAAAAAAACAAAACACGTCGCTTAGTTGTCAAACAACCATAAGTTAATAGCCTGACTCATTGATTTTTTAGAAATGTAGCCGGCGTCGCCGTAAGTATAAACCTCAGATCATTTAGCCTAGGGACATGGTACGCAACAAATCGCAGTATACATTTTTCTGCCACATTTTGCGGGAGGCGAGGTAAACACGCATGGCACACTACGAAAATCTAGCATTCAATTACGGATACGCACACTATGAAAATATTACCTCACTATAAAAAAACATACACACACATCGACAAATTAACGTGTATCTACGCAATCGCCCGCAAATCATGCCCGTGTACTGTGTTGAGCTACTAACGTACCATTGTATTTTTCTATCGTAACGGCATAAAAATTACTTCAAAATTGTACCTAAATAAAACACGTTTATGTATATTTTATACTTACACTAGCTTCTGCGTGGACTTCAGAATTGGGTCTAAAGCATCGCTCGTTAACAATTTTAAATCTTCCCACGGGAACTATTTGAGAGATCATTAAGGAATATAAAGTACATGTCCTTTTCCATAGCATAGGTGACATGCATACCAAATTTCAAAGCTGTCTGCCCGCGGCTTAGCTCGTAAATAATTTTCAATTTTTCCTCGGGAACTACTTAAGGAATCGGAATAAAAGGTAGCTTATGTTCTTTTCCATGTCAAAGGCTACATGCATGCCAAATTTCACCCAAATCCGTTCAGCCGTTTTTGCGTGATTGAGTAACAAACATCCAAACAGCCACACTTTCATATTTATAATATTAGTAGGATGTGATAGTAAACGTCATAGTCTTGAAGATTTGAGTTACAGGATAGCCTTTTGCAAGAGGAAACTGCAAAATTAACCATTTTTGACGAGCTCTTACTTGCGATACGAAACGACACTTAATGGCAGCGGCCGCGCGTCAACTAGTTTTATATAACGTGTATGTATGGTCATATGGTCAACGTAAATTGGCAGAGGGGTTCGCCCAGCCTTGCCATCTCCCGTCTGAATGCTCTAAGGTATAAACATCTGGCCTCTGGATCAAAAACAAGGCACACAATGCTTATCGCAGCAATAAAAAATAGACGCGGTGTCAAGTGGCCGGCCCAGTGTTTTTTAATGCGCGCGGGTTCCGTCCCAGGGTTAACCGTCACAGACCGCCCAACTAGATTGTCAGATGGAAAAAAAAGTTTCAACCAACTAACGAGGTTGTCACTAAAGGAAAAAGTACTAACCATCCAAGCAGATGAAGTGGTTTGTCGGCTAGTTATAGACGGAAGATAAGTACCTACCGATCGCGCACTGTAGAGTAAGGAGTAGAGTCAACAAGCGTACTACTCTATTAATTCAAAGTATTCTACCAGTTTTAGTAGAGTAACTGTCTACACGTAAATTCATACTTTATTAGTAGAGTAATTGGATTACACCGTACGTCGCACTGATAGAACACTATAAATGCTCGTCTAAAAATTGTAAAATACACTTTAGTAAATGTGACTGTCTATCTGAAGGACGTAGAAAAGGTTCTCAAAGAAGAAGAAAATAAGAATAAGTGAATATGAACGAGAGATTGTATCTTTAGAAGAGATAGTACTAGGGGAGCATCAGCTGTGCTTTTAAAAGAGTTAGTTGAACAGAACTTAAAAAAATATAAATTGTCTATGAGAATGCAGCCAGAATTGTTCTACAATTTGTTTAAAATGGTCGGTCACAAAATTAGGAAAACGGACACAACAACTTTAAATTTTTTAGCGATCATTGCAGAATCACTATAGAAAGCCTTAATGTATCATTTCGAGATTCTTTCCCGATGTTTGTGACGCTATTTATGAAAGTGAATGAGTATATTAAGGTAAGTTTTATTCTATCAAAAACATAAATGTGAAATGAGAGCCAAGTTCAATATTAAGAATATCCGTTATTGACTTCGGATGGGTGCCACGTTCAGACTAATAATGGATTTTATGTAGGTGTCTGATGAGTGAGAGGGCACTTCCAATATCATATTTCCGCTCGAATGAAGTCTCCCATCAAAACCCGCACGTAGGGTTAAAGAGAACAGCCGAATAGGAAGCCAGTTCAATTCTGCACGAAAGTCAGAAATGTGATCAAATTTTCTCAGGTCAAAGACATATCGGATGTAAGCATTCTGCTGCTTCTCCAGAATAGTAACGTGTAATGACGTGTCACGGAATAGTAACGAAGATGATGCTGAAAAAGACGAAAGTGGGAGTTTTGAAATAATTGAGGACAAGCCACCAAAACGCGAAGTAGTAGTTTGTGAACATGTAATCAACAAAGTACGAGAAGTAGCAAAGCTGTTCAGCAAATCACCAATAAAACAAGCTGTACTGAAGAAATACGTAGAGAAAGACTTCCACAGAGAACTAAAATTAATAATTGATTGTAAGACAAGATGGTCTAGCTTAGCCGATATGCTCGAACGTTTTCTTAAAATAAAACTATGTGTTCGAAAAGCCTTAATTGATATAGGATCTGGAATAGATTTCACTGAATCGGAGTATACTACACTTGAAGCGATTTTCAATTCTTTTGGTATTATTAAAGTGACTTTGGAAGCTCTGTGTAGGTGAGACGCAACACTTTTCTCTTCATTCTTCATCTTATTTTTGAAACAGTCTCGAAAGTCTCGTTTTCCCGGGAATTTCGAGACTGGACCGAGTCTCGATTTTTTAGTCCCGGGACTAAAAAATGTATCGAGACTGAAGGCCTTGGTACCGACCCACCAGATAACTTAGAAACCACTGCACCACTGTATCAGAAACCAAAAGACGTTTTAACATAGCCAATAGTATGTCAAAATCAACAGTTGACTAGGTTTGGAAACTAAGTTATTCAAAGTAGGAATGCTTGTTAAAAGTTCATTAAATTGTTCAAGGGTAAGACCAAGCCAATAATGACGTAAATGTGGGTTCATTGCAGCAATATTATTAAAATCTATGTGCCTGTGGGTAGCTCTCTCCAGCATAGCAAACATGTCATTTTTTTCAATTTGAAAGCCAGTAAAATCAGTGAATGTAGCATTTAGCTCATCCCATTGATTACTGGTCAAGTGGTCCCGACAGATTCGAGCACTTCTTGATACTCATTGGTACTAAAAGACGATCAGTATGTTCACAACCGACAAAAATGCAGTGCTGGGAAGTAGCAGTAACTCTTTTGTATATTTGAGAATTATTTAAGGCTCAGTGTTTATACGTGGAACTTGTTGTGATGATGGTAAATGGTATATTAGAACAGGCATTGGAGGGGGTTCAGGGATTCCAAAGTAGGTGAAATTATTTCTAGAGCATTGTCTGGTCTGTTTGGATCATGAAGTACCGATCTTCGTGTTTCCCTTGTTGCCGCTAATCAGCAAGCAAGCACACCCTTTCCAAACGTGACACCAACAAAAAACTGTTTTCGAAGAAAAAGTTTAGATTTGATGACACGGACATGGTTTAGATGAGTTGGACAGTTGGACACCATCCTAAAATCATGTTTCGTTGTGAGCAGTCGAATGCAATAATGGATGTGTTCTCCGAGTTGCAGTAGAAATGTCATATCCAAAACAAATATTAAGGTGTCCATGTCCATACATGGGTGGCACATCCCCTTGAGATTCAGTAACACCATTCGCTCTTGCAAATATACACAGGATATCATCTATGGCAATCTGGACAAAAAATAGTAAGATTATTATTTATTCCCACAAAAATACTGTCTTTCCGTAGTCTGTTGTACAACCATTACTACATAAAAAAGATGAAAATCTATATTAACAATGAAAAACCTGATTTCAATGTTTATACTGAGGTTTATCTCCAATAAAAAGCGCATTAAGAATACAATAACTCACAGTCAGAATAAATACAATAACTTACAGGTGTTGGCGTTATCCAGGTAAGTAGAAGAACTGTCATTTGCTCATTTATTTCTTCGACTCTATACCGGCGTATATAAGGTGCTATAAGGATAGAGCAGTTGACACAGCGCTGAGAATCCCGAAGCTGTGTCCGATTTCTAGGTGGTGTAGACATGACACCGACAATAATAATTCACTTTAGGAATGAATTGTACCACAAAACAATCGCACTCTCGTCAATATGAATGAAAGTTAAAAGTCACTAACTAGGAAGTGTCCAATATCACACTAAAAATCAATAAAAAGAGTAATATATCACTAAAATATCTCACAAAACTTTTCTTAGTCGAAAAACTTAATAGCTTTACTGGGTAGTGTTATATTATAATACATAATGTATAACAAAATCAACAACGTATCGTAATAAAGAAAATAAGGAATAAACGCAACGTACTTCTCACAAATTAAATGGAGTGTATTTCTAAACTTTAATACATTTGCTAAACAATCAATTGTATTAAAGTCATACCACGGCATGACAGTTTATTATTTTTCATTACTCATACTCTGAAAGTAGATCTGAAGTTGCTTGGGAAGCGGGTTGAAAGTAGTACTTTTCAGCCCTAGGGAGAATCACTTTTAACTGACAGCTGTTGAATTATAAAACAAACTAGTTCTATTTTCACATTTCTATTGAACCATGTTCCAACTTTCTATACAGCGCGATGTAAAATTGAAATAACTTAAGTATTAATTAAAGAATAAGATTTTATAATAATTTACCTTCAACTATTTCTTTCAAATAATATGGATTTGGGCAAAATATTAAGCATGTTTTCAATGATGAAAATGAAAAATAATGGCTGAATAGCTGGCCGGCCACAGAATAAAAAACAAAATAGGCGGGAAAGCGACGATCCGATTTTCATTTGTTTTTTTTCGAGTTGAGTTTTGTTTATACTTTTGTATAGCAGAGATTTGTATTAATACAATTAGTTCATCTGATTCAGTTATGGATTTAACGCCTGTTTTCATAAAAGAAAAGACTAAAGCAGAAGTTTTGATTTATTAAAATAAAATTCACTAATTTTTTCTTTAGCTGATTCATGTTTTTATTTTTACTTTCCTTGTATTCCTAATGAAAACCACAGTGCTTACCCCGGGCTAAAGACTATTGGTATAATAGTCCCTCGAACTATTGGCGCCCGAGCGTAGTGAAGGCGCCAAGCCCCGTCTCGGGACTATTAATATCGTATTTTAAAATTATAATATTAAAAATAATATGTATTTTCGTTTATGTAGTGTAGTTTCGTTCTTAAAATTAGTTTGATTTGTTTTATTTGATAGTGAAATACTCTTAAGAAGGAGTATTACTATATTATTATATACATTATAATGTTGGTATGTAAAAAAACTGATGTTTAATTTAGTCATTTTAATCATGGTACTAGTATTAAAAGTCGTTTTGTAAGTTTAAGATTACGTTTTAGTAAAAAATGTATTCGCACATTAATGTAACGTTTCGTGATTGCTTTTATTAAATCAGTTACATGATTCGATGCTGGAAGTTGTCAAAGTTGATAACAACTAATGTCATCAAATAAGTTTTCGCCAACAAATCATATTCATCCAACAACGTATTGTACGTTTCAAACGTTTTTATCAGTTTGACCATGTTGCAAGGATCCAGTATTAGAACAATTGGTAATTTGGTAACCGGGGGGTTATTGTCTAAGAAAAAATCTATCGCGATCGCTTACAATTTGGCAGTCGCAGTCCATCCATCGCTCCTTTATAAAAGGAAGTCGGCGCAAAGTCTTGTGTTCACGGCGCAATGGCTGTCAAATTATAAGCGATCGTGATAGATTTTTTTCTTAGAAAATAATCTACCTGATGCTTGAAACTGATGTTTCCGCCCTCAAAAGAAGATCAAACGTTAATGCAACAATTCGAATACATGTCTCATGGACACGTTAAATACATTGTGTAACGAGCTCAGCTCTTTTTACAACTGTCATGCCGTCTACAAAAAAAATGCCACTGAAATCTAGAAATTTGCATTGAGAGCAGTAATCAAGAAAACTTCGCCTCTTTCTCCTCTGGTAGATGGTCACCCTCTAAGCCTGTTCCCAAATCAACATACCCATGAAACTTCTGGCCATTCCATTATATTTATTTGCGTATAGCCATTTCATTCCAAACTAATGTTGCTAACAACGGATAATTTAATGATTTTGCCTATAATGTTAAAGCTTCTAAAGTTAAATGTTAAATCTCCATGCCGTACTAATGCGGGCAAGCGAGCTCCGTTGCATCGAATGTTAGGCTCGTATTAATAGTCGCATCTCAAGTAAAAGCTCGATCTTGAGTAGCAGTTCTGATGTTTAATGTATGGCACATCTGTCAAAAATAACAGCTCAAGATCGAGCTCGCACTTGAGATGCGACTATTAATACGAGCCTCACTCTCTTTTCTCTTCTCTTATAATAAAAATTACATTTAATGTTTTGTGCCATGCCTCTACTAAATTCGTGGTACGGTGTCGTTCGCCTTTACAGTTCCAAATTCTAATTGGTATCGAAGGGTTGTTAAGCCAAAAATGAACAAAATAGTCATTAAAAAGTGTAATTTTTTCATTTTCTGGCACTATTTCCGTAATAGCCAACCACCCATCATCAACATGAATTATTGGTAAATGGACCAAAGCAGCACATTTGCTCACGTGATCTTTTTCCTTTTTTGTAGAAATATTAAGGTTTCTTGCTTTTTTCGTCAATGCTTGTCTGAAATGTAAGTTGCACCCTTTAATCTCAGTATCCGGTAAGCATGTTCGAAAGGCATTGATAACTGCTAATTCGAAATCCACAATAAAAAATGTGCCGTCAAAGAAGAAGACCTCACTCTCTTGGATTACTTTTCTACCGGCCGTTGATGAGAAAATAAGAATGCGGTCCTCTTCATTGTGATCAAATAACAAGAAGTCTCGTATTGTCCAGGTATTTCTGTGTTTAAATATGGTCTTTGTAACATCGAGACTTTTATTTCTCTCTCTGTATAACGAGCTTTTGATGCTATCAAAAGTGGGAATGTCATCTATCAGGTCATATCCCGCGTCTACATATCGTTTGACTGCCTGTTGATAATGATGTTAATAACCTTCTTGTGACAATCTTTCTTTAACATTGCAGATGCAGCGAGGTGTTTAGGTAAACAAGTGTGACGATCTTCACGTAAAATCCTTCGTCCCATAATTTTCAGCTTCGCGCCACAAGTTTTAGTGTTCTTGCACTTCCACATTTGTGTCCCATCTTTCGAGCTATGGTGAAGGAAATGATGTCGATTGCCTCTTATGAGTTTTTGTTTTTTATCTGGAACAATAACTAGGCTTTTATCCAGTAGCTGATGCCTTTTGTAGCCGAAATGTACGTACGCACGCATCTACCATCATTAACATTGGCTTTACATATTCGTAGTATGTGATTTTGTAGGTACAAAATTACATATTACGATTATGTAAAGCCAATTATATCAAAATTTACGCACCTACCTATCTACCTAGATAGGAAGGTACGTAAATTTGATATATTTAATTAATAACTATACAATATCCGTATTTTTAATACCCAACAAATTTCTCAAATAGGTACTAGTTTAAATTAAAGATCTGTTTTATGTAAATTTTAAATATAAAAGTAGGAAATTCTAGTTATAACTAGATAATTTAAGTTATAACAGAGGCAATTAGTAAAACTAGTTTTAACTAGAAAAATGGATTGTTATCTTTAAAGGGTTTAAATTGTAACATGTTTAAAGCTACTTACTAGGCCCTTCAACAAAAATGAACTCTGTGGGTACGCTAGGCCCCGCGCAAACGCCATCTTGATTTGCACTTGTTATATATTAGAATTTTATAAAGGGTAATAATAAAACATATAATACTTATATAATTATTTCTAAAGCTGTTTTCATTATTATCTTGTTTATTTACTTAACTTAAACTTGTTTTTAAAGTCTAAATCATAATAGTGTCTAGAGTTATCAAAATATTGATTATAAAAACAATAACAGTATTTATTTTGTAAACAATACGTATACCCCTGAAAAGGTTAGAACCTAATAAGAGTAATAATGTTTAACATGTATAATTGTATGTCGTATCTGTGATTACTTATTGTAAATAAGTAATTAAGATATTTTAGGTTTATGCAAATCTCATATTGATACCTTTTGACACCACGTGGTTTTATTAAATCCTAATATATATATAATGTTTTAAATACATCATGAATTGGTTCTTTCTCTGTACCTTTTCAATTGTAATTTCCACGTGGTTTAATTTCATAAAATACGATGCATCATTTATACACTCTAAATTGGGTATCGTATTTTTAAAATAATGTTTAGACTATTTAAAGAAAATAGGAAAACAAATTACATTATAATAATCATTTATTATTGAATAACAAGCCTATTTCCGGTGGAATGTTTGCGGCGCGATCTTGTTCCCGCCATTTTCTGTTAATATAAAGAGGCTACAGCTTTGCCATAGTCAATTTTGCTGTGAACAGTTTTTAAGTAACATCGATCTTCGGGAACAAGTTTGTCTTGCTGCTAGGCTGCTACTATACCAAGCTAAGTATTCTTTCGAATATTCTATTTCTATGTCATCAGCAACTTTGAATATTGTTTGTAAAAGTGTAACTCGTTAATTTCTGTATTTAATTACTAATAACTCGTTCTTTTGTTTTACTATAACTTATTACTTTTGTTTGTTATGTTTAATGGTTAATCATTTATTATTTTATTTCTATGTAATATGTACACCTTTGTAACTTTTATTTGAAAAGAGCAACCCCCGAGTTTCTCGCTAGCTCTTCTCGGGGAAGTCTGCATTCCGAGCTAGTAGTCGAGTCATTTTTAATAAAAATAATAATTCAATTTATATTTTCGTTTGTAATTGCATTACCTCATTATCTGGATTAGATTAAAATTGCATTGAAAGGCATTTACTAACTCAAAGACTAGGGGCCTTTCCTAACACACTCATATTTTTGTAAATTCACGCACTTCACTTTGCACCGGTTGTTATGCCCGCTAGAAGGGACCAAGGTCAACTGATAAGAAATTGCTGTCGCACGCGCCATCCCTGCATGCCACAGAACACAGAGAGTAAGTAGAAGTGGTAAAGCTTTTGAATAGTATTGGAACCGGTGTCGCCAAACGCACTCAAATAAAACAACAGTTTTATTATTGCACACTAATCAACTCTTTCCCTTATTGGTTCTTTAAAAGACATTTTGAAATTGCACTTTATGGAATCTAAATAAATCATAATCTTTCTACAACTCGATTACCAAAAAGCATTACAACAAAAACAACATTCTGCTTCCGCTATTACACGTAAGATGTCGTAAATTACCTAAAATTAGATTTGATACCCATATTGTAGGAGTGCATTAAAAATAATCGGTCCGCCATCTTAGATTTAGAATGACGTCACGCAGTTAACCATGCATTTTCAACCAAACTGAACATGTATACAAAATTTCAGCTCAATCGGTTAAAGATATCTGCTTCAAAATTGAGTTGCAAGATTTCAGCCGAACATACTACATACTTATGTTGCAAGTAATACAGGTTGTCCCAGAAGCCGACGTCAAGCCGAAAGCAGGCGGTAGACTAACTTATATATCATCAGAAAAATATAAAAAAAACTCATTATGTTATCAGAAAAATATAAAAAAAAATCCAAGTCACCTATTTAGAAAAAAAATCTAACATTAAAAAAAATCGATATAATTTACACCCTGTGACGGTTTTTTCACTCTTGTTGCTACAAATCTTGACTTTTCTAAACATTTTCTTTTGTTTTGTAATCCTGAATAATGTTTCTGTATACTCTAATCTAAAATTTAAAGCCAGCTGCTCCAAATTAGAAGAATATGCCATTTTTATCTAAATTAAATATACAAAATTAATTTTTCTCATTTTCAACATTTTCCCTTACTACGAGTATTATATTGTCATGGAAGTGTGCAGGTGGTAATATATTGTATTGATGCCAAGCCCACCTAAGATATCATATGATAATAGTCTATCTAAATTAAATATTCAAAATTATTTTTTCTCATTTTCAACATTTTCCCTTACTACGAGTATTATATTGTCATGGAAGTGTGCAGGTGGTAATATATTGTATTGATGCCAAGCCCACCTAAGATATCATATGATAATAGTCATCACATGAGCACAGCTTCCAACAGTTCGTTTTCCTATTATGGAGCTGCCATAATAGCCGCAAATTCTGTCCTCCCAATTATTAGATTTAGCTGATTTGAGCAAAACATAGGTGTAACATAATTTATTACTTTGATGTCTTGATCTGATCCTGCCTCTTAATAATACTGTCTTATGTGATGATGTAATGCCTGGGACATTTGAGATTACAAAACTTTCATTTATTTCAGTCAATGCCTTAACGCTAATTAAAATCTTTGATTTCAAATAACTGTAACTGTTAATGCTTTTCTTATTAATGAGCCATTAAAACTAACATGGTAATAACTAGGATTAAAAATGAAATAAAAGAGTTCTAATTAATTCCATGTAGATCGAAATAAGGTTTCTATTTTGCTAAATTATCCTCAGAGAGATTAGTGTAGGAGATTTTAGTGGATAAGATTAAGTTAAATCGACTTGTTAAAACTAAATGAACGCTCCAAAATGTTAAAAATAACATTTTTATAGTATACAGTGTGTCTTCATAAAGTGAACATATTGAAATTGGGGATACTATGCTTAATTTTATGGACGGAAAAAATAATATTAAAAAAATAGAAAATAAATCTTTAATTTTTATACAATTTTTAAAAATCTCCCTTGCTATGGTGACCTCCTTCTAAACAAATCGGTATAACTTTCAAACTAAACGATCAATCACGATGAAAGTAACTTATTACTGATTGGAAATAACAGGTTTTTTATGAAATTACAATTAGGAGAAAAAAGATGCTCTTAATTAATAATTAAGGTATGATTTGATCGAAAAACTGATTTTTTCTTATCAATTTTTACAGTAATTGTAAAATTTCTCAATAAAACACCCCCTTTATGTATTTTTTATTTCTTTAAGATAATCTACATCGTATTAGGTATTTAATGGTGAAAACAGCACAATCACAACGTTTGCTATCAACTATGACACTAAGGCCGTCCGGACTCGCTAATATTACTCTTTTAAGGCCCGATTTCACCAACAGGTACGCAAAACTAGAATAACTATACCGTAGATAAATTTATACTCTACATTTATTCTCGGATAACCCATTTTACGTTTCACCACATTTGGTTTAACTATTCTTCCAAATAGAGTTTTATTTTATCTATGTGAACGAATGAATGATAATGCTGCGAAATTAAATAGTACATTCTCTCCGTAATTCACATAGCCAATTAGCTGTTTTTTAAACTAGTAGGATTATACGTCAGTTACGACTACTGTCACTTTAGACAGCTTGCCAATCAGCTGTTCATTAGACGCCATCTTTCTTATTTATCCTAGTATTAAATCTGTTATACCGTCAAATTCGACGGTATAAAACTTATTCTCGGATAACGGCTTTATTCAAAGTACAAGTATTTGGTGAAATTAAAAGTGACCTATCTGAGAGTAACTCATGACTTTATCCTTGGTATAAAACTTATCTGACTTTGGTGAAATCGGGCCTTAGGCGTCTATTTGTATTTATAAAAATACACGAGAGTTCAATTAACATTATTTATTATTTAACATCAAATTTGGTTCCTCAAATTACTAACATTCAGTTACAAAATGTCTGCTAAAGCATAAGTTGTTCAAAGTGTCCACCGCTTTGTTGTTAACACAAAAATGGTATATAGCTTTGTATCTGGATTAATACTTTCTATCTCACCAATATAATATTTCATGAATGAATTGTTTTTGTAATATCTTGTTAAAACTGTTTGTTCTATATTATACGAATCTTCTGTATTGCTTAACATGTTAACATCTAGATCAATCTTTTTCAATAAATATTTTTCAGTTTCATCTAATTTAGTGTTACAAGCCTCATCATCTTGCATTTCTTTATCACTAGTCTGAAGCAATTCTTTGTCTTTATTTAGCTAGTCTCTAGCTTTTATATTATTTATATTATTCTCTTCATCACTGTTACTTAAAGTACCATGAACATTTACAAGAGTAACAATTTTATTAGGTAAAGCATTCTCACTGTCCTGACTATTGGATATAGATTTTGTGTATGAAGGTCGATTAAATATGGGACTACGGAATATGAAATATGGAACAAATTAGTATGTTTATTTATCTCAGTAAGCTCTAGAAGTGAGTTTTCTAAAAATCTGAATAAAGTATTGTCTTTAGTATATTTGACGTCTGACAAGAGAGTTACTTTTGGCATTTTAATTTTAGAATCAGAGTCGTTTTCTGCAATTTTTGTAAACGCAACAGGTATTTCACTGAGTGGTGCTGTTGATATGTCATTGAGATCAATTTGAGGATTGCCTTTGTGTACAGAAATATTAGCAACGTTGTTTGTTTTATTTTTTGAACATTTTCCCTTTTTTTTTTGATATTTTTTCGGCTTCTTCGGTTGATACCGACTTCCCTGGAGTAATATGATTTTTTTGGTTTTTACCACCTTTCAATGGTTTCGATTGTTGACTAGCCTGTAAATAATTCAAAAGGGATGTATAAAAATTTACTTTTTTCTTCTGTTTGACTTCAGGTGTTTTGTAGGTGACTTTAGAAGGGACTTTAAATGGCCAAATAACCGCTGCTATAAATCCACTTTTTAAGTTGTCTTTGTTATTGATGTCTATTTTCTCCATTGACTCTTTTAAAAGTTGAGCGAAATGGCATTGTTGATTGAAAAAACACTAGGGTTTGGAAGTTTATATTGTAGCAAAATTTTTCACCATTCCCTCTTCATTGTCCAAAAAAAGCCAAATCTAGGGGCTGTGTCAAGTGTATGGCATTTCTTGGTAAAAACACAAATTTGATTTCATTTTCTTGACACAACTAAATTGACATTGAGATGCGACGACAAGTTATCACCTATTACAAGTTTTGTCCCATTTAAGACATTGGCCCAAGGTAGAACTATCGATTCAAACCAATCATCAAACATGGCCATGTCGAACCAACCGGACTTGGTTCTGTTGTAGCGTTGGGAGGCCCATCTCGACACCAACGCGTCCATAAATGTTCCGCCTTATACACGACGTACAGAGGTAGGCAATGACCATTTGCTGTACCAGCAAACATTATTGATGCAGAAGTTTTAGTTGAATTTACTACGCGTTCCGGATGCTTAGTTCCTCTTTTGAAGATAGCTTTGCTAGCAACCGGGTCATCACTAAGATTTGTTTCATCAAATTTGTTCTGAGGTGGAATGTTTTCAAGAGGATTTTCCAGGTTTTTGTATAACTCGATCATTTCTGACACAGATTTTTCGGCGCGACATCGCTTAATATTTTGAGTAGCTCGCTGAGTAAAATCATGCATGACGCGTTATAAAACTACGTACACATCTCAGATTATTGTTCTGAGATGTTAGGCGATCGATGGTACCCATCGATCGCCTGGCATATTATAGTCAAAAACTTGTAATCTGTCATTTTTTCTAAATAATTGTACACGTTCTGGGCACCGTTCCCTTGGGCCCGCAGCTGCAGGACATTTATTATTTATAGGTTGTTTTATTGTATTTATATTTTAGATTTAAGAAATAGTTAATAAGTGTTTTAGGATTGTATTTAATTAGTATAGTGTTTTATTACCTATTGTAATGTTATATTAATAAATATATTTACTTATTTCATTGTACACGACAATACGCAAATCCACTAAAGTCAATGGGGAACCAAACTCAGCTGATAGCTTGATAACATTAGCTATATGTTTTTCTTCATCTGCCGTTATATTTGTAGGTCGGCCAATAGATTTTTCATGCATATTTCTACATTTCTTAAGAATGATGCGCATAGGAGTGCCGAATTGTTTCTCCGCCTCGTATGATGATTTTTTTACATGTGACTAAATCAACTACCACATTTAACATTTCTTATGAATTGTGAATAATCGGAGTAACTTCTAGCACCTGGTTTTCGCCTATTCTTTGCTTGCTTGCCCATATTATTTGAAATCTGCCGAAACAATACGATAACATACTATAATTAATATAGAAACAAATCCATTAGACAACGTTAAAAATATCGAGACAGATTAAGTTTACTTATAGAAATATCCGAGTTAAATAGCAAAATACCAAAATAATTGCACGAGCGAAACCACGGTCGACTACGAGGTCAATGAAAAAAAAATAAAGTGGCATCCCTAACCCTAGGTAATGTGGAGTAAATTTTTTCTATAACCAAGCACAACATTGCCTCCTATGATTTGACTATTTAAATGCGATTTAGAGCAGAAAAACTCATAAAAAATATAAAAGAGCATATTTTCTTTGCTATACAAAATAATACGCTATTAAACTAAGCATAAATAATCACAAAATGAAATTTCCTCCCGAGCCGGTAAAATGTGTCTATAATTGACATTAAAACAAACACTGACGGTTTATATTTATTTTTTTGGACAGACATGTAATTCAGTGTTGTCATAAGATTGTTGACGTGCATTAAGTATTACCAGATACAATAAAAACATTCCCCAACTGCAATAATTTTGCATTCTTAGAATTCAGGCGATGTTGAGCACTGACGGCAATCTTGTAGCATTTTACGGTACGGTACGATACGGTGACCTATTTTTGAATTACTAAATAATCAGCGATAACTTTGAGGTCACGAATTCCTAAACATCCTATTTTTGAAAGTCGAACGCAGAGCTGCCAACATAGATAAAGTACACATATACATAAGGGTTCAGTTCCACGCAGAATGTAGCCGTTTTCGGTATATGCCGGTTATTATACGGCTAAAAGTCATTGCAACTAGGCCAAAATATAAGAAAATAGTGGTCTAGGTTTGTTTGTGACACAAATTTAAAAGATTTCAAACTTATTTATTTACTTATTTGAGAAATTTTAAATCCAACTCCAGAAAACAGAAAACCAAAGTAATGTAAGTACTTTTGGTTCTATTCTGTATCTACATTTAAGTAGCTATTTTCTAGTAAATACTTTATATGTACAGGGCGTCCCACGGCTATGCTACATGGAGGGGAAGTACATTAAATACTGTAGATAGAAAATTTTACTGAAAGAAGACTTAATTTTTATTTTAAAAACAATACGAACTGTATTCAAAGAATTTTAAATAATCGCCTGTGTGAACCGGGAATCGAACCCGCTGAATTTGGAAAAAAAAAACAAAACTTTACTGTACCGATCGAAAGGCTCAATCATAAGCATTTATTTCTCCTCAATAACTTGGCATCTAAAATAAAAGGAACATCATGAAAATTGACATTTAATTTACAATATTGAGGTATGTGTACATTTAACTGCAACTTACAATCAATTTAATTTATTAAATGCTCAAAGTGTGCCCCTTCTTGTTGTATACAAATTCTAACTCTTTTAATAATTTCGCTTCCCGTTGATTTCTTAATTTTTTCGTGGTGAATGTTTCAAATAATATTTCTAAGTTCAGTTTGTTATTCCAGCACACTCTCATACTGTCTCTTGTAAACTAAATCTTTTACATAACCCCACAAAAAATCCAATGGAGTCAGATCCGGGGATCTTGCAGGCCATCTGATTGGGCCATGAGTACCGATCCAGGAAGGAAAATGTTCATTCAGAAAATCCTTTGTTCTCCGACTGTTATGAGCTGGAGCCCCGTCTTGCTGGAGAATGAGGTTTCGTCGGTCTGCATCGGGAATATTATTAATCTCACTCCTTAAAATCTCAAGTATTTCTATGTATATTTCCGAGTTCAGATGCCCTTGATAAAAATGTAATAAGAGGACCCGGTTTTTTATAACCAACAGCTGAATGAAAATCGCACTTGATCATTAGTCTCGCGGATTCGTAAAGGATTCTGCCTGGACCAAAAACGATTATTTCGCCGGTTGTACATACCGTTGTTACTGAAGTTTGACTCATCTGACCAAATAATGTTATTCAGAAAATTTGGATCCTCGCTGATGAGCCTCTCCATTTCGTGGCAGAATATTACTCTTCTTTTGGCATCACCCGGGCGTAACTTTTGAACTAAACGCCCCTCAACATAACTCTTGAATTTGTATTTTTTCAATACGCGGTGTATTTTGCTTTTTGAAAGACCCATATCAACTTCACCTTCCCTCACTGAGCTTTTCGGGTTGGCCTCATAATAAATCAAAATGTCTAGTTCATCATCATCAAAATTTATTTGCTGCTGTGGCTGCGGTAAACGAACATCAAAACGTCCTAAATTTGTCAAATTATCCGCCAACCTTTTCAAAACGCATCGACCTGGCGTTACTCTATCTGGATATCTTTCGCGGTACCACTGCAATGATTGTGATATGTTTTTGTGATTCAGAAAGTATACTTCAATTAAATCTAAACGCCATTCCATTCCATTAAACGCCATCGCTATGGTAAGTAAAACAACAATTGCGTGAAACTGTAAAATTAAAACATGGACGAGACGTTTAAAAATGGAATACATTTTCTTTTTATTTTATAATCAGCCAGTCGCGTTGTAATTGTGAACACACAAAGAGTTGCATACAAAGAGATGTAATACAATTATGTTCCTACCAAATTATTACTTTATCATACACTGATAATAGGGAAATTATAATTTCTCAAGTGTGTACTCATTAGTAATACATTGAAACGATAAAGTCAGTATAAGCATGACAGTCACAGAAAAGGCTATCCATTAGGTTTTCTGAACAAAATTGTAAATTAAATGTCAATTTTCATGGTGTTCCTTTTATTTTAGATGCCAAGTTAATAAGGAGAAGTAAATGCTTATGATTGGGCCTTTCGATCGGTACAGTAAAATTTTGTTTTTTTTTTCAAATTCAGCGGGTTCGATTCCCGGTTCACACAGGCGATTATTTAAAATTCTTTAAATACAGTTCGTATTGTTTTTAAAATAAAAATGAAGTCTTCTTTCAGTAAACTTTTCTATCTACAGTATTTAATGCACTTCCCCTCCATGTAGCATAGCCGTGGGACGCCCTATAGTTTATTGCTATGTGTTCTACATGCTTACAGTAAACCGTAAAAGTTACTTAACTAACCAATTTCATATTTTCAGATGTCTACAATATAAAAGAAAAAAGCATTTAACACAGCAGCAAAAATCAAAGCTTATATGTTTGCTGCAAGAAAACCCGCTTTTAAGGAGCGGAAAATTTAATGCCAATTATACTCAAAAAGATGCGGCATCAACGTGGCAACGCATAGCCGTAGAATTAAATGCCATGCCTGGAGCAAATAAAGAATGGCAAGCATGGAGAAAGGTAATAAAGATAAAGTATATAGATACTATCCCTACTAATATTATAAATGCGCAAGTAACTCTTGTCTGTTGCCTCTTCACGCTCAAACCACTGAACCTATTTTGATAAAATTTGGCACAGATACAGAATAGAGCTTGGGACAGGACATAGGCTTCTTTTTACCACAGGAAAATTTCTTATCCTGCAGGAACAATCCTTTTTTGCTGCAGCGATAACAATGTCTAAGCGGGAAATCCACGCGGACGGAGTCGCAGGCAAAAAATAGTACTAATATTAGGTCCTTACATATGAAATTGGCGTTTTGCCGTACTGGGCACTTTGATCTCAAATATATCCTCTATGGTTAGGAATTCCAAGTTCAAATTTATACAGCTATTTACTCATGTATTTATGTTTCGAAAATTACAATTCACTTGTTTTTTCCTCAATTGTCTTTTTTCTTTGCGTCACTCAGTTTACAAAATGGAAAACTTGAAATATCGCGTTATTTACGAGTACGAGTTCCACCGTGGCACCAGTGCTGCAGAAACTGCTCGAAGGATTCCGTTCTGGAAATTTCGACTTGCAGAACAAACCCCGTGGACGGCCGGAGACCAAAGTTGATAATGAAGAATTGAAGGCTATTGTGGAAGCGGATCCATCGCAAACCACGTCTGAGTTAGCTGCAGACTGCGGTGTTAGTGATAAAACTGCTTTAATCCACTTGAAGTAAATTGGGAAGGTGAAAAAGCTTGAAAGGTGGGTACCTCACGAATTGAGTGAAGCAAATCAACAAACGCGCGTTGACTGCTGCGTTGCATTACTCAACCGGCACAATAATGAAGGGATTTTAAATCGAATCATTACTTGTGATGAAAAGTGGGTCCTGTACGATAATCGGAAGCGCTCATCGCAATGGCTGAACCCTGCCGAACCAGCCAAACCATGCCACAAGCGAAAATTGACTCCAAAAAAGTTACTTGTGAGCGTTTAGTGGACTAGTGCTGGTATCGTTCACTACAGCTTCCTTAAATCTGGCCAGACGATTACGGCAGATGTCTATTGTCAGCAACTGCAAACCATGATGGAAAAGCTAGCTGCTAAACAACCGAGGCTGGTCAACCGCTCTAGGCCACTGCTGCTTCATGATAACGCTAGACCACACACTGCACAACAGACGGCTACCAAATTAGAGGAGCTTCAATTGGAATGTCTAAGACATCCACCGTACTCTCCGGTCCTTGCTCCAACAGATTACCATTTTTTTCGACATTTGGATAACTTCTTGAAAGGGAAAAAATTCAACTCCAATGGGGCAGTCCAAACCGCCTTCAAAGAATTTATTGATTCCCGTCTGAATGGTTTTTGTAGTAAAGGGAACGATGAACTACCTATGAGATGGCAAAAGTGCATAGATAGCAATGGTACATACTTTGATTGAATATTATATTTAAAAAATCGACTTTATGTTCCTCCAATACAAAACGCCAATTTCATATGTAAGGACCTAATATAATACTTACAGTGCAAAGTTTTTTCCAGAACTGGCAAGATATTTACTCTAAAATTAAGGCCAAACAAGCAGTCATCAATAGAAGCCGGAGACAAATAGGAGGTGGTACCCCACCTCCCCCTCTTACCCCTTTTGGAGAGACAATCTCCAGCTTAATTAACCCTAAGGTTGTGTCAGGGCATGAAGAGTCTGTGGAGTCAGCAGTTGTTTTTAACTTTGACTCTGAAATTATATCGGAAGACTGTGTTGTATAGCAAATCAGTAAGTGCTCTTGGTAATCATACTGGAACTTTACAATTAACCCTATTGATAATAATAATATGATGAATGATTCCAGTGCTTACACATAATTTATAATATTAATGACTTTTTAAAACAAAATCTTGTTTTGTTACAGTTAATTTAGAAGAAGGATTTTCAGCCGATCAGATAGCCGTTACTTCAACTGAACAGACAGCTGGATCTTCAGCCAATCCAACAGCCAGACCTTTAGCAGAGCCGGCTACAACTCATCCACAAAGGCAAAGAAAAATTAATATTAAAACATTATTAAAGAGAAGTATGAATTAAAAAAAAACAATATAATAAGGAAAAATTAGAAATATTGAGAGAAAAAATAAAAAATTAGAAAATATACACAATTCAATTCTTGTGTTAGCAAATGCTTTGAGAGAAAGGAATGCTAGAACTGATTAATCCTTTAAGTTTTTAAATTCAGTTCTAGTTTCTTTCACTTAAAGCATTTGTTCAAAGCGGTACAAAGATTCTTAAATATTAAGGAGTTACCATGTTTTTTAGTTTTCTAAATTATTGACTGTTATGATTTAATTTCTATATTGATTGATAAGTAATGATTAGTAAATTTGTTGATTAGTTGTAATTAGTAAGCCTGTTGACTTATACATATTATATGAATAAAAAAGTTTAATATTATTTTGTACTGATTTGCCGAATATTGATCTCTTATGTTAGCAAATGATTTGGAATGCTAGAACTGATTAAACTAGTAAGCCTGTTGACTTATACATATACGAAACAAAAAAGTTCAATATTGTACTGATTTGCCAAATATTGATTTCTGTGCTAATTTAAAATTATTTAAAAAAATGTTATTATATTAATAAGTAGGTAGAAGAATAAAAGATTTACATTTTTGAGGTTACCTTTTATTTTAATCAAATTATCACACTGCAGAAATTATTTCAGATTTTTACAGCTATATTCGTGTGGCTACTAGAAAATCCACGAAGCATAGTTTTAGAAGTAATGGTACTATAAGTTGGAAATGAATTACCTACTAAACTATTAAATTGCTAGATAGTACTGCTACAAGAATATTAATCCACACAAATGTAAATAAATCGAAAGTAACTCATTTTGCCTCTTCAAACTAAAATGTTAATATGCATAGTTTCCTCATGATGTTTTATTTCACTGTAATATCAGTTTTTCTAAGGAAAACAGTTGTAGGTAAGTACCCGAACAACCTGGATGACGGGCTTTAGAAGACAAAACTCAGTGTCCTTAGTCAATCAGGAAACTTTTTCAATTGTAAATTAAAGACTTACTTATATTAAGTAAAAGTTTATATTATTGAATGTAATTATTTATAATATGTTTGCGGAAATTTTGTCCGCCTTGCAACTCACTACAAGCTTGGTTGCCCTCGACATCTGATTGTGCGTAATTAATAGTGTACATGCCAAAATCTAGCTCATCATCATCGTCACTATTGTTGTCAAACTCCACATTATTACTTATACATATATTATGGAGCATAACACATGAATTTATAATTTTGAATGCTTTTTCTGGAGCATAATGTAAAACTCTGTGCTTTAATAGCTTTAAACATCGAAACCGACTTTTCAAAACACCATTGCATCGCTCGATTGTGGAACGTGCACTCATGAATGCTTTGTTATATCTTTCCTCTGCAGCACTTTGTGGTTCCGGTATTGGTATATGCAACCACCACCGCAAAGTGTAATCACTGTCTCCTGCAAATCAAAAATAATATAATACTCATGTCATACATGTGTTACCAATGAGATAATATGATCCACCTCGCTGGTGAATTTCCTTCATCACAGGTAGTACCCTGCTCTGATTCCATATGAAGCAGTCATGTGTACAGCCCGGAAATTAATTATTTTTAAATCTGCATCACATATCTGTAACAAAAAAAAGGAATGTTAAAATTGTATGTAGGTACAACCTGCATTTTCAAAATAAAATATTATACCTACATACCAATTGAGTGTTAATAGAATGGTAACCTTTACGGTTCACATAACTCCTCGCCTCATACTCTTCATTATTTGGGGGAGGAAATATGGCTACATAGGTGCAGTCTATACTTCCAACAACCTCAGGCAATCTATACAAGTCATAATATCTGCAAACAATAAAAATAGAGATTAAATTATAACGTAAAAACTTTTTGACATTTTTATATAGTAGGTATTAATTTAATAGATCTATGTCAATTTGTCAATCTCGGATAAAATAATAATAAAACATTTATTTGTAACATGATCACAAACATTGTTACTTATTATCCACCAAACTGCGAAGCAGTTTGTCTGCGGGTTTAGGGAAAAAAATTATCCATGTACTCGTATGTCTTCATAGGAAACATTTCAAATTATGTCAAAATTACTATTGCTTACATTGCCAGTAATGAGTCTGTAATAATTACTAACCTTCTGGCAATAGCATCGATTTCTTGAGTACTGCGAGGAAATTTGACATATTTATTAAATATGTTGGGTTGATTCATTGCATCAACCACTTCAGTTAATGCAACTGAAACCGAAGCCTGTGAAACATTTGCGTTTTTATGATTTCCAACACATGTCTGGTATGAGCCCTTAGCAAAGAAGTTAAGAGCAATAAGAACCTGAAAATAAAATGAAGTACTCACTGGAATCCATATTACACATTTAATTTATATGGTACTTCTTAACTTTATAAATGGGCAGGAGAATATTATGGGTGTATAAGTAGCCCTCTACGATTATAAATAAGATACTCCACGATAATAACATATATACGTACTCACCTTCATTTCTGCAGTTAAGTCACTAGCTCTGTTAGGAGTTCTTATGAATGGTTTCAATTCCTCTATAAGGGCCAACACCAAAGGCTTTGTAAGCCGGTAAGATTTTTTAAAAACTATTTAAGAAGACTGACTGAAAAATCAACACACATCAACTTCAAACTTGTCAATATGTTCTCTAAACAAAACACAGATAACGTTTCCACAGTTATGACTTGTTTACGAGTGGGTGAGGGCACTCGTAATGAAATCACATCCGCGACTAAGGTACTACCTTAGATTGTTGGATTGGGAGAAGAGTTCTCTGTAAAAAGTTATGCGTGATCATACATAAAAAAAATATTCGCGTCGAATTGAGTACCTCCTCCGTTTTTTCGTCGGTAAAAATATCGGCGAGTACGGGAAATACAGGAGAACCCATTGCCACACCATTATAATGTACAAAGAATGCTACATTCTACATGAAATAGCCAGATGTCAGGCAATGTTCGAACAACTCTGCATACTCAATAGGCATATCATTTGTAGCTAGTCTTTTCTTTGTTATTTCAATGCAGTCTTTCACAGGCAGGCGCGTAAACATAGCGAACATCAAAACTAACCATAGTTTTATAGTCAGCAAATCCTTAATATCACTGATGGTAGGAATCTTTTACATGTGCTGTGGTATTTCCTCTAAGTGGTACGAGGACCTTCAGCTACGTGTTGAGCTAAACGGTAAGTAGGCGAATCAATCTGACTTACTATAGGACGTAGCGAAGCATTGTCTTTGTGTATCTTCGGCAGCCTATACAGTTTTGGTGGTTTGGGGCATGATGGCAACAAGTAATAGCAGCAGCTTTCTTCAATTCCTTATAGTAGGCCTTGTCACCTTCCAAACCTGCCAATCTGTGTCTCTCCTTTGCCTTGTTACGCAACCTCATAAGATACCCAACATTGCTCTTGATCCAGGGTATCTGACGATTCTGAGCGTGATTCTTTCTGATCTTATTGTTTTTTTGGTATTTAATTGATACATTGGCTTGTTCATCGTTATTTTGTCTTTGGATTTCGTCTCTTGTATTTGAACTATGTTATGTGTCTCACCTGGTTTTATAATTGGCTTCAAAAAGCTCAACTCTTGATCATATTTGTAAGGTGTTTGTTTTGCACCAGAGCCTCTTTTTGTTTCTTTGTTTTCATTTAATGTTTTCTTCCATGTGTCTCTTAATTGTATCCAAAAAGTAAATTAAAAATTTAGCAGGAACTAACTGTTTACAAACACATACACACGCACGCGCGCGACAACACACACGCACACATTCACATATGCACAGACATACAGACACACATTCTTCATCGTAACTAATATTGTGAACTATTTTTCTATTTTGCGTTAGAACTTTTCTATGAAGATCTTCATTTTAGTTATCGAATGGACAAGTCAAAAACAAAAATTCAAATATTTCCAACATCATAGTAAAGGGTCTTCCAATAGGGACTTCCGAACTTTGACAGTTGATAGCGGCCATCTTGTTTAAGCTACATCTGTCAAATTGGCTGTCAAATCATCAGTCTGTTTTGCCAAATCTCCGACAGATATCTAAGACAGATATAGCATTCAACAACACGTGCAAATTTTTTTTTTTTTTATCAAAATGGGTGTTCTGTTCTGGCAACGTTCCGCGCGCTTCGCCTTTTTACGGTCGCCACAATCGTCCTACCAAGAGGACTATTCGCAGTGTGGTGGGTAAATTTGAGTCCACTGGTTCAGTAAACGATCCATGAACTTCTAATGCATTCCGAAAAAGTCACTGTTTGATGTCCATTTTGGGCTGGCGGCGCCATCGGTCCATACTTCTTTGAGAACGATGTTGGTCAAGCCATTACTGTTAACGGCGAGCGCTATAGGTCCATTACCAACTTCTTTTGGCCTGAATTGGATGAAATGGACACCAACGACATGTGGTTTCAACAAGACGGCGCTACGTGCCACACAGCTCATGCCACATTAGATATTCTGCACGAGCGATTTAAGGGCACGGTCATCTCACATGGAGGTGATGTGAACTGGCCACTGAGATCGTGCGATTTGACCCAATTAGTCTTTTTTTGTGGAGTTTTCTTAAGTCTATGCAAATAAGTCACAAGCCACAGTGGCCCCCAAAGCTAACATAACCCATGCCATCGGTCAAATTCAGCCTGATTTATGCGCCAGAGTCATGGAAAATTGGACATCTCGGATGCGTGCGACCCAGAGAAACCGCGGCGGACATTTGAACGATGTTATATTCCACACATAATGGCATCGATAGATCTTTCAAAGGAATAAAAAATTTCAATGATATCACGCACACACTTTGTTTTATTTAAAGTTAAAGATAGGAAGCGCTTAATGAAAGACCCTATAGAAGTGGCACAAAGCATATGGGATAATTTGGGTTATTGCCCGTGGTTCACCTATATGGTTCACCTAGGTGTACTACAGGAAAAAGTAATACCCCTTGGTTCACTAGTAGGTCTATAAGCATTTAATTATAAAGTACGAAAGAAAATTGAGGATTGGCATTATAACATTTCATCGAATTACTAAAACATTTCATCGAATTACTGTAATGTACTGCAAATTCGTGAAACGAAACGTAATTTCGATACTTTTTTAGTCTAAAACCTAGAAAATCCTTATAAAAATGCGTTTCCGGCAGACGAAATTGGTGCTGGGGTGACACCCATATACCACCCCCCTCCCCCCAACACCCCCACCAGATACCAAAATAGGCTACCGTTTTCTAAATGTTTACCAAGATAATAACAAGTGTACGGTATTGCACCGCACATTGCCATTTCATGCGGGTCAGCATAATTTTGTATATCGCACGTAACTAACGTCACTTAGCAAGAAGTCGTGCGACCAAGCGCACTCTACCACCTATTTGTAAACAAGTACAAATAAACGTATTTTGGAATCGTCAAGGTATTCTCATTCATCAAGTTACTCAAATATATCAATGTGTTTGTGCAACAAGGACAAGGCACGAACAACAAGTATTAACGCAATTTTTCTAAGACTAAACCCAGTAATATTGTTTGATAATAGTTGCATCTGAATATTCTGTATATAGTCATCATTTTCGATGTGGACTTTTTGCCTTTTTGACTTTGAACCAATAGTCTTACTAAATTCTTCGTTCTTCTGTTTATTTTCTTTTCCAAATATGAAGGGTGACTCTCCAATACGTTGGTGGTTCGATTCGGCTTTGGCCGAAAACAGATAGTATTTGGCTAAAATTGCTACTTAGCCAAAATCCATTATTTAAAAAGCGTTTCATATTTAATCCACACTCTAGGGCTTCAGCTTTAATGTAGTCTAAACCATCACTCAAAAGTTCTTCTGGTGAGAGTGGAAGAGCTGAAGTCAGACCAATGATTCGTTTTTGTCCCTTTGACTTAAGTTTTAATTGTTTGCCTCGCTTAATAGTGAAAATAGCAGCCAGCTATTTCTGTAGGTGGAAAATCTACTTGAACGGCATTCATTGCACCTTTTTCATAATCGCAATGGTACTTGATAGGTGTAAAATTGCATAATTGTAATTTAATCAAATAAAATAAAATATTGAAAGTATCTTGTGTTTTGTTCGGTAATAATGCAAAAATCTAAGGCACGACATTAGTCGTCGGTACTGTGTGTGGCGGTGTGACCTCCATGCGTCTGTGACACCGCATTTCACCTCATTGCGTAGACATGCCCAATGGCAAGCAATGTCACACTTTTAAATATAGAATGAGAATATTCTAGAATTCTAGACGAATAAAAGACGATCACCAAGAGTACCTGACACATTGTAACCTGAGACGTGGTAAAGAGAGTTGAGTAATAGAACAGATTGAAATATATCTAAATGGTTTAAATTAACGTCACAAGTTCCCAACGATCCCGGAGCGCGCGTAGGGCGCTACAGTACAGAGCTACCAACATCACCATGAATGCTGTATAGCCTGTATAGTTGATAAAATGGGGATAGGCAGCATTTAAATGTTCCATCACCCATGAACTCTGATGCCCCGGCCACACGTTTGCTGTTTGTCACAAACACCAAACATATGCCAAACACCAAACACAAATACCCAACACAAACAAGCATCCCCACGCTTGGCGAACGTGCTAGTCTATTCCGGATTGGCAAACATGGCGGACGACGAGCTTGTTGTGGCAGCGATTGCATTTGGATTGACCTATTTTCATTTTAAAAAAAGCAAAATGAAATGATACGTAAAAGAAGGAAACGCAGATGATGGTGGATGATCAAAATCCATAGAAATCGTACAAGGTATGTAAGTACAGAATACTTCCCAATACTTAATGTAATTTTTAGGGTTCCGAACCTCAAAAGATAAAAACGGTACCTTTATAGGATCACTTTGTTGTCCGTCCGTCTGTCTGTCTAGACGATTTCCTCAGCAATGGGTAACGCTACGAAGTTGAATTTTACGTGAAAAAAAAAATCTGATTTTTAACCCAACTGGTGGCGCCATCTACCGCGTACATAATTAAAATTGACGTCTCTTCTTTTTTCCTCCCACCCTCACTGAGTGCACCTATTCATCGGCGTAAAAAAAAAAAATAATGGCCGGTTGTTGCTCCACGCGCGTCGTGCTAGCTTGATGTTCCCGCGATCTCGTCGCAATTAAGGGACGAATCCCAGTCAAAATTTAATACCGCTATCCGCCCACGCATGAACTGTGTGTGTATAATTCCTGACATTGTGTCTATGTAAGAAATAAGTAGTGACAGAGGCGTTCGTGATTGCCGGCCGGCGAAGAACACGTGGGTTGAGGAAGACCCCGCAGGTTGAGCACCACCTCCCCCTGACTACCGGGAGAACAGCAGAGCATCGATCAGGTTGGTGCACTCAATCCTTCTCACACATCCCGATTATTTATTGGTCCGAGCCCGAGACGTGTTCAAATATTTTATAAAACCACCACCACCGGGAACTCATTGGCGCCTCCACTATTCTGGTCCTTCAGCCGAATTGTTCCACCCGCCCTTATTAGATTGGTCTAATAAGTGTATAATTCAATTTGTTTAAAACAACCTAACAATTTACTATGCATACGCCGCGTCAGCCATTACGACGTGTCGCGTTCTAGGAAATTTATAGTATTATTTGTATTTATTTTGTTCATAAATTAGCACTTCATTTACTAAACATAGATATTAATTTAAACCTCATTGTTTATCGTAACCACATTATTTGTTTGTCTGCCATCCGTTTCTTATATCAATCGTTAGCATAAAAATTATTTAATTTATTTACAATGACTAACAAACGGGAGAAGCACCTATCTGTACTAGAATGCAGACGTAACGCATTATTCGAATGTATGCAAAGGGCCTATGACCTTTCGAGAACGTTAGGTACAGGCGGCGATGCAGCCGTCGAGACGTTCCTCGACGCTGCCTGCAACATAGACACCATCAGAATGGAGTTTCAATCCACTTTGGATGAGCTCAATGTCGCGGAGTTCCGCGAATACTCTGACTACTTCCGGTAAGAAACGAAGTGAGTAAATTGATACAATGATTATGGTTCTAATATTGTTATTGGGTAATAAATAAATTATGAATCTAATTATGTGAATTATTAATGTTACCGATACTACCAGCAGCATTCCCAATTCCTTTGTCAGTAATGGAGTTTCAATCCACTTTGGATGAGCTCAATGTCGCGGAGTTCCGCGAATACTCTGACTACTTCCGGTAAGAAACGAAGTGAGTAAATTGATACAATGATTATGGTTCTAATATTGTTATTGGGTAATAAATAAATTATGAATCTAATTATGTGAATTATTAATGTTACCGATACTACCAGCAGCATTCCCAATTCCTTTGTCAGTATAAATAGCGTTGTGTCGACTCAGTGGTAATAATGGTATTGTACTGTGTCGGTATTTTAAGAATGTTATTCTGCTTTGCCTATAAGGCAGACATGTGGCTTTTCTCTTGTAACTTGTTCAATTCGGTTCTGAACATCATAGTGATCGGGTGATAAAAGGCGAGACCTGGGAGCGAAGAAAGGTGCAGCAGGTGAGAGTGTGAACTGGCCAAGTGGCGGGGTTATAAATAATAAAGGGATATATTATGGTAAGTGCCTGATGGCTTAGTTAAGAATTGTGCAAGTTCATGAAGTATGGTCCATCTGATATGTTCAACCACAGAACACTGGAAGAGGTTTCTATGTTCTGTGTGTCCAACAGTGGCCGGAGAGCCGGGCCTCTCCTGATCTCTTGTCCTGGGGGCGTACAAGATGCGTCAAGGGTAGCCTGGGGGCGTACACTGTTGCGTCAAGGGCAGCCTGCGGGCGTACGAGTTGCGTCAAGGGAGTCCTGGGGGCGTACGAGATGCGTCAAGGGTAGCCTGGGGGCGTGGGGCGTGCACTGTTGCGTCAAGGGCACGTGGTTGGACCACGTGAGGCATCTGGTGATGCAGGCGATGAAACCGCCTAGTTGTGTGAGAGAGATCAGGAGCGTCAGTGATGACGCAGTTAAAGCGGTAGTAAGACCGTAAATAAGTTGCGAGGCATGGGCAGACTATAGGGGAGGTTGGAGGTCTGTGAGGGGGTGAGCCCCCGTTGTTGTGTTGATTATAGAAAGGCAGCTCTCACGGCCCCCTAACGGAAGGGACAGGTGTAATGCCTCCTAGATGTGTCTAGGTTTCCTGTCGTTAGTACTGAGAATTTCTCGGCTTCCGTGCAGAGAGTAAAGCGGGCCGTATGACCCGTTCCATCGAGTATGGCTCTCAATGCGTATAGATAAGACGATACTTCGTGAACAACCTATGTTACTCCTTAAAGTTATTAATCCGTTTTGTTCTTATGTCGTGTAACCTATTGTATGCATTACGGTACATATAAATTGCCACGACATAAAATGGTGGAGGTGCTGGGATCATTCGAGTATAAAAAGGCTTGAATTACGAGAATCCCGACAGGTTATGTTGGATTATTATTTTCCCGGTGATGGGAGTAACATTCGCCCACGTGTTATTTGTGAGGTTAGAGTAATAATACAAGAATTATTTCGTTAAGTTAACGTTTACTTACGAGGTTCTTTATAGCTTACCTACCTATTATCTGAATATGCAAATTTTGAAATGAGTCCAGTAATCATTGATTGCTATGGTTCGGATATTAAACGGGCTACCCGAAGCAATCAAATAAAATAAATTATCAGTCTGCCTTACTCCTATGTGTATCTACCTTCCTTTATTTGTGTTAAATGTTAAATGTGTCTTTGTTTATTACAGTTACGGAATTACGTTCTTGTCTTTTATTCAAAGGTGTTCTTTGAATTCCTACGTTTAAAAAAAAATATGCTGTGTGTTCTAAAACGCGTTTCAATATTTTTGTGGATAAAGTTGGTGCCGATGTGTTTTAATATTTCGGTAAATTTTATTAATGTTTATAACCTTTACACAAGTTTTATTACCACCTTTTCAACGGGAACTTGTGTAGTAATAATTGTTTTTTATTTCGTTTGTATACATCCGCAATACACAAAGGTCTTTGCTTAATAATGATCAAATCGCTTGTGCGTACCAGTCAGTGGTATCGACAAATTTTTATAATAGTAAATTTTTAGGATAATATATATATATATATATATATATAAACACCTCTTTGCACACTTAGTTGATCCAGCCACGACCCCGTACATTGCTGACTCCGCCTTTTGCACCGAATAACTTGAATCCAGTTGCATATTTCTCGGGCGAAATGGCAACGTAGCATTCTATTATGCGATGTTGCCAAATGTATTCGTCGATAGAACCTATACGCGATATATTTTTTTTCAACAATTTCATGCAATAGTGGATCCGTAACGGCTAAATTTTTTAAATGCACGAAGACTTTTTGGCTCCGAATATATTTAAAAAATCAATAACTTGTGTTGATCAATTTATATACTCGTACTTCCAGTAATACTTGTGTTGATCCGAATAGGTACCGATACCGTAACGGTCGATCAATTATGAATTTATTATACCTAATCTAGATATTTTATATTCGCAATGCTCCATACATTGTAAGATCCGCCTCGGTTGTAACGGTGGAGGCACGGGGGGAGCACCGTACACCGCACCCCGCGCCCTTTAAGCCTCAATCTTTGCTGCGCCATTTTTAACTCCCGACGCAAAAAGAGGGGTGTTATAAGTTTGACGTGTCTGTCTGTCTGTGTGTCTGTGTGTGTGTCTGTCAGTCTGTCTGTGGCATCATAGCTCCCGAACGGATAAAGCGATTTCAATTTAGTTTTTTTTGTATTAAAGGTGACTTACGGGCGAGTGTTCTTAGACATGTTTGATGAAAATCGGTTGAGCCGTTTATGTTATGGGGGTGAAAGTGGGGAAGAATAACCGAATGTCTGCAAATATACTCGAGTGGGGTCTCAAATCAAAGCGGATCACGTGCACTTTATAAAATAATATGTAAGGCCGTTTAAAAAGTATGAAATAAAAATTAAATTAAAAATTTAAAACACCCCCGACAAAAAACCTCCAAAAAGTAAAAAATAAAATATGTTGATTGGCCCTTTAGTCGTCACGTCGGGGAACCGCAATTATGAAGTCGGTGCCAAACGATGATCTCCTAGAAAGTGTTAAAATTTGGCACCGACTTCAATATAGAAGTGTGATGTTGTCTGAACCTATTCTTATATTATTTTTAACTTTTCAGTGTTTTTGCTTTTTACTACTTTTTAGTTTTTTCGGCGGTTCAATTTTTTGTTAAAAAGTTTTTCTATCTGAAGTCCCGGCACGAGAAGCTATAATTTTTAAAGTAAATAACTTATACCAAGTTACGTAGCGACAATTCAAACAATTCGAAATTCAATCTACTCAAAGTAACATCATCATCACAGCCCATACACGTCCCCACCGAGGGGCTCGAGCCTACCCTATATTAGGGTGATTAGGCCTTAGTCAACCACGCTGGCCCAGTGCGGATTGGTCGACTTCACATACATCATTGAATTTCTTCGCAGATGTATGCAGGTTGCCTCACGATGTTTTCCTTCACCGTAGGAGCGTCAGACAAATGTACATATGAAATTCGAAACGAAAAACACATTGGTACATGACGGGTCTCGAACCCCGATCCCCCGATTGGAAGGCAAGTGCCGAGTCCACTGCGCCACCGACGCTCAAAGTAACATACCTACGTGTATTACAAAAATAATTTCACTTAGTCGCGTTATATTTAAGCGATTTAAAGCGCTGTTTTCTAATGATTTGTGGTAGGTACTGCCCCCCTAGACAAGATGTCTTTCGATAATCGCTAACGCAATCGCTAAATGGACAATGTATGAGATTTGACAATTGCGCTCGAAAGCTAAGCGAGGGCTTATTTCAAATCCCATATATTTTCCTACTAGCGATTGCGTTAGCGATTATCGAAATGCATCTTGTCTAGGGGGGCTGGAACGCGTTAGACACATGGAACGTAAACTTTAGCGGCCGCAATTTCTAATTAGGTAGTTTGCGTTTCGTTCCATCGTCATAGTTTGAATATTTTTTTGGCGGAATAGGTTCTATTGGTTGTCATTTTTAAACTTGTTATTTCTATCTGTTCGAAATAAGGTTGTGAATCCTTGAATGGGTTTTTACTAAATTTATAGCTTCTCGTGACGGGGACTTTACAGTTTGCTATCGCTTTCAAGCTGGCATTTTTTTAATCTGATAATAATATATTATTTGCAATTATTTGCATGTATTAACAAATCATAATAAAATACCTACAGTGAATTAACTGCCCAATTCAATTTAGTTTGAAGGGCTGTCACTTACATTTAATTGTCAATCAAATCTGCTGTTGGTACATTGCTGGCAATTTAAACTTCGTTAAAAAATGCATGAAGATGGAAATTAAGTTAAGTTAAAGAGGTACATTACCTTACCCTATTTTGAAAAAGCCCACTTGACTGTTAACACATTGCTATATAACCTGTATACACGTCGTTCCAACTATTCTGAAATATTGAAATATTTTTAGTTGAACTAGATATCCAGACCAAGGCGCAGGCGGTTGGGGAGGAGGAGGCGAGCGTTCCTGGACGCGCGTCACCAACAACTCCCCTAGCAAGCTGGGGACTGAAACGGCCCGGCCGGCTGACTACCGGTCGGGAGACACTTTTCACCCCTAGCTTGGCCGCCTGGGGGGTCGAATTTGGAGATACTTGTCGACCCCCCCGTAGAGGTAAGTCCTGGCGCTTGCGCCAGGCAACCCTCCAGAGGGCACAATCGGGGAATGGCTAACGCCGATCCCGATTGTGTCTCTACGGAGGTAGAAGTATCTGGAGGGTTTTTAGCCGAGTATGGGGTCTTCTACCCGAGTCCGGCATATCCTTGGGGTGTCCTCGTCAGTCGGCCCCTTGTCGAATCCGTAAGAAGGATTTTCCCTCCTAAAAAAAAAGGTATCCAGACCAAAGTTGCAGAAAAATTAAGGACCCTACCTGTTTTGTCGAAAGTCTGTCAATTTATGGTTTGTAATATAAAGCAAAGTTTGGGTTTGGATTATGAGACATTTACGTGTGTGACTTAAAATACATAAATTGTGAATGTTGCGTGCTACCTAGGTATATTAAAAGCATGTTAGTATCTATAAGGCTTCTGGTTATTCAGAGATCTTTTTCGAGTTCCGGCTCTCGGCGCTTCTAAAAGCTTTACAAGTACAATGGAAAAAAATAATTACTCTCTAAAATACGTATTTAATGTTAATTCTGGCAAATAGAAGCACTAACATTAATTCCAAACATAATTTTGAACCATCCCAAAGGGTTAATTAGCGCGTATTTATAAAGGAATTAGCGCGTATTTATTTATGTGAACGTGCGTCCACCATTCAACTGATGCGCGCGCGAGTCTCTCGAACGAATCTCGGGATCCCGAAAATTTTGGAATTAAATTTGACAAATCCCGGGATTTTCAGGATAGGATGGAAATTTATTTCTTATATTTATTCCTGAAATTAATTGAAGAATTTCTCCAAGCACGAAGTGTTCCTTCTATTTCCATCGAGCCTGAAGACGCTATTGCAGTCTCTGCACTTATTATGTGCAACAAACTAAAACAAGATTAGAAACAAATCTTTATATCGATTCTTAAGCAAATCTTTAAAGAATCGTAAATTTTTTTGCAATTCAAATACTTAAATAATTATTAGTGAATACAAATATAAAGTAGTTACTGTCAGGTCAACTTTATTTAAAAAAGGTACTGGTTAACATAATATTGATCTCTGTAGTTTTTAAGTTTTTGTTGACTTACCTTAATGTCTTACTGAGTAAATTTTTTCACAACTTAATTTGCAATTTTATAGGTCTCATGTATTGTTGAAATACGTGGTTCGTCGAAGTTTGATGTATAATCTTGTTAAATCGTTTTTATTTAAAACTTAAATTGCCAAAAGAAAATAATTTTTATTTTGGCAATTTAAGTTTTATCGGATTTTGACATTGATTACTAACTTTTTTATTGCTATTTCCAATATAAGTTCAATCCCGGGATTACAAAAAAGGCCCGGGATTGAATCCTCTAGTCTCAACGCCTGCGCTGCTGCCGATGACAATAGCATCATACTAACCAGTATACGGTCAAATCACGCACGTACACGTACTTACTAACATGCCCACATACAGTCGCACTTTTCCCATACGAGTTACTAGTCGCATGTGGTACTTAACTTAATAAACCCTTATAATTTTGGTAGGTACCTAATGGTTTTAACAAAACTAGTATATTTGTTTGGAGACGTCAGAATTTAGCTGGCATAGTGGTTCGGGGTATGTATGCATTTCATTCCAAAGGTTGCAGGTTAAAATCCACGCATGTACTAATGACATTAATAGTACATTACTGCAGCGGCCGGCAACTGAGGCATTGATGGACGAACGTGCAAATGTGGGCCGAGGCGTAGCCGAGGCACACATACGTGAGTCCATCAATGCCTAGTTGTGGCCAAGGCTTGTATAGTACTTTTCTCAAACAATGCGCGGAAATCAAAAACACAATTTTACTTTTTAAGTTCAATAACGAATAACGAACAATAATAATTTTTCACGCGCCATAATGTTCCTTTGTTTTTTTTTTCAATAAACAGCTTTGTTGATTAGATATTATGAAAAGCCCCTTGCGTCTAGCACCTACTTACATTTATGAGATGATTATGAATGACTCTTTGCGAGTTACTATTGTCTTTTTCTATTGTAAACATCAACACTACAATAATTACTTAATTATTTTTCGAAAACGAAAATAAAATCTCTTGCGATCAACATAAAGTTTTTTATTCGAAATCAACAAAATAAACACAAGTACTTTCATGCCTACAGATGAGTGGAGCGACTGCTTATTCAGTCGCTCCACTCATTTATAGGTACTGCGTCGTCGTCGTATGCTGTTCATTATTTCACTCCTTTGTAATTGTTGGTTCTTCATTCAATCTAGTTCATTGTAACCGCTGCGTCGTCGTCCACTAGTTCACCACTTACTTTACTCTTCTGTAGCTATTGCGTTGTTATTCAGTGTATCATGTCGTTCAGAGAATGACAATGCAACAGCAAGTGGAGAGGAGAGACAAGTAAACCAATGGAGGACGATGCAGCGACTACAGCAAAGTGCTGTGAGTGAAGAACAACTGAATGGCAAAGCAACAGCTACAACGGAGTGGAGCAAGTGAAAAAGCAACATGACAACGCAACAGCTAAAACGGAGTGGATGAGTGATGAACCAGTTTTCACTCGTTGCACTTCGCTGTAGTCGTTATTTTGTCCCTTAGTTTACCAATCGCTCCATTCTGCTGTGGTTATTGCGTCACCATCCTCTGGTTCTTTTCTCATGGCATTTTCTGTAAACGATGCGTCTTCCATTGGTAATTCGCTCGCTGCACTCCACTCTAGTCGATCGCTGCCTTGCTGCACTCCGTTGTAGTCAATGCGTCATACATATTTTGCTAGTTCACTACTCACTCGAGCATCATCTTCTAGTTCATTCGCTCCACTCCGCTGTGGCTGTTGCACCTTTGTGTACTATCACTTCACTCGCTCAGTAACGTTGTTACAAAAGGAAAGAGTCCCGTCCAAAAAATAACAAGTATTGAGGTTTGATCTGGAGTCACGTTACTCCAGACTGATTTCTTTGTGAGTTTTCCTTTTTTTAAGACAAGATTCTCTACTAATTTGAGGAGAATTTTAATACTAGCTAGACATTATTAAGTTACTGTAGCCAGTAATATAGTAGCCCAAACGTGCCAATGAGGAAGCCCTTGGCAAATGCTGCGCCCTGATTGGCCCATTTGAATTGGATCAACAACTGCTCATACGCCAAAAAGGTAGATTTGTATAAAAATCCCTTAATTATTATTATTAGTCATCGTGACACTTGTGGCTCCGAACGGAGCTACATATTTATGGTCAGCTGGCATTGGATCAACAAAAGACACCCGGATCAACAAGTGAAAATGGATCAACAAATTACTACCTATACGGCACGTTGGAGCCACAAAGTGCCCAAAGGGATATCTATATATATATATATATATATATGTGCGGTGTGTTGGTTGTAACTCACGGGGCGTAATAGCGCCCAGTGTGGGTAACCAGTGTACGCGCGTGTGTTGTGCGACGCTTTTCAGCACGCTTGTGAGGAAAAATAAATAAAGATTGAGTTTCTTTATTAAATAACGCAAATCATTGTTGATTTGTGGACGAGCTAAATAATGGTCTGAAAATGGTCGTTTGGAAAATTATGTGGTTCGTTGATACCTTTTATATTATCTCTGGCCTTTAAAAAGAAAAAAAAAACAAATAATCAAATTGTGGCCTAAGCTCCGCTAGTAGTATTTGATCTGAGGGCCTAACCTTGGGTATATGTGGTCTGTGGGGCCTAAGGCTGTGACATAATGGTCAAATTAATCGTATATTTCAATTACTAAAAAAAAGGCGGGAAGAGAGGAATTTCTTTAACTGTGGAGTTTTACCGACACCTATTTGCCAAATGAAAATAGAGTCCAAAGAGTAGTTTTATATACGGGAAATAGAGTCGGCTGAGGTGGGCACATTGTGAAAGCTCACCATCGATTGCTAGTGACCTAGAGCAATTATAAGCCAAAATGTTGACTCAAATTTGAAGACACTATGTTTTGTTGGTAGTGCAAAATTAAAGCCCATGTAGCATTAAAAAAAACTTTTAAATTCGTGGGTTTTTACTTACTTATTGTATTATTATGCATTTTGTGTTCTTTACTAAAATGCGAAGCGACTGTTAATTGACCTATCCATAGTGTATTTAATCCAATGGTGATTAATTCATAGTGCTTAGAAGTTAGTGGAACTAGGTATTGGCTGACCAATAATAACATTCTATTGATTTGAAAGAAAGAAAAGTTTATTATTTGGTTACTATAATTGGAATGGAAGAATTGCTTGCATCGGTTTCATAAAATATATGAGTATATTAAGATATATAAACTCATATTAGTTTGTAGGAATTGTAGGTAAGTGATAACCTGCTTTATTTTGTGAAATACTTGTGAAAATTTTTTACATAAAATAAAATAAATTCAAAACCACAATGATTAAAAAAAAGATATGGGATGATTGAAACAAAAGGGGGGAAATGAAGTACCATTTTCAAGACATTTTAGTACATTGTAACTGTGGAGTATGATATTATATAATGTGGGTAGTTGTTGTACGTTGTTTGCTGTATGTAAAATATAAATCAGTTAACTCCAAGCCGTAGTCTTATTTCGACGTTACATTGGCGACGAGGATGGGATGAACTTACTATAATAATTTAACATTCCCAAAAAACTTTTTAATTGTGTAATATTTTCAGGACGTGGGGCATTAGAAATTGCCTGAACCTTCATTGGATCTGGGTGCAAACCTAATTTGTCAATAATAAACCCCAAATATTTTACATTTTTTTTTAAAAATGAACACTTGTCTAACTTAATTGTAAAACCCATATCACGCAATCTAGACAAAATCGCACGCAAGTTACTGAGATGCGATGACCTTGAGGAACCAGTACAGCATATATCATCTAAGAATACGACACATCCAGGTATACCCCTCAAGGTTTCTTCCATTAGTTTTTGGAATTTCTCTGGAATACATGACAACCCATACGGTGTTCGTCGATAAACAAACGTACCCAGATGTGTAGTTATCGCCGTGTAAGGTTGTGACTCCTCACTCAGTAAACATTGTTCGTACGCACGTGTCAAATCGATTTTTGAATATTCTTCCCCACCACTTAAGGCTGCGAACAGTTCCTCTATACGTGGAAGTGGGTAAAAATCTCGTTTCAATTTTGGATTTATTGTTATTTTATAATCTCCACAAATTCGTATATCCCCATTAGCTTTAACAACGGGAACAATTGGAGTGCCGAACTGTGAATGGTCGACCTTGACCGTGGTGCCCTCGCGCTCGAGCCGCTGTAGCTCGCGCTCGACGCGAGCCCGCAGCGCGAGCGGCACCGGCCGAGCCCGCACGTATACCGGCTGCTCGTCGCTCAGCTCCAAATGCAACTTTTGTTTGCAAGTGCCTAATTTGTCGGTAAATACCTCAGGGTATTCTACCGTCAGTCGAGATATGAAACTATCATCGCTAATTTCATTAAAATTTATTTGTTGAATATTTAAAGCACGGATCCATTCCCGACCCAAAAGGGGTCGTCCTCCGTCTTTAATAACATGAAGCGACAAATCAGGTACCTTTTGTTCTCCTACTTCTACGTTCACACTTATATAACCCAATGAAATAATTCGGGAACCAGAATAACAACGTAATAATAAATTATCGGGTTTTAACGACTTGTGAGCAAAATTATTAATATAAAAACATTCATTGATTGCTGATATTCTGCTTCCCGTATCTATTTCGCACTCTACAGGCTTACCATCAATCATTACGGTGATCACAAACGGTTTGTTACCTTTAGTTATTAAACTAATATTGTAAAAGTCCTCGTCCTCTACCGAGTCAGATTCACTTACATAATTATGTCCCGATGATCGACTTTCGCCGCGAAATTGAGCACACATCACCTTGAGATGTCCGCGCTGGTTACACTGATCACAATTATACTTAGCAAATCGACATCTTTCGGGCCTATGCCCCTTGCCGCATCGCCAACATCGCAGCGCCGCCCCGCGCCCGCCTGCACCGCCTGCACCGCCGCCGCCAGCCGCCTGCCAGCGCGAGCCGCCCGCGCCGCTGCCGCTGCCGCCGGGCCTCGCGGCCGCAGCTCGCCGCAGCACGGTCGCGCTAGCTCGGTGCAAGCCCTCGCCTTCGCCGGCCGCGCCCGCGGTCCCCGCAGCGCCCGCAGCGCCCGCCGCCGTGGCGCCGCTCACCTCTGCGTGGCGCTCCGCAGCCTCCAGTGCCAGAGCCAACTCCACAGCCTCTTTGTAGTTTATTGATTTTTCAGCGAAAATACGCGATCGCATAGCTTCACTAGCTAGCCCGGATACAAACTGGTCGCGTAAGTTCTCTTCCAGTGTTATTCCAAAATTACAAGTCGTCGCAAGATGTTTCAGATTTTGTAGGTAATCCGTCAATGATTCGCCTTGTTTTTGTCTCCGTAGTCGAAACACGTGTCTTTCGGCAATTTCCGATCTTTGCGGTTCCAGGTGATCGGCTACGAGTTTCACCAAATCGTCAAACCTCTTTGTTTCCGGATGATCGGGCGAACACAAATCGCACATTAACGAATATGTCACCTCACCAACAACAGTTATTAATAACGGTACACGATGTTCGTCTTTAATTTCGTTCAATAAAATATATTGTTTAACTCGACGAATATATGGATGCCACTGTTTTGTATGTAGATCAAAAGGTTCAAGTTTTCCGATCGGCATGTTTAATTTTTACGATAAAGATCGATAAACGTTCAAACTTCACACGCGTTTTTTTCGTTACCGCCTCGTCGCCAATGTAACGTCGAAATAAGACTATAAGGTGGTCGGAAGGGAAGATCACGTCCAAAACGGGACCAGTCTCTTTTAAAGTTAATGTTGGAGAAGGAAGGGAGTGGAAACGGCACCAGGATCAAATAATACCAGTAAGGGATACTAGCCGTCATTCTTTAAGCCGCACTAGCATTACTCCGGCGCGGGATATAGGGAATACCACTGTACCTACTGAAGGCGAGGATGAGGATGCTTTCGAAGATGCTACGGGTATAGGTGAAACTTTAGAATTGCCTAATCAAATTGTTGAACCGAATACACGCGAGGTTCTCATGACCTCCCCAACGCAGGAATCGAACCCGCACTTGGATTCCCCTTCACCCGAAGCGTCCGCGCGAGCGTTACGCGCTTATAATCGTGCTAAACATAGGTTATAAGAGAATCATATTATTTTATAATAAATAGTAATGTACATTGGTAAAATAATACATAACATAATTATAAATACATAAGTGAAGAATATTTTCTGTTACCTACTTTGATATTAAGTTAAATGTCTAGTTCATAATACTTACCACAAGGTTAAAATTAATTGGTTTGTTCATATTTAGTTTTAGAATTTAAAAGGGAAAAAATGTGGAGTATGATATTATATAATGTGGGTAGTTGTTGTACGTTGTTTGCTGTATGTAAAATATAAATCAGTTAACTCCAAGCCGTAGTCTTATTTCGACGTTACAGTAACTAGTGAATTCACTCATACATAGGTAAGTAACTGTTGTATTACCTACATGTTACAAGTTATTCCAAAGAATTTCTTCTTCCTTGTGTTATTTCGATACTAAGTGCCACTTACGGATTAAGTCTTGAAAATATTTCGACCTTGTGTGGTCATGTTACATTATTTTACTTACATTTTAAAACATCACCAAGTGGCTAAGTAAATGGACACTGTTTAGTGGTGGTATAAATTTGCTTAACATTTGCAAGTTAATATGATGTTTTTGTGAAGATAAAGTTTGAGCTTTTTATTTTAAACTACCATAATTAGTTAAGTTTCACAGGTAGGTAACACCATGGAAATAATGCTAGCACCAAAACATACCAACCATTGTAACCTGTAATAACGAATTAATAAACTGATTTGATTTTGATTTAATTTGACCATTCTTGCTGTTTCTTAGTGCTTAAGGACATAGCTTGCCTCTAAATATCTGATGGTTTCTATAGTATATTTTTAGATAAATGATGAGGTGTACATATGAATGTATACAAAATATTAACAATATAATTAGGTACACTACTGATATTTTAGATACCCATGGGGCACCAACTGGTAAGAAATTAAGAATACTCCACAAGTGAATAACTTTCGAATGGAGTAAAAAAGCTCTGTTTGTATTGTAACTCGCTTGTCATGGAATTAAGTACCAGACCACTTTGGTGCAAAAGTTTTTTACAACGTGTATAGAAAGTATGCTTGATTCTAAACTAAAAAAGCCAAAATTAAAGATACTTCCTCTGATCTGATGAAATAAAGTGAACAAGATCTCTAACAAACAGCTAGATGGAATAGCGGCTATTAAATAAACGGTTACATTGCTGAAGACAATCTCTATACCTATAGTTTATATGGGTCAATTGCATTGAAAATTGATTTGCATTGTAAAAGCAGAATTATAGCAATAGAGCAATTTCATCTGTAGGTGCCTGTAGACAGATACTGAAGAAAGGAAGAGTGCTAATTTACAATAAATTAGAATTAACAGGTATATAAAATATCAAACTTTGCTAATTTTTAATGGTAAGTAATTAATCGTAGCATTGGCAATAGAGTCAAACGCTAGTCTTTTTTCTTAAAATGTGAATTGTGTAGTCTGTAACAATTAATTGGCAAAGAAATTCATTGTGAATTCAAAGGCTTTATAAATGATTTGTTACATATGCAGTCAAATATTATTTCTTTATACCAATGGTTCCCAGCCCAGCCAGTGGAGAAAAGTGGTCCGCAAATGCAAACTTACCTACTCCTCGGAGCAGGTCTTTGTGGGTCTCTCTGGAATCTCAGAACAAGGTTCGAATCGACTGAGAACATAATGATAATTTGCTGGTTGCTTCGAGCAATAATATTAGTCCTACAAATATGTGTAAAGGATGAATGGCACGACACTATTAAGTTATTTACAATAATATTCTTTAAAATTTATTGAGGTTTTTTGTAGGTACATAAAGGTCCCTGGAAATGAAAAGGATGGGAACCACTGCTATACAAAAAAAATCAAATCCACATGCCTTGTAAGTATGAATAAGCAATTGGCTTCACCATTCATCATTTCTTCATACATTCTTATTGTAAATTCAAATTTAGAATAACCATCGGAACACAGCATCTTTCACAGTGTACGAATGATGCTACAAGTAGGCATGTTTGATGGATTAAAAATAGTGTTATAGTTTGAATTTAAAATGATTTGAATGTTTGCTTCTAGTATTTTGTTGTTAATTTTCCTATGTGTAGTTGCTGCCTATGATTAAGGTTACACTCACAATGTTACCATATAATGTACGAGTATGTTAATTGGTAATATTTTTTTGCTTCATGTAAACCTAATGGTCTAAATATGAAGTAATGAACTGAGAAGTAGACTTTTAAGCTGATGATGATCCAGCAGAAATGTTAATTGATAAGTTGATTAGTAGTAATGATAACTTTATATTGCATAATCATATAATAAAAGATAAAAGCGAAATTTCATATTTTATTGATAATAATTATAATGCTGAAGATACTTGACATTGTTTTAAATATATTAGCAATGTCATAACTATATAATTAGTTCCCATTGTCATGGAACTTAATCCTCTTAATCAAAAACACGTAGTTCATGAGCTGCGTCTCTGTTTTAGTTTGTTTTAGCGTAGCTATGAGCGATCACGGTAAGGCCTAGGTGCCTACCGTTCCGCGCACACTGAGAGTGCAAAGGCGGCGGTGCTGCCGCGCTCTTGGTATTGGCACATAATAAATAATAGTACGGTGCATACTTACAGTGAGTGGTGGCGTTTCGTGCGCTTAATTGTTAGGTAACCATCACCATCATCAGCAACAAGCCTGTCGCTCGAAGCTGGTAGCGACGTGAGGCTGTAAGAGTACGAATAACATACGCTAACGCGTGGTATTGGGGTGTGCTTCGGCTTGATACTCAAAGATAGTTATTTAAAGTGTCGAATTTTTCGGAGATCAAAGAAGTGAAACTTGTATGTACTGTTATCTATTCTGGCATATACATGGTATACCGCCCGACGCAGGTCGGATTGATCCTTCTGTACCCAAAAATTTGGTAACACTAAGGCATAATAAATTGTCATCATAATGGATGTGGGTTTGAAGGAGGAGGGGTCACAGATGTTACTATATTTGTGACCATAGTAGGTATCCCACTAAAATGTGACACAGTTTAACAATATACATTGTTAAACTGTGAATGTGCTGAGGATGACTTGTTGATTTTATGGACTGCCATTTCAATAATTTTAAGCGTTTTCTTACTGATACAATATGTTTTGTGTAAATCTTATGACAATAATAGGTAACAAATGCCACGTTCGTAATTTATAGTGGAATTGAATTGATGTGTTGGGCATTGGCGCTGTGGACTCGGCGCTGGCCTTCTGGTCGGGGGATCCGGGGTCCGATCCTGCCATGTGAGTGTGTTTTGTTTTCTTCGCCTTTTCGATTTTCGTATGTGCATCCGACGCTCCTGCGGTAGGGAGCCTGCGTGCTTCTGCGAGGAGATTCGGGGTTGTATGTGGGGTCGACCGACCCGCGCTGGCCCGGCGTGGTTGAGTGAGACCTGGACGCCCTGTGTTGGGATGGACTCGAACCCCTCGGTGGGGGTTTGTGTGGACTGTACGAATTTGTAGCATACAATTCGCACTGTGAATAAAGTCTGTTTGGGCTTGACAAAGTTAAGTGTCTGGGTTTACAAAGTTAAAATGGCAAAAGTCGAGATTTCGCCCGGACTGGTGGGTCTTCGGTGACCACATTGATCAGGGCTTTGACACGGTATGCTGAGGACGCGAGTTCCGAACCGTTTGGGTCAGGATTTCTTCTTGTTTTGATTTGCTCGTTTCTCGACGTATTTAGATTTTTAAGGAAAGTGCAAACTCACAAAAAAAAAAGTCTTATAGTTCTTTGGAATGAATATCTTTTTTAGGTTGCATAAAATAATATGTGTTAAAATGATTTCTACACATGGTCCCTCTAGAAATGCTTAGCAGTGGTTAGATGTACCTATCCATGGTTATTATAAACAAGATGTACCTATACCTCAGCCTCAGATTATTGTTCTGAGACCTCAGCAACCTATACAGTGCACATTATGTCAAATATATTTAGAAAAAAAAAATCAAGATAAATATTTATAGATTATAGATAGATAGTTGGTACTGTTAAATTAGCAGTGGTGGCTGTTACCCTATTACCATTAAGACAAGTGAAAGATATTAAATTACATAACTAAAAGTTATGTTAATTATAGTTTTTTTTAATAAAAATAATGTTTTCTGAATTAAATCTGAAACGAACCTCTTATATTGGGACAGAGATTTTGACCACATCAACTTTCTTTTGTTTGGGGAGGTCCTACTGGAGGAGATCTGGTTATCTAATGAAGAATATAAAGTTGGTGAATTGCCCACAATGCATAGAGTACATGAATGAGTTAGTAAGATTAGTATATAGTAGGAGGAGTTAAAGATGTTTAATTTTTCCTGGTGCAGGCCATGGAAAAGAAACTTGAAATGAATGTATAGGATTCAAAACTTGTCTTCATCTGACCAACTGGTGATATGTTGAAGGAAATACTTCCCATTCAGAGCTTGATTTCGTTAAGAAAATGAATGGGTATAAACGGAATACTGAGCTGGTGTCGCCTACACGTTAAGCATTAAAACAATTTTTGATCCCTTCAGTTATGTATCAAGCATGGCGGAGGCTGTTTGAAGAGACCGGCAGAAGTTTGTCTACTACTATAACACGTGTGGATGACTCATCAGATATAGCAGAAGTTAATGATAGGAAGACCCATATTGTGAGGGACAGAAGGAAGGCAGCCACTCAAGCATGAAAAAAAAAAATGCTCAATGGGCTCGTCATTTACTGTACTACAAACTTCTTCTTTTTTGCCGTCGGGAGTGTCGCGGAGTTCCGCGAATACTCTGACTACTTCCGGTAAGAAACGAAGTGAGTAAATTGATACAATGATTATGGTTCTAATATTGTTATTGGGTAATAAATAAATTATGAATCTAATTATGTGAATTATTAATGTTACCGATACTACCAGCAGCATTCCCAATTCCTTTGTCAGTATAAATAGCGTTGTGTCGACTCAGTGGTAATAATGGTATTGTACTGTGTCGGTATTTTAAGAATGTTATTCTGCTTTGCCTATAAGGCAGACATGTGGCTTTTCTCTTGTAACTTGTTCAATTCGGTTCTGAACATCATAGTGATCGGGTGATAAAAGGCGAGACCTGGGAGCGAAGAAAGGTGCAGCAGGTGAGAGTGTGAACTGGCCAAGTGGCGGGGTTATAAATAATATAAGGATATATTATGGTAAGTGCCTGATGGCTTAGTTAAGAATTGTGCAAGTTCATGAAGTATGGTCCATCTGATATGTTCAACCACAGAACACTGGAAGAGGTTTCTATGTTCTGTGTGTCCAACAGTGGCCGGAGAGCCGGGCCTCTCCTGATCTCTTGTCCTGGGGGCGTACAAGATGCGTCAAGGGTAGCCTGGGGGCGTACACTGTTGCGTCAAGGGCAGCCTGGGGGCGTACGAGTTGCGTCAAGGGAGTCCTGGGGGCGTACGAGATGCGTCAAGGGTAGCCTGGGGGCGTACACTGTTGCATCAAGGGCAGCCTGGGGGCGTACGAGTTGCGTCAAGGGAGCCTGGGGGCGTGCACTGTTGCGTCAAGGGCACGTGGTTGGACCACGTGAGGCATCTGGTGATGCAGGCGATGAAACCGCCTAGTTGTGTGAGAGAGATCAGGAGCGTCAGTGATGACGCAGTTAAAGCGGTAGTAAGACCGTAAATAAGTTGCGAGGCATGGGCAGACTATAGGGGAGGTTGGAGGTCTGTGAGGGGGTGAGCCCCCGTGGTTGTGTTGATTATAGAAAGGCAGCTCTCACGGCCCCCTAACGGAAGGGACAGGTGTAATGCCTCCTAGATGTGTCTAGGTTTCCTGTCGTTAGTACTGAGAATTTCTCGGCTTCCGTGCAGAGAGTAAAGCGGGCCGTATGACCCGTTCCATCGAGTATGGCTCTCAATGCGTATAGATAAGACGATACTTCGTGAACAACCTATGTTACTCCTTAAAGTTATTAATCCGTTTTGTTCTTATGTCGTGTAACCTATTGTATGCATTACGGTACATATAAATTGCCACGACACTCAATGCATGTTTGTTAGAAATAGATCCAACTACAAGTTTAGAATCTAAAAGTCTAATATCATTTGAAACCTTGTACAACCGCGTCAAACGGCTGTATTCAAAGTATAATCCACAAAATACCGCCAATAATAACGATAGTACTGTGCTATACAAATCTCGACCTTGTTTGCCTCCGATAGAATTGATGCCGTTCAACGGCGACGTACGACAGTGGCACTTATTTCACGCCAGTTTTAAGTCGACAATACACGACAATCCATCACTTTCGAATGCAGAAAAATTATATTACCTTCTGGGCAAGTTATCAGGTAAGGCTCAGACTGCTTGCTTGCGCAGGCATCACACCAAGCCCAGAGAACTATAATTTAATATTTCAGACCCTTGTAGATAAGTATAGAGATAAACGTGTGCTTGCCGGTAGGTACATGAACGAAATATTAGATTTTAAACCGTTAAATAATTCCTCCGCGAATAGTTTAGAGTTGTTTACGGATAAGTTCATTACTTCGATTCGCGCGCTTAAAAACATAAAGGTCGACGACCCTTACGACCTTTTTATATTGCACATTGCACTTAAAAAATTAGATTCCGAAACTGTACGCGCATTCGAAATGAGAATGAATTCCGTTGATTCCACGCGAATACCCACCTTTAATGACTTGGCGGATTTTATTAAAACTCAGTTAAAAATATTGAGTTGTTCGCCTACGGTCACGGGGTCGTCCACAAGGAAGAGTACAAATGTAGTTCCTGCGCCGCCCAAATATCAATCTTATGTTAATGTGGGCACGTTTCAGAATAATATTTCACCTAAATGTTTATGTACTAATTTTAATCATCAACATTTATTCAAATGCTCGGATTTTAGTAAATTATCTCCGAGTGATCGCTTTAAGGCTGTAAAGGAGAGAAACGCATGTGTAAACTGCCTTAGTCTTACACACCGTGTTTCATCTTGCACCTCAAATTCACGCTGTCGTGTTTGCAAATTAAATCATCATTCATTACTTCATTTTACGCGCGAATCTGGCCGCGAACGCTGCCCGCTGCCCTCGCCGACTCCAACACATCCTCAGTCGACTACGTCGCCACCGCTCACTCACTCAGGAACGCCCGCTGCTACTAGCGCGACCGGCTCCGGCTCATCCGTAGCAGCGGACGTTACCCTTTGTGCGTTATCCAATACTCCGCCGCGCGGCTTACAGTACGCTCAGTCGAATGGGACTTGCAACGCTGACAAGCAATGTTTGTCGAGCACCACTATTTTGCTAGCTACTGCTCAGGTTTGTGCTCACGATGCGCTCGGCGCGAAACATACTATTCGAGTGTTGTTGGACTCCGCTTCACAGAGTAATTTTATAACGAAAGATTGCTGTGAGCGTCTAGGTATAATAAAGGCAAATATTAAACGAACTATTATAAAGGGGTTCGGTGGGCACACGAGCGTAATCGATAACACCGCTAATTTTGAATTTTTCTCTCGATATAATCGGCACGTTAATTACAACGTGAATTGTTTTTTAGTAGATAATATTACTGACGCCTTGCCGTTAGCCGTGGTAGACAAGTCGGCTCTGCCGCATTTGTTTAACCTACCCCTCGCGGACGATATTTTCGCGACACCTAATAAAATCGATGCACTCATAGGTGCCTCTCTATTTCCTCATTTATTGTTGCCCGGCGTAGTTCGTAGCAACTCGTCGGCGCCGCCCGCTATAGAAACCGTTCTGGGCTATATTATTATGGGTTCCGTACCCGCCGCACACAGCCATGTTTCGTCTTTGACATCGTGCTGTATGACCGTTGTCTCTGATTCCATTGATACAACTTTGAAAAGGTTTTGGGAACTGGAGGAGATTTCTTGTCCGCCCGTTCAGCGTCCCGATGACGCTGAATGCGAAGAATTTTTTTGTTCCACTACCACTAGAGATCCTAGTAGTGGTCGTTACGTAGTAGCGTTACCCTTTCGTAACGACGTTTTCTCCCTCGGCGATTCCGAGTATATCGCCCGCAAACGTTTTTTATGTCTCGAACGCAAACTAGAAGCATCGCCAGCATTGCGCTCGGCGTATGACGCGGCGATACGCGAAGTGCTTCCTTTTTATATTATACCGCATCACGGCGTTGTTCGCGAAGGTAAGCCATTGCGGCCGGTCCTCGACGCGAGTTGCAAAACCACGTCAGACACATCTTTGAACGATGTTCTTCATAGCGGCCCTAACCTGCAGGGTGACCTTTTTCAAATCGTTTTAAACTTTCGTTTACATTCCATTGCAATGAGCGCTGACTGCAAACAGATGTTCTTGCAGATAGTCGTACGTGATATCGATCGCCGCTATCAAAAAATTTTATATAGATTTAGTCCTAATGAACCGCTTCAACTTTATCAATTCAACCGCGTATGCTTCGGACTCAAGTCAAGTCCTTATCACGCATTGCGCACTGTGCGTCAATTAATAGCCGACGATGGCCATAACTACCCTCGCGCTAGTGAGCTGGCGTCCTCGTCTTTATACATGGACGATTTGGTCTTTTCGGTCCCTGACGAAGCTGACGCCATCGTGGCCTCTCAGCAACTGATCAGCCTCTTTCAAGGGGCTAAGTGGGACTTAGTCAAAGGGAATAGCAACGCCCGGACCGTTCTCGAGACAATCCCAGATTCGCATAAGCTGTTCTCCGCCGTTGAGTTTGACAGACACGCCTCAGCTAAAATACTCGGTTTACATTTGGACGCAAGCTCTTATTTTAACGTATCTCCTCCGCCTGAGGACGGCCCGTGTACTAAACGGATTATTTTATCTACTGTCGCTAGATTGTGGGACGTGACGGGTTTTATCGCGCCTGTCATATTATTCGCCAAAGTTATGATTAAACAACTATGGCAATTGGGTATCGACTGGGACGAGGTCGTCCCACCTCACATATTTAAGCTGTGGCAGCAGTTTCGTTCCGAGCTACCAGCACTAAACGAATGTCGCATTCCGCGGCACGTCGGAGTGCTCAAGGGCTGTATTGTCACGCTGGTAGGATTTTCGGACGCCTGTGAGAACGCTTATGGCGGCGTTGTCTATTTACACGTCGAAACCGACAGCGGTATAACGGTGCGTCTCGTCTGTGCGAAGTCTAAGGTCGCACCGTCTACACCTCATACCGTCGCCCGTCTAGAGCTCTGTGGTGTCGTACTTCTTGCGAAATTAATGCGCATTGTTTCAGATAATTACGCTTCACACATTAATAATATTTACGCTTTTACCGACTCTAAAGTCGTTCTATACTGGCTCAATAGCTCGCCCCATCGATGGCAGACGTTCGTAGCCAATCGCGTTGTCAAGGCCACTGAGAACATACCGGCCCACAACTTCCATCATGTTGCAGGATTAGAAAACCCCGCGGACTGCCTGTCCCGCGGTCTCACCCCACGTAAGTTAATCGAACACCCTCTGTGGTTCAACGGACCCACGTGGCTATCTGAAAAGCCGTCTACTTGGCCTGCCACCGGTGGAAGTGATCTCCCTCTTTCCGAAATACCGGAGCAGAAGTTGATCGTACATACCGTTACCGCCCCCTCTCGGGAGTTCCCTCTATACCAACTGGCTCTGCGCACTTCTTCATACGGCAAACTTTTACGAGTTGTAGTATACGTGTGTCGCTTCGCTAAAATACTTCCACGCCGCGACTCCTTAGCGGTTACCGTGGTGGAGTTGAACGTCGCTGAGCGTCTAATACTCAAGACGCTACAACGCATATATTTCTCTGATGAAATCTCTAATTTGCAAAATAATAAAACTTGTTCAACCCCTTTTAATAAACTTAGAGCGTTCATTGAGAACGACCTTGTATACGTCGGTGGAAGACTCACCAATTCAAATTTAGATTTTTCACATAAACATCCAGTCATTTTACCGCGTCATGACCACGTCGTGAATCTCATCATTGACCATTACCACAATATCAATCTCCACGCTGGCCCTGAACTATTATTGTCCTTGCTCAGACAAAAATACTGGGTACTCTCCGCCCGTCGCGTCGTGCGACAAAGGATACATAAATGTAACAGGTGTTTTCGTATGCGACCGCAACCTACTTACCCACTCATGGCTGACCTTCCCGATTTTCGTGTCCGCCCCGTCGCGAAGGCCTTTACTCACACAGGCTGCGACTACGCCGGCCCCGTAGCGTTCTCACCAGTGAGACGTCGAGGTGTCCGATCGGAGAAGGCCTACATATGCGTTTTCACCTGTCTTACCACCCGTGCTGTCCATATTGAATTGGCTACAGACTTAGGCACGCCCACTTTCCTCAACGCGTTCAAGCGTTTCTTATCGCGTCGAGGTCCCGTTCGGTGCATGTATTCCGACAACGGGACGAACTTTGTAGTGGCTAATTCCTATCTTAAAGATTTATATAGTTCTTTAAAGAATAACCGCAGTCAGCTCGAGCATTTCTTCGCTGAAAATTCCATCGAGTGGAAATTCAATCCATTTTGGCGGATGTTGGGAGAGCATGGTCAAGATAATAAAAAATCATCTGTTTAAAGTCATCGGCCAACAGTTATTGAGCTATGAGGAGTTCATTACCGTTCTAGCTCAAATTGAGTGCCTATTAAATTCACGTCCTCTTACCGTGCTAAGTTCAGACCCCGCGGAGCCTAGAGCGCTCACTCCGAGTCACTTTTTAAATAATTTCCCTTCAACGTCGTTACCCGCGTCTGAAGTCACGGACAATACGTCATTGCCTCAACGCTACGCGCTTTTAGATAAGTTGGTACAGTCATTCTGGAAGCGATGGAGTGTCGAGTATTTACACGGTTTACAAACAAGGCAGAAGTGGAATACGCCTTCGATGCCTATAACCCCGGGACTAGTGGTCGTAGTTATTATTGAAAATGCGCCCGTTTTAAAATGGCCACTGGCGATTGTAGAGAAGGTGCATCCCGCTAAGGATGGTACAGTGCGTGTCGCCACGATAAAAACCGCGCGAGGTGTCTTTCGGCGCCCCGTCGTCCGCCTGTGTCCTTTGCCGACTCGGTAACTTAGCCTACGTCTTATATAATATATACCTATGTTTATTAATTGAACACTTAATCTCTGTAAATAATTTATGTATAAATGTTATAATAAGTATATATCCGCTACTCATGATAGTTCTTTAAAGGTGACCCTTTAAGGGCCGGTGGAAATGGTGGCGCCATCTACCGCGTACATAATTAAAATTGACGTCTCTTCTTTTTTCCTCCCACCCTCACTGAGTGCACCTATTCATCGGCGTAAAAAAAAATAATAATGGCCGGTTGTTGCTCCACGCGCGTCGTGCTAGCTTGATGTTCCCGCGATCTCGTCGCAATTAAGGGACGAATCCCAGTCAAAATTTAATACCGCTATCCGCCCACGCATGAACTGTGTGTGTATAATTCCTGACATTGTGTCTATGTAAGAAATAAGTAGTGACAGAGGCGTTCGTGATTGCCGGCCGGCGAAGAACACGTGGGTTGAGGAAGACTCCGCAGGTTGAGCACCACCTCCCCCTGACTACCGGGAGAACAGCAGAGCATCGATCAGGTTGGTGCACTCAATCCTTCTCACACATCCCGATTATTTATTGGTCCGAGCCCGAGACGTGTTCAAATATTTTATAAAACCACCACCACCGGGAACTCATTGGCGCCTCCACCAACGGCGAATCGTAAGAAAAAAGTTGAAATATTTTGTTCTTTATATTTAAATCTCGAATTTTGTGACCCCATTAAATTTTATTTTATTAGTACATAGTCATGTGGGGTACCATAAATATATTTTTTTAAATATTTTTACGTTTTAGTTTTTAAATAATTTAAAAAATACCTCAATAAAATACAATTGCCCAACCCCCCCTTATTTTCGAATATTTAATTTTTTGGGCCCTTTACAACAAATAAAAAATATCAATTTCATAAAATAATTATTTCCAATGAAATTTCCGTAAATGTAATGCGATAAAAATAATACTTTTTGTTTTCTTTTTTTTTCACTAGATGACGGGTTCGGAACCCTCAGGGCGCGAGTCCAACTCGCACTTGGCCGGTTCTTATTTCTAGCTTTATTTCAGCCTTTATTTGTTTTTCATAATTTTATTTTGTTTTAGGCAATATATGGAAGAAAAATTTGCTGAGCTGCTTCATGAGCCATCTGGAGAGTTCCACAATTTCTGCCGCATGAGTTTTGCAGATTTTGAATTTGCACCTTTTAAACAAAATTTCTCCTATGATTTGTAAGAAAGATACAGACTTCGGGAAGTTCTACGACGAGGAAATATCGGCGGAATAGAGGCTTATCTAATGCGACGGCAGCTCCGGTGGTGTGGCCATGTCTCCCGGATGTCTGACGGCAGAGTCGCCAAACGCATCTTTTACTCGGAGCTACAGGATGGCAAGCGAAAACAAGGCGGCCAATTCCTGAGGTACAAGGATGTGCTCAAACTAGCAACGGACCGGTCACAGTGGAGGCGTACTGTGAGCATCAAGGTGTTTGAGTTTGAAAGAAAACGCAAAGAAGAACTCGATACTAAACGAGATGAACTTAAGGCTCGAACACCCGAGCTCATCTATTATAATTATGTTGGAGGGGTCCTGACTTGCAGTGAATGCGGACGTACATTCACTGCAAAAAGCGGATATGTCAGTCACCTGAGAGCACATCAACGAAGCTCTCAATAACGGGTTTAATTCATCGCATCTGGTGACAGTTATAAAAGTTTACACTACTTATTTAAAGTATCTCCTCAAGTGATATGAAAAATCATACCTGAAATCTGCAAGGCTATTATCGAAGTTCTGAAGAATTAAGTAATGGTAATGCATGATTTTGTTAGTAACCGTAGTCCCAGAAGGGGTAGGCAGAGACAGTTTCGCCCTCGAAAAAACGAGGGCCATGATGTTCCACGCCTCTCGTCGCAGGATCCCACCGGGGCTCCGTGTCCTAGTGGAGGGGGTCCGCATACCGGTCGAGGCACACCTTAAGCACCTCGGTCTGGTTTTGGATCCCCGATGGAGCTTTGAGGAGCAATTCAAGCTCCTCACTCCACGGCTATGTGCCGTCGCAGCCGCACTCGGACGGGTCCTCCCTAATGTAGGAGGGCCAGGATCGGCGTGCCGTCGACTATATCACAGGGTGATACGGTCGATGGCACTCTACGGAGCCCCGGTATGGGCGGAGTGCCTCTCCGAACGGTGGCCCTCTTGCGACGTCCGCAGAGGGTCATAGCTGTTGTCGGGCCAATATCTATCTCGCAACGCCAATATAAATTGTAACTTATAAAAAAAGAAAAAGTTAAGCTCTCTCTCTCGGCTAGAACTATGGAAGTTGGTTGTGTCATTGTAATAAGGAAGTTTATAATACAGTTAAGAAGAAGTTGTTTTATTATTATCAAAACTGATAAAATACTAACAGTGGTAGCAGAGCGTGATTTGGCAAGAAAAAAAAACTAGTGTATGAAGAAAATTCACCGGCCGGCAAAAGACGCCACATGACGCCACACTTGAGGTACCTAACATGGCCGACCTAAAATATTTTAATCTAAAACAATTTAGTGGAGACGACTACGCATCTTGGAAGCTTGCTCGCAAGCTTAATCAGCTTATTACGAGAACAAAATTGTATTGAGGCTATCGAAAATGAAATTTTTACACATAAAGAAGAAAATAAAAACAAAGATGCACGTGCTCAAAACCTCATTATATGCTGCATGGCAGATAGTCATTTGCACTATATTCAAGAAGAGAAGACAGCATATAATATGATCATCAAATTAGACAATGCATTTATGAAGAAAGGTACTAGAAGCAAGTTATTTTTGAGAAGAAAATTGTCGGAAATTAAATTTAAAGAAACGGCTTCATTGAGTGAACACTTGTCAGATTTGACCAAAATATTTAATCAGCTTAGAGACGCTGGGAGCTCGTTGAGCGAAGAAGAAAAGATAAATTTCATATTTTTAAGTCTACTAGATTCATATGATGTTATAATTACTGCATTGGAAACACTACCTCACCTCAGTCTAGATTATGGTCAAAGACAGGTTACTCGGTGAAGAGGAGAAAAGAATGAAGAATAAGAATTTTAATAAAGAATATAGCAGAAATGCATTTACCTGCTTTGGTTGTGGTAAAGAAGGTCACAAAAAATTTCAATGTAGAAGTAGAGGAAGGGGATCTTATCAAGGACAAATTAAAGGACATGTGCAGTATCGAGGAACAGGTGGAGGATATCAGGGAGCAGGAGTATCTTGGCAAGGAAATCATAACACAGGACAAAGAAGTCAGTCTTGGTCACGAGGAGCAGGGAGAGGTCGCTACCCGTTGAGGGATCACCAGTCATTTGCAGCAGACTTGCATCTGGAGAACAACGCCTTCATGACTACAAGTAAGAGTGTTTTATCTAATAATAATGAAAACTTTATTGTACAATGGTGTATTGATTCGGGTTGTTCCGATCATCTTACAAACCTAAAAGATTGCTTTTATAATTATATTGAGTTGAGTAAGCCTAAAATGATATCGGTAGCCAAAAATGGTGTCACCCTAAAGGCTATAGGTGTTGGAAATATCAAAGTAAAATGTTATATTGGTAAAAATTATAATGAGTTTATGATTTTTAGACGGGCATTCGCGCAAGCAATGCCCGTCTAATGACCCTGCCGTGGAGGCCTGCGTGCACGGTTGGCCCCGTGTACGCCGCCGTAAGGTCCTCCGTCTGGGGCGGGCAATCCCCCCTTGGCGATAGCCCGACCAGCCAGGTCGGGCTAGCCCGGGCGCGTTGGTAGTGGTAGTCGCTGTGTGGACCCTACCACGCGCGTCCATAAGGGCAGGAAGAACACCGGGGGGTTTAGTGGGTAGGCCTGGCACTCTGCCGGGAGAGCCCCACACACGCTCGTCGTCTAGCCAACGGCGAGTACGGTGCGGTCACGCATTCCCCTCGAAAAAAAAAGGCAGAGACAGTTACTTCTTGACTGAACTAGAGCGTTACTACTTTAGTCATACAGTAAATGCCCGCTTTTCACCGAGTAGTCAGGGACTCAGCGTGACAGAGGGTGAGTCAATCTACATACCCTACGGGCCTAAGGTATGCAGGTTTCCTAACGATGTTTTCCTTCACCGAAAAGTGAAACGTACATACAGTCTGTATAAAAATGTTTTATAGGTTCGATAGTACTTATATGTAGTTAAAATTTATGCCTGTATAATATTTACACGCTGTATAGAGTATTAAGGAACTGAACAACTTTTTCGCCTATTTTCTCAAAAGATAATCACGAAAAAGAAGATAAAACACATAATTGAATAAAAATCATATCTTTATTTTAATAGTTACTTACGAGTATTTATAAACTCGCTTCGTTTTCTCTTACTTTTTACAACTAAACATAAAAATGAAAACAAAAATTAAAATGATAAGCTTAATGTCTATAATACTAGACTAACTCTATGAACTACATAACATAATATTTTGTAACTAATAGGACTTAAAAATTTTCATAGACCTTCAAAAAAGCTTTATTAATAATATTAGGGTTTGTTGCCGATACGATTACTTCGTTCGATATAATGGTGGGAGTTTGGGAGTGGGAAGGATGGTTTGAAATCGGTGATGTATGTGACAAAAGTTCGGAATATGATATTTGGGAGGTTAAAGGACGGTTTGAAATCCATGGTGTATGTGGCAAATGTTCGGAATATGATGTTTGGGAGGTTGAAGGACGGTTTGAAATCATTTATGTATGTGGCAAAGGTTCAGAATATGATGTTTGGGAGGTTGAAGGACGGTTTGAAATCATTAATGCTTCAGAATATGATGTTTGGGAGGAGAAAGAACGATGATTTGGAATTGGTGATGGTGATTGCATTGTTACGTAAAATGCTGGGGCTGGGTAACTGGGAGATGGAGTTTCACATCTCAGTCGCTTTTCCTTAATCCTATTAATAAATAATGTGTCAATGTTGTACATACGAGGGTGGGTCAAATTCGCGGAATGGAGGGTAAAAAGTAAGAAATAAAACACAAAATTATTTTTCCTTCTCAATGTATTCCCCCTTAACTGTAATACATTTATTAGACCTATCAATTAATTTATTAATACCTTCGAAAAAAAAAAGATTTCTCTTTGTCGTCAAAATAGGCCGAAATTGCGCTCTTCACTTCTTCATCGTTGGAAAATTTCTTCCCTCGAAGCTCTTTTTTCATTTTTGGGAACAAATAATAATCACTTTGGGCTAAATCTGGGCTATAGGGAGGATGTTCCAAGATTTCGAAGCCCTTTGAACAGCAGCCATCGCAACTTGCGCCTTGTGCACGGGTGCGTTGTCGTGCAAAAGGAGCACACCTTTAGTCAATTTTCCCCATCTTTTTTCTCTCACAGCATCTTGCAGACGTTCTAATAGTGCAGCGTAGTACTCTCCAGTGATAGAGACACCCTTTTCTTTATAATCAATAAGGAGGATTCCCTCTGAATCCCAGAAAACAGTAGCCATTAGTTTTCCAGCCGCCGGAGACACTTTGAATTTCTTCGGAGGTGGTGTGACCTTTTTGTGCCACTGCATGGAGTCTTGTTTGGACTCAGGCTCATAATGATGAACCCAAGTTTCATCTCCAGTCACAATTCCGTTCAAAACTTCATCCTTTTGTTCACCACAGAGCGCTAAAAACTCGCGACAACACTCAACTCGCCGGTGCTTCTGGTGTGGCGTGAGCATTCTCGGCACCCATCTTGCACACACACACACTTGTAGGATGTTCAAAATGGTTGTAGCTGATACTCCAATCATTTCTGCAAGCTGTTTCTTCTTTAAACGGGCATCTTCCAATATGATTTTTTCAAGTTTTTCGACGTTTTCTGCCGTGGTTGCCTCGACAGGCCGCCCTGGCCTCGGATCATATTCAATCGAATCCCTGACTTGCCTAAACAGGTTGTGCCACTTGTAATCCATGGTTTTACCAGGGCAAAAGTCCCCGTAAACAGAAGACATCTCTTCCAAAATAGTCTGGGGAGGTTTTCCTTGTTTGGTAAGGAACTTGGTGACGACTGCGCGAAACTCAATTTTCTCCATGTTGCAAATTTTCTTCCGGATTGACTTGTTGATTGATGTGTAGCTCAGGTAATTATGACCTATTTTTCATTGAAACTTAGTATTTATTCTCTTAATGAGTGTCACAACTAGTGCAGGTAGTAAAAGTCACCTTTCCCCCCTCCATGCTCCTCATTCCGCGAACTTTTTAACCCGCCCTCGTAAATAGTTTTCTATCATCAGGAGGAAGTTCTCGCAATTTTTTTGCTAAGAGTTTCGCATATAGGTCGCAATCGTCGTCTTCTATTGGTGGCGGTGGACGTTCGTTCTGTTTTTTTGCTAGAATATTCGTTAATTGCCCAAAAGCTGACGACATTTGCCGCTCCGCTAAATCATTGGCGGGACGACGACGGGAAGTCGAAGGTATTGACGTTTGAGAAGTAGGTGTCTGCACTAAATCGTTATCTTCCCGCCTTCTCCATCTATCTCTTCATTTTCACATGGATTTTCTTCTGATGGTGATTTCTGTAAAATTTAATAATAGGTATAACTTACTGTCTTAATTTGTTTGATTTATAGTTTACATTGTTTTAATTTCAGATGCCATCGACAGCAGATGCTTGGATGAATATAGAAAGGGGATATAGGAGCAAATTTCCACACTGTCTCGGTTCTATGAACGGCAAACATATTGTTATAGAAAACCCACCTCATAGTGGTACCGAATGTTTCAACTATAAGAAAACATTTAGCATTATTCTCTTGGCATTGGTTGATGCCGGTTACAAATGTATATATGCAGACTTAGGGTGCCAAGGTAGATTAAGCGATGGTGGTGTTTTTAAGAATTCATTACTATAGCGAAAAATTTGCAGAAATGAAATTGATTTTCCTACACCATGCCCACTTCTTGGATCGGAAATGAATGTGCCGTATGTTTTCATAGGAGATGGTGCTTTTGCACTAAGTAATCATGTTAGGAAACCCTACCCAGGACAGCATGCCGGCGGTTCACCTAAGAGAATTTTCAATCAATGTTTATCTAGAGCTCGGGTTGTAGTAGAAAATACGTTTGGTATTTTAACTTCAGTGTTTAGAATTTTCCGACGACCAATTGATTTGGACCCTACTAGTGTATCGGAAATTACAATGACTTGTATACTTATACATAATTATCTTAGGAAAAATTCTCCAGAAAGATATACACCCCCAGGAACGTTTGATGTACATGATAGTGAAAGAAACCTAGTAACACGTGGATCTTGGCGAAGAAACGAATCTGAATATAGTGCAATTCAGAATATGCCAAACATACCTCGTAGATCATCAATGAGTGCCGAACAGATTAGGCAAGAATTTACTTCATATTTTTGTAGAAGGTAAAGACAGTAATTCATATTTGCTCAATATAGCTATATGTACTTATTTTAATTAGTGTAATTTGTTTCAGTACGTAGAATTGTAATCAGTTCAGGTAATAAATGTGATCATAATACAAAATAAGGTAGTTTTTCTTACTCTTTCTGTATTAATTGTTGCAGTGCTGGTATAAACGGACATTAAAAATGACTCCATCAGGTCATACGCGAACCAGATAGGTTTATATACATCATCAGCTCCTGAAACAATAAATAAAAGAGGCAGTTACTTCTTGAGCGTCAGTTACTGTTTGATGTAGTAGGAACGCTCTAATTTCTACTTAGTCCAACAATAACTGACGCTTTTCACCGAATGATTAGGGACCCAGCGTGACAGGAGGTGAGCCATACATACATATGTACATACCAGCGTTGCCAATATTATTTATTTCACCCGCACTATTCCCGCTCCCGTGTAAATTTTGGGTTAAAATCAGGGAAGTTATAACTAACCTGCACCAGAGCGAATGGAGTCCTTTTTTTGTTGAGATGTTGTCGAAACGTAGCCATTAGTATTTCTTTTCTGGTTTTGAGTTCCTTTACATCTTTTTTCAAGACATTGCTAAGGCGCGTCCAAGCGTCGTTAACCTTTTTTCTATTTTTGTGGTCAACATGTTTAGGATTCCATATGCATTCTTCTTGTTGGTAGGCCTCTAAAAATGTTAACGTTGTGTCCTCAGACCTTTCCCGTCTAATAATACTCAAATACAAAATTGACACTCGTCAGCTAAGGCTCAGGTATTACAACTTGAAATAAGTGATTTAATAGGTCATTGAACTCAACAAAGTAAATGACCGAACATCAATACAAGAACCAAAAGATAATTGAGTGAGATACACAAGTTATCAACTATATGTTTAATTCCAATATTGGATACTTGAGTGAAAACTCATATAGTAACGCTAAGTAGGTATATACACAGGTTAAGTTTTCTACTACTATGTAATAATGAGTTTATCAAGATATGAAATGAAACTAGAAATTAAAGCGAATGTCAACTTAAGAAATATTAGATAACCGAGATAAACATTATGTCCACTGTTTAGTGAAATAAATAAGTGTTACTTATGTGGTTATTTTTATTTTATTTCTACACCTAGTGAAAAACTCCTCACAGGCAGCGCCAAGCATATATATAAGTAAGTATGTGAAGTTTCCACTGGCAGTGAGATAATTACTTGTTATGCAAAATGGGCTCAACCATTAAAAAAATGTTATAGTTAGTTAAGGGTAATAACATTCTTGACCAAGGTGCATAGTTTTACAATATGAAAGTTATGCAAAGACAAACTGTTAGCACATTCGACACTCATAGCATAACACAGTGTATTTTAATTTTACTAATTATTAGGAGATTCGCCTGGTCTGACTATATCTTTTATATGCCAACGACCTAGGGGTGTACCATTCAAGGATTTTAAAGAAAATGGTGAATGTTGTTTAGAGATGACACACTTTTCAAACTTGTGGTCTAATTTATTTATTTATTTATTTATGATTTACCAACATTTGTATACACTGTTACATCATAGGTAATGTAAACATTTATAAATACGTTTATATCTAAGTGTAACAAACAATTACAGGTAAATTCTACATGCTAGACATCTTATTTATACATTATAATACATTTAAAATGTACAATAATATTATTAATAATATGCAAAAAAAAAGTTTAAGAAATAAGGAAAATAGTGAAATTATTAATTTCATTTGTATTTACATATCCCTTAACATAATCGCACGAAGCCTGCCAGGTGAGTCAGCAAAAATGTCTAAGATATTACAATGTTCATTTACCAATTTGCAAAGCCTTGAGATAGGAGAATTGCGTCCAAACTTAGTATTCCTTAAGGGTGCGTGTAGAGGGCTGATCTTATAACGCGGAAGCCTTGCTGGAACTCGTAATTTAAGGCGAGGATTTCCCAAATTTGCCGATCTTAGAACTTCTAGATCTGGATAATATTAGAACCCACAATTCTGAAATTCACACACCTTAAACTTGAAGATATAATCTAATGAACTGTGAAAGCAGAAACACGATTTACTCCATTTCACTCGATAGAAAAAAAATCCAAACATAGGTCTAAATCAAAAACTAAAACCACGATTTCAAATCGAAATATACATAAAACAGTATAAAAGTTATACCAAAACACGTAGTTCGTTATTATCTAGTGAACTGTGAAGACAGATTTTTTGATGTCATATAAAATATTTAGGAAAATGACGAAAATTCTATAATTTCGCTTGGTTGCAATCGCGCTCCATATAAGACAGTACTCGCCAAGTCGTCTCAGGGTATGGTCATGTCGCTTCGTGTCGCGGGCGCAAAAAAATATATTACGTGTTTCTTTACGATCGAATTTTAATTTTGCAGTTTGCGTTTATTTTGTTAACTTTCATTATTATTATAGATTAGTGTAGTAATATGGTGAATAGTGTAAATAATGGATTAGGTATTATAAAGGAGAAAACTATTTTAATCCTTCTTCCTAAATTATTTTATGTGTGAAAAAATATGTTTTTCGTTCTTTTTTTCTATAAGTTATTTTATGTGTAAAAATCGCTAATAAAAGAAGTCAAAGACGAAATGTTAAATCAAATGCATACAAAAAATGCTGAAAGAAAAGTGGTATATATTTATTTCCCAAATGTTTATATTTTATTACCGCGGCCATATAGCACAGTGCAGTGTTAATAAACCAGTATGATAATTTCTTCAAGTAAATATGCAACTATTTATGTTCAAAATAATGTTTCCTATAAAACTTTATTGCTGAATTCCTTTAAATACTTAATGTTACCCCCTTTATTCACAACGCCTTGCATCAAAGCTTTAGAAGATAGAATCAACAGCACATTATACATGTAGCTAAATAATAGTTTTATTCGAGCCTATGTATTATATATGATTATGAACAGTAAAATTGTATTTTAGGAATCTTTTAAATTTCGTAACATTTATGGTCAAGCGTGAGTTGATTATAAAAAAGTAAAAAATAATTAACATAAATTTCCCTTCGATTTATGTAAAGATCACTTCATTGTATTAAAAGAAAATATCTGATCAGCGGAATTTTGTGAAACTTTATAAAATATTTGCTTTTGCCCGCTGCTTCGCCCGCATAAATGTCATAGAGGTTCCATACAAACTATTATTTATTAGTTTTACCCCCCTATATGTCAAATTTCCGCTTTTTGTGCCTTTTAATTACGGCTGTGCGTAATCTGTCAGTCACTCAGTAATGAAAGTGTTTTTATATAAATACGTCGGCCCACACTAGGATTTTCAACTGTGTCGTAGGTGCAGTTTTTTTCTTTTGGAAAACGTCGCCCCACACTAAGATTTTCTCCTGTGTTGTGGGTGCAGTTACGAACATAGAATATCACATGTACATACGCCCAGACCGGAAAAAAAATCTGTAGGCCATACAAAATATTTGTCCCGTACGGGAATCGAACCCGCGACCCGTTGCGCAGTAGGCGATCATTCGACCTCTGCGCTAACCGTGTCATCAAAGTTACAAACATAGAATATATTACATATCACATGCACATACGCCCAGACCGGAACATATTTCTGTATTCCATACATAATATTTGTCCCGTAACTACAAAAAAATATTTTACAAAAAATAAAAACCGACTTCAAAAACACTGAAAACTTAAAAATAATATAAGAATAGGTACAGACAACATCACACTTCTGTATTATTTCCTTCCTTCTTATATTATTTTTAAGCTTTCAGTGTTTTTGAAGTCGTTTTTTATTTTTTGTAAAATATTTTTAACTTTTCAGTGAATGAAATCTTTTTAGTGAAAGAAGTGTGTTTTTAGTGCTTTCCTCGATTTTCTATGGGATCCCATCATCAGATCCTGACTTTGGTGACCATGAGACCACCCTTGCTCTATACTCTATCGAATACAAAAATAATTTTGGACATCGGCTTAAAATGACGGAGTTATGAGGTAACAAACATAAAAAATACAACCGAATTGATAACCTCCTCCTTTTTTGAAGTCGGTTAAAAATATTTGGTAATCGAACCCGCGACCAGTTGCGTAGTAGGCGATCTCTGTGCGCTAACCGTGTCGTCAAATGTAAAGTCATCATGGTAAAGAACGCTAGCTGTGTAGTACTTCCCGAGTTTTCTTACAGGCCTAAGGTGGTAGAATATTAATTAATATTTTAAAACCAGTTTGCTTAGAGACTAATACGGTTGCCTGATATTCATAGCGATTTGTGGCTTTCTTCTTGATAATCTTGTTTAGTACATGCACGCCCCTGTCACTCACGCAATGCAGCGTTATAAATACCTACCACTAAGTAGCGCGCCGGCACGCCGACCGCTGCGGTAGTCCCTTTCTTCTCCGAATATCGATCATCCGAAAATCATAATTCCGAAAACGCTTGCTATAATCATCACTTTCCATAATGTTCGGGTATACGAAATTGTATATAACCTAATCGTCTTTAGTTCTAATGCTTTTGTGTCATAATATCGGATGCTATAATAATAAGATATCCTAATTTTACTTTCTATAAAGTCACATGTCCTAAGTGTTATATTGTATAATATTGTTAGTCCGAATGATGGTTTATAATAATTTTGTTAGTCCTAAAACATGTTTAAAAGTTGATTTATCTTGGTTATGTTATCAATATCATAAAGCTTAGACTTATTATCAATAATAACAAATTGAATTAAAATGTTGTCTTATGAACCTTAACAACCGTTACGTTTTCAAATTCAGTGACAGAAATATATCGCTGTAAAACCACGTAGTCTTGTCTGCCCTACCCCTAGAGTGTTATTTAAACCCGCGTAGGCGCGGAGGGGCGTGGCGGCCCGCGAGTTGAGGAGCAGGTGGTTTTAACGACCGCCGCCGCGGCTGACGCTGGCCGGCTCGCCCGGCCAGCAGGCCGAAGCTGCGGTGGTGGGCGAAAACCATCTGCGACGATAAGGTCGCGTGGGACCGCCGGAGCCCCGCAGCGCCGGAGCCGTGACAGAAGCCATGCATGCTGCATGCTGCTTGCTTGCATGCTTTAAGCTTGATTGCATGCTGAATTCTTGCTTGCATGCTGTATGCTTGCTTGCATGCTGCATGCTTGCTTGCTTGCATGACATTAAGTGACTGTTTTTAAACGTATGCATGGATTTGGTAATACATATAATGAAAGAACTTTATATTTGTCTCTCACACTATAGGAATATAATAAAAAAAATTTGTGGTATTTCGATTTTAGGGCACGTTATATTATGATACGTTAGGACTTATGACTATTATAGAAAAGGTTCTTAGGAATTTTAAATATTATAGATTGTAATATTTATAGCAAAAAAAAATTAGGTCATATTATATTTAGAGATTTCGGTTTTCGGGCAATTGATATTATGAGAAATTAGGTTAGGGGTGCTTATCATTCGGACATATGATGATTATGTCAAAAAACATTATGACACGTTAGATTATGGATAAAAAAATTATGAGACAAAATAGAGAACCGACCGCTGCACACACGTGTAAAGAAATTCTTAGGTTGTGTGTGAAGTCGACCAACCCGCACTTGGCCAGCGTTGATGATCGTAGCACATCAAAAACAGGTTTGAGCTTGTTTCGAATTCATCTAATAATAATATGATGGATGACATACCTGCCAGAGATACCTGTCACAAAAATTGGGATATAATTAAAATCAAAAATACTATCGTTTTTGATGCTTGCTAAGGCAAGGATAAAAATACCTCCGTCTTACCTATTTCTGCCGCAAATCAGCAGTGCTTGCATTGCTGTGTTCCGGTGTGAAGGGTAAGATATGGCACTGAAATTACTGGGTACCGTGACTTTACATCTGATGTCACAAGTTGGCAACGTACACTGTGGTTCTTGTGGGGCTTGCAGTTTTACTGCGAATCGCACAGGAACCACATGTACCACTTACCATCAGGTGGGCAGTTTGCTTGTTTGCCAACTTAGTAGCAATAAAATAAAACACACAACATTACATTTTTATTTTGAAGGAGTTTTTGTTTTGAAGTGGTGTCGGTATTTTTGTAAAAAAAAATATTTTTATTTTTTTCGTGAAATTAATAATAGCTCTCTAAGTCAACTTGAAAGAATATACCTAACTGAGAGTCAATACGTACCTTTTATATCTAAAGACTAACTCCCTAACTCCTTAAAGTTAAGGATCCATCGTAAGCTCAGCATAGTGGAAGAATCCTTGAGATGATGTCTTTCAGACGCAAATACCTGAATAGCTTTAGAAAAAAACAGGAAAGACGTTGTACGTGCCTATTCTCTCGATTTTCTTGGGATTTCAATACTAGATCCTGACTTGATGGCATGGAACCACATCGGGGGTATACTTTTCTGAATACAAAAAGAATTTTGAAAATCAGTTAATAAATGACGAAGCTATGAGGTATGTGTTACCTCATAACTTCGTGAAGTCAGTGAAGTCGGTTAACAAATCAAATCGAAAATAAGTTATAGTACTTATATATTCAGTAATGTATTCAAATACCTACATATATCTATTAAAATATTTTTCTTCAAACTACTCATTAATTTTACTCTAATCATCGGAAAAGGCAACACTAAGTAATACATTACTACCCTGGAAAACGGCAGTAGTATTGTATGAAATTTCATTAATGACCCGTTCAACATAATTGCCCTGTTGTTTGTTTTTCTAATTTAAAAAGAAATTACAATTCATATTCATACAATTCATACAAAATGTAGGCATTTTTCCAAAGAGATTTGAGTGGTTGTATAACATGTCACAAAAAATACACATGCGCAAAACAAGTTAGATAGGACCCTACAAAGCCAATTTTATTTAAAAAAGAGAGGCAATTGGCTTTAATGGCGAAGATTAGCTTTTATTTTAATAAATTAAAAATTGTATTCGAGTGAATATTGTGCAGTGAAAGTGGTGTTTTTTGGTGCACATTCATGTTGACGGCAAGAAATAAGGGTTTTGTGGTGTACATGACAGTGAGTTTTTTTTTTGTGGATTTTCCACTTCCGTCACCACCGTCAAGATAAGGTTTGGTTTCTTAATAAGAACAATTTGCATTTTTTTAGGCATAAATAAATAAGTTTTTCTACAGTCAACTTCAGTTTTTTATTATTTTTTAATAAGTTGAAGGAAAAGCAGATTACACACCTCGTAAGTGAGCTATTAATGGCCTTTGGTTATTAGTGCCCTCGAGCAAGTGCTCGTGCACCAAACATCCGCGGGCATTAATAAGTCACTTAGCGCTCGGTGTAACAATCTACTATTTCTAAATCAAACCGAATAGCCGTCGAAGTCAAACAAAAAAATTTAACAGTGCTTTATAAGTATATGCCGTCGCGTCAGTCATATTCTTAGCTTTTGTTTTAAATACTACTTCTAGCCAGTTCTAGCTAATCGAGCATTTCTTGTATTCTAGTGATGCATTCTATACTGTACAAAAGAAATATGCATAAAATTTGAATTTACATTTTATTAATAACACATCATAGAAACATTTAAAACCTTTGAAATTGTGAAGAAACGGTCTAATTATGATGAATCTTGAAAAGTCTAATTATTGATAATTGCTTTACGTCTCTTTCTTATAAAATATATGTTTGTATCGGTATTATAATGGTGGACGAGTACAATGACGTCACTGTACTGTTATATTTTTACTGTGCGGCACATGATGTTGGCGCCTGTTCAGTGGCCGCGTCCGCGCTAACGTCATGTACAAATGAACGGTGTGAAGTGCGGAACATATGGGCTTGCACGTGGAAATTCCTCGCCTTAAATTTGCTCAAAAGTTGTGGGCAGTCAATTATATAATTAAATATTTTTGAAGCAAAGATAAGGTCGATAAGATTTCTGCGTTTATCCAGTGAACACATTTTAAAATGGTGTAACTGTTTGCTGTAAGATGGTAGTTGCTTTCTTGATATGCCGCTTGAGAACACTAGATGACGCAGAAACCTTTTTTGAATACGTTCCAGTCTAATAGTATGAGTAGCGTAATGTGGCCTCCACACCACTACACCATACTCCAAAGTATTTCGGACTAGGGCATCATACAAAAGTATTTTGGTTTTGCTGCGGAATCCTTTAGAGTTTCTCTGTACAAAACCCAACATTTTAGAGGCACTCTTCATAATATATTCAATATGTGGTACAAAAGTTAACTTTTTATCAAAAATTACCCCTAAGTCACGGATTTGATCTAATTTTGTGATAATTGATTCACCAATTCGATATTGATAATTAATGTAATTATTTTTCCTCCCATACTGTACTATATAACATTTCTCTGGGTTCAGGCTCATGCTATTTAGTTGGCACCACTCAATTAGATTATTGATATCCTTTTGCAACAGCAGTGAATCCTGTATATTGTTAATAGATTTACACATTTTTAAGTCATCAGCATATAAATATGGTTTAGAATATTTAATTATGCTTGGTATGTCATTACAAAAGATGTTAAAAAAGATCGGAGCTAAGTGTGACCCTTGTGGTACACCAGAGGTTACACATTGTGGTTTAGACTGAAAGCCGTTTACGACTACGAAAAAAGATCTTTCTTGCAAGTACGACTTTATCCATTTCAACAGATCGCTTGAAAAACCATATGCAGACAACTTTTGCATTAGTATATCGTGAGACAGCCGATCAAATGCCTTGCTGAAGTCCGTGTACACTACGTCCACTTGCTTGTGAGCATCTAGCTCATCGAACAGTCTTTCAGCAATGCTCACTAGATTAGTGCTTGTAGATCTACCAAGAGTAAATCCATGCTGGTCATTACTTATAATTTGCTTAAAGTGATTTTTGATATGGGGACAGATTAGAGCTTCAAATAATTTTGCAAAGGTCGATAAAATAGATATAGGTCTATAATTTTTTATTAAATTCTTACTTTGGGATTTATGAATAGGTACAATCTTAGATATCTTCCACTCCGCAGGGAATACTCCTGTACGAAGCGAGGTATTGTAAATAAGTAAAAGAGGTGTTACTAAATGTTCAGCGCACCTGACGATAAATATAGGTGGTACCCCATCTGGCCCAGACCCTTTATTAACGTCTAGGCTTTTGATTTTTTTCTCAAGGGACTCAGACTCAATAACAGGCAGTAATAGATTTTGACAATAGTTCGTCATATGTTGCAAATAGTCTGTAGGGGTATATTCTTGTGAGTTACTAGTTCTGGTGTACACAGATGCAAAATAAGAGGAGAACATCTCACATATCTGTTCGCCATCAGAAGTTGTTAGTGATTCATCTGTCATCGAGGCCGGAAAAGAGCTCGAACCTCCACGTTTTGCTTTAACATAGGACCAAAAATGTTTTGAATTTTTCGATATTTCACTATCCAAACGAGAAATATATTGATTATAGCAGTTTTTAGCTAAATGCTTACAGCGCGATCCTAATAACTTAAACTCTAACTTATCTCTTGGATTTCCATATTGTTTGAAACGACATCTTATCTTGTTCTTTTCGTTTAAAATTTTAATTAAATTTGTATTAAACCATGGTGGATAATTTTTTTTTCTATTTTTCTTCTGAGGTACGAACTTTTGAATAATACTGCGGATTACATCATAAAATATTCGAAGCATTTCATTTACATCCTTTTTATTATGAAATAATTCATTCCAATCACAATCTTTAAGTTCCTTGAGTATATTTTTGTAGTCTGCTTTGAAAAAGTTTTGTTTGAACGTGTCATTGTTAAATGACAATTTTGGTTCACTAATAATCGAAATATTAATGTCAAGAGGAGGGTGAAACTGATCAACTATACTTAGTTCGTTTTGAGAAGGACTTACATCGCAAATTGGTAAATTAGACATAACCAAATCAAGAATACGACCTTGCTTGTTGAGGATATTATTATGTTGTTTTAAATTATTTGTATGCAATAGGTCTATCAATGGCTGGTACGTTGTTGGAATTGTATACCCACTAGAATAATCACCTAGCAGGCTCCATTCAATATTTCTCATATTGAAGTCTCCCATGATGCAATGACAACAAGACTGTTCAAAAACTACATTACAGCTCTCCAAGAAGGTTTCCATCACTGATCGTTGTACCGGTGGCGGCAAATAGACTACACAAAATGCAACTTGACGTTTCGTATGTGAAATAGGAAGTTCAATAGAGATCCAAAGATCTTCTACTTTAGTTTCCCAACTCATCATACGCTTAGAATTCAGGTGCTTTGATACTGCAATCAAAACTCCGCCGCCATCCTTTTTACAAGATAATCCTGAATCACATCTATCTCTCCTATATACTATATAACGTTGATCGAACAATTCACTATTACAAACAGAATCATTTAGCCATGTCTCTGTGAGCGCAATGAGGTCGTAATCATTACAAACAATTTGTTGATAAAAATTGTGTGTTTAAAAATTAGATAAAAATTAGATAGTGAAAAACATCTTTTAAAAACAACTTGCCCTACTTTAAGTTCGACATGACACCTACACATATTGTAATGATAAGCATTCTTGTCATGTGATTTTTTAAGGTTAAGTTTTACTTTTTCAAAGGTCAATTTTAATTTTTTTTGATGATTTAAAAGAGGAGTGAGTAACATTTGCAGGAGAAGGTTTTATTTTAAGAGGCTTACTCCTGTTACACATGTCACACTCAGAGACATACTTTTGGACATCAGAATGGCATCGGGCGAGGACACGGCGCGGACATGGCGGGGACCAGAGGGCCTATTACCGATCTCATGGTTTTGCAAATGATATCATATGATATCATAGAGCAAAACGAAAAATACGATTTCCGGTCAGATTTTTGATCATTTGTTCATTATTTAATGATGACATCATTGAAATTATGCCATAGTGATTTTTTTTAAATTCTTTAAAAGCCATACACCACATAGGGTTACGTCGGCTACAATAATTAAGTATATATACAAATATGTGTAGCACTAATTTACAATGGGATCTTTTTTTTTAACAAAGGAACTAATAAGAAAGCTCTATTACTATCAGTACTTTTAAAATCAGAGGCAAAAGAACTATGGAACAAAAACATCAGGTCGCATCTTTGAGTAGCAGTGTCCTGGAGAAGACCCAAACGCTCCTGCTCGGTCTGGACACATTCCATCAATAGGTGGTAAATATCGTCTTTTTGATTGCACGTATTGCAGTTAGGGCTATCCGACTTTCCAACTAAAAATTTAAACATATTTAACGGTATGTGACCAGATCCTCATACAAGTAACTAGTTCTCTTCTATTAAATTTTTATGCAGAGAACCATGGGATATGGGGCGGCTCACTGACCAGCGTTTTGTACCAAATAATGCCATAGTGGTATCATTGGATATCGATAATACGAAATGCAGCATTTCATGACTTCTTTTTGTCAAATTTATACCATGTCATACGATGAAAGATCCATAATTGGCCTGCTGGTTCGGACATGACGCAGAAATGACGTGGCGAAGGCGCAACTTTAGAGAGAGCAGTCTGTTGTCCGGAATCGACGTGTCAGCATGTCTTCCTCAGAAGACGAAGACGCTCTTGCTCTCGTACAATTAATATACAGATGCATAGACGATTTTGGGTGCATCCTGTGTAGCAATCGGGACAGGATTGCGGACTATTTACTTCAATGCGAAACTTGAGGCACTATCCCGATCGTTTTTATTACGTTTATAAAATGTCTCCGCAATGTTTTCAATATACATATCTATACAAATAAATAAAATTGAAGTGTCTGTTTGTAATGTCAAAATAACAAGTTTTTACTACCCATTTAGTAAAAACTTGTTATTTTGACATTACACATCGAGTATTACCAGGTGTGCCTTTTACTTTAGAATATTAATTATCATACTGTGAGTCCATAAAAATATATTGGCTTGGAGGTATACTTCTGCAATAGATAGATTTAGTACAGATTTATATTATTGATAAATTACATATGAAATGCTCAGAAAATAATTGTTGGAAATGATGTGACAATAAATGTACACATGACATAAGCCTTTAAAAATTATCAAGGCGGCCAGCTACGAGCCAAAGAGTAGAGGTCTAGCGCCTTGTTACACCGTATCTGCCTCTAATAGTCTAATATTCTGCCAGCGGTCTTTACAGTCTTTTGCTGAAAATAAATAGTTATTCGGGTCAAGAGGGCGCACTTTATTTTTGACTGCATCGAAGATCTATATAGAATGAAATGTCTGACTTGTTTTTTGTTTAGATATTAATAAATAATAATAATTTATTTATTTATCTCATCAACAGGATATGATAACTAACAGTTTAGATTTAAGGACAAACCAGGTATCCTGCTGTGTGAGAGACTGGTGCCTATGATAGACTGAAACAGCCTGTGTCACAGGTCACCAGGCCCTCCCTCAAGCGGAAAGATTACAAATGATTGTATGTCTAAATAATGTTACAGTATAACGTATCCATTGAGAGAATTTTACATAATAAGTAATTTTTAATACAAGTTTATCAGTACATAGAAATTGGAAAAAGAATACAAAACTAACAAGGATATAAAAAATTAACACTATATTTAACCGAAGATTACACTTGAATATGTGTATCTGATTGAATTGAATACACGCGCAAGCGCATGTGTGTGTGTTTATGTGAGTGCGAGCATGTTTTGTACTGAAGGTTGTGCAACTTTTGAACGAACTTGAGAACGTGTGTGTGTATAAGTAGGTTTGTTTTGTGCTTATTTATAATGCCTAAGCGGAAAAGTGAGGAGGATTGTGAAAATCTGTTGTGTAAGTTTAAAAAACTCGAACGGAAAGTGTTACGAAGATGCCGTACACAGAGTCGTTCCAGCTTGCCCGACAGGCATTCCCGCTCGTAGTCTCAAGGTTAGTCATTGTGTGAATAAGTGCATTTATTAGTGACTATGGCCGAAAATGTCATTTGCTATTTGATGCCCGTACAATGCTCGTTTGATAACGGGCAGAAGGATGATCGGACATCTTGTTATATTCTCATAAGTACTAGAGAAACTTAATTAGCTAATTAGTTAATGACGAATTATACCCATATTGGTAAATTTGTCACGTTATTATTTTTTACTCCTTTGAAATGAAGTTTTATAATCCAATGAAATAGTTTTACGAAAAGTGTTAAATAAGATTTATTTCATACCTACCTAGTGCGCTTATTTATACCCCTTTTGTATGAATTTTTATGACACTATTATCTCTAAGGAGAAAGTTTACCTAGTTTAATAATAGTTATTGCTACAGTGATTATTCACTAACCTGGGTTTGCTACCTCTCTTTGGAGTTGTATTACCCAATAATAGTTTTGCAAACGGTATTTTAGGATTGTTCCTTAACTGATTAGCAGTAGGTAATTATAATTATCTAATCGTAACATGCACCTAGAGCGTCGGTAGCGCTGTGGACTCGGCACTTGCCTTCCAATCGGGAGGTCCGGGATCGAGACCGCCATGAACCACTTTGTTTTTCGTTGTACGAATTTCATATGTACATTTGTCTGACGCTCCTACGGTGAAGGAAAACATCGTGAGGCAACCTGCATACATCTGCGAAGAATTTCAATGGTGTATGTGAAGTCGAATAACCCGCATTGGGCCAGCGTGGTTGACTGAGGCCTAATCACCCTAACATAGGGTAGGCTCGTGCCCCTCGGTGGGGACATATATGAGCTGTGATGATGATGAACATGCACCTACTTTTTATGATTATATACTAAAGAATAAATACAGTATATACAGTGGTAATGGTTACCTATCCGGGTTTGCGTACTTCTCTTCGGAGCTGTACTACCCTATAAATTAGTCTCGCGAACAGTACTTTGGTCTGTTTCATGGCTAATGGAGATATCGGTGGTTTTCAGAACAAGAAAGTAATAACAACGTTTCAAACCTGCAGGCCTATTACGATCTCATGGTTTTGAAATGATATCATATCATATGATATCATAGTGCCAAGCGAAAATTATGATTTTTGGACTGATTTTTGATCATTCGTTCGTTATATCATGATGACATCAGCGAAATTATGCCATAGTAATGATATCATTGGAGATCGGTAATACGAAATAAAGCATTTCATGATTTATTATGCCATGTCATACGATGAAAGATTCATAATGGGCCTACTGCTCGATGGGATTATTGGTTCTGAGCCACGTTCGGAGATGCAGGTCGACCTCGACCCAGAACCCGCCGAAGAGTGGCTACGCTCAGTGCGAGCCCGCCGTTTATATCTTCTGTGCCGCCGTGACGGTCGCCGCCACCGCCTCCACCGCCGTCGCGCCGGAGCCGGAGACGGATATCGAGAAGTCTGGATCAGCTAATGCGATGGTAAACACCACAATACTTGAAACATAGGGCGAGGATCTTACTATTTCGAATGCTTTTAGAGCCGACATTCACAAAGACTTGGCAGTTAGGTTGGAACACACATTAATGTGATTTACCTTTCGCCGAGTAACTGCAAACTAATTAATGCTCCCTTAGGTACTGAACGCCGAAATTAAGGCGGCCATCTCCGATATAAACGCTAAACGTGATAAAAATATCGAAATTAGGCAAAAACAAGTTTCTACGGCTATTTCATGCTTGAGCCAAGCTATTAATTCGCTGATCTCAAAAAATGACAGTGATCCAGAATTAATAAAAATGTTGATGGACACATAGCGTATTCTCTGTGACTTACCGTACCGGATTCGATCTAGCGCCGAAATTTTTATTCTGTATTCCCTTAAAAAAGGACATGAAAGACCAGCTTCAAAATACTAAACCATTTCTTATTCGGCGAAAACCTGACAGAAATTATTAAGACTGCAAAGGCGATAAATAAATCGGGTGCAGAGTTAAAAACTTCGTCACCTAAGCCACAGGCAAATAAAAAGGTGCCTGCACAACGCCTAGCACCTCCAGGAATAATTTAAACTGGAAGGGCCCTTATTTTACTCGGAAGAAGCTGAATCGTCCGACGACAAAGGAGGCCCCTCCCAGGAGAGGTTGGCCATCGAGCTCATCGAGACACTCGCAGCAGCTGCTGCCACGCGATCGTCGCTAAATCCAGTAAAATAGCCTGCATATTTTACGTTGCCTCTTTTTTATGACCAATGGTCTCTTATAACTAAGAATGCAGAAATTATATCCTGCATCTAGGGATACGAAATCCCATTCACAAGTCCCGTTAACCAATTACCTGTTCCAAATGTGAAACATCATTCAGCCACAGAAGAGATGATTTCAATGAAGCTATTCATAACTTGTTAGCTAATGGTGCTATTTCAAAATGCCAACCTACTGAAGGGAAATTTTTATCAAGTATATTTCTGGTACCTAAGCCAAATGGTAAACATCGTGTCATCCTGAATTTTAAAAAACTTAATAAATTTATAAAAGCAGATCATTTTAAAATCGAAGATTTACGCTCACTGCTAAAATTAATAACAAAAAATTGTTTCATGACAAAAATAGATTTAAAAGATGCCTTTTATTTAATAAGTATTCACCCTAATTCAAGAAAATATTTAAGATTTCAAGTTGAACAAGAACTATTTAGCTTGAGTACTGCACCATCAAGGCAATGAAACCAATTGTCCGATTACTCCGTTCTGCGGGCCTAATATCAACTAATTATTTAGATAATTATTGGCTAATGGGACACTCTTGCGATAGTTGTTTGTACAATACTATACAAACCAAAAAATAATAATAATACCTCTCTCGGTTTTAAATTAACGAGGACAAAAGTTTAATATCTAGTAATATATGTACATTTTAAGGTTTCGTTCTAATCTAGACTAAAAATTTCCAGATCACAAATCAGAATAAAAAAAATGGTTAACACCTAAAAGATGTCAAATACGTCAATTTGCACAAATAGTCGAATTACTAGTCTCAGTTTGCCCGGCTGTAGAATACAGCTATATACTATAATATATACTAAAATATTCGAGCGCATTAAGTATTTAAACTAAAAATCATCAAATGATAATTATTATAAATTTATGAATATCCCTAGTATGTTGCTACCTGATGACGCAATACAAAGACCGTTTTGTAAAATCAAACATGATACACATGATCTGGAAATTTTCTCAGACGCCTCAAATACGGGGTGGGGGGCTGTACGTGGTAATGAGAAGGTTAGCGGGTTGTGGAGCATTCAGGAGAGAACACAACACATTAACTACCTAGAAATTCTTGCTACTTTTCTAAGATTAAAAGTGTTTGCCAAAAATGTTAATATTTGTCAAACTTTACTCCGCATCGACAACACTACAGTCATCTCTTACATCAATACAATGGGGGGTATTCAGCTCCCTCACTTCACTAACATCACTCCACTCGTCAACTATGACAGTGGTGTGAATGTCGCAAATTGTATGTTATGGCTTATTAAATTAGCTCATCAGATAATAAAACGGCAGATGCCGAATCAATGCGGGTACATCCTGACATAGAATGGGAGTTAGCGGACTGGGCATACCAGGAAATTGTCTCGTCGTATGATGAGGCACCTCAAGTAAACTTATTCGCTAGTCGAATAAATACTAAATGCACTGATTATGTCTCCTAGCCTAGGGACCCAGATGCAATGACAATTAATGCATTTTCAATTTCCTGGGCCGATTTTAATTTTTATGCTTTCCCCCCGTTCTCTGCCATGGTATGGCGGGGAACTTATGCGGACGGCGTGGAGTGTACCGCCGATATTAGCATCTATATCCCAAAGTTCCTTTAAACAATATAATGTTTATTTATGGCGCTGGTTTAATTAATGTAACGACAATAATTGTGACTTGTATTATCCTTCAATTCCACGAATAATATATTTCTTAAACAAACTATTATGAAGAGCGAGCTCAATATGGCACGCTTAATTCCTATAGATCCGCGCTCGCCCTGCTTATGGGAAATAATTTACGAGAAGATGACAGAGTAAAAAGATATTTTAAAGGCATATTTCGGTTACGCCCTCCCTTACCCAAATATGCAATTACATGGGATACTTCAATAGTGTTTAATTATGTCAGCCAATTTTACCCCAATGAAACATTGTCTTTGGAAAAACTTTCGAAAAAACGCAACACTCTCATTGCCCTTTTGACAGTACACCTTGTCCAAGATTAATATTAAAAATATTGAAATCTTTCCTTCTTTTCATAAGTGCTAAAAAGCCTTATAACGCTGTATGTTCCCAAACCTTAAGTCAGTGGATAAAGGACACACTGCGCGATAGCGGTATCAATGTATAATAGAACCAAAAACCATAAGTAATGTCTATACTAATGGAATTGATTATTTTGCCAAAACAATTGTTAATAATACGAGTAATACAAATGATGATAGATGTTTATTCTTATTAACTTAAATTAAGGAAAATTCTCTCAAAGTCTACGAGTATTACTTGCTAATCCCGAGGACGAAGCCAAGTATAATTAATGATTAAACGAACTTACCTGTACGTGAAGTTCCATCATAATTATACGAAGGCTTCGTCCGAAGGGATTAGCAATCCTCCCTCCCAACTAAAGTCCCCCTTTTTTGTGTGAAATATTCCGGATGCTGGTACTCTAAACTAAATGAAGCGAGCAGATAGGTCGCCCACCTCGTTGACGTGAGATTCATTTTTAATTTTATTTATACCCTCAAATATAGTGCGTGACTGGCGTTCCACTAGGCGTTACTATGAGTATTACTTGCTAATCCCTTCGGACGAAGCCTTCGTATAATTATGATCGAACTTCACGTACAGGTAAGTTCGTTTAATCATTAATTATATACTTACATTATTCAAACAAAGTACGTCAGTTTGTGCGGTACATACGATTAAAACGAAAAAAAAAACCGAATGCGTTCTCTTGACCCGATATTTGGGTAAAATTACGCATGCGTTAGGGGAAAATTACGCGCAATGGGTTATGTTATGAACTTTATCAACAGCTGCGGCATTAACATAATTGAGAACTTTTTGTATTAATGAGGTAAAATCTACTAGAAAATGAGATCATAATTATTATTTTTTAATCAACATTCACTTAAACTTCTAGAAAATAATAACCTTTAACTGTCGCATCTTAAACATTTACTAATAAGTAACTTTGGATATTGATTACTAAATCACGTTTAGGTAATCTTAAATCTCAGTACTAGGAACTAATTACTGATTGCAAAAGTCACATCGAAATACTCCATTGTCATATGCAGTACAATTTCTCATGAAACCAGTCATCGCAAACATTGGATCCAATCTTCTGTTATTAGTTCTTGATATTTGTCGTCACAAATCGGACAATGTATTAATTTACCTTTTTTATAAATAATAATATTTTCATTCCTTTTCCTTTTTAATTTATCGCATTTTTTGTTGGTTTCGGATGTTCCAGGTTTTGGATCAAACGTCACCTTCTTACCAACTTTCTTGTGATTTTTCAGTCGCCGTTCTTCTTCTATTTTTTGTTTTTCTTCCAACTGTGCCTTGTAAGGGCTAGAAGTTATAACTTCAGATTTCAAGCTAGCTCTTGTTCTTTTTTCCCTCAGTCATTTTGGAAGTCGGCTTAGCTGGGCTACTGTTACAATTTGAGTTTCTGATGAAATAGAATTGAGGTTTGAAGAAGCTACTGATTTCTCATTAATATGTGATGGATGAGATGATTTAGCTCTATTAGCATCTTGCATGATTTTTTTGTTTTTCGCAGAGTCGTATTTAATTAGATTTGGAGGAATTAAGTCATCATATGGAGAGATCATTAATTGTTTATCTGAAGCTTTTTCAGTCGAGTCTTTATTTACAGATATGTTTTCCTCGTTGATCCTAGCGATATCTTTAAAGTCACTATCCATATTAGTAGCATCAGAATCAGTCAGTTGGTTTCCAATTTCATCACAGACAGTAAATATTGTTGGACTTGCGGGTGATGAAACTTTTTGGGTCATTTCAGTTGTAGCACATAAAAGAGTTGATCTATGTCTTCATCACAGGTAGTAATTGTAATTGGAGTTATAGATGGTGGAAGCTCCCTAATCATACCTTGATCTCTTAAAGTAATTAGGTTGTCATTTGAAGAAGTGAGCTCATTCTGATCTATTCCAGAAGAGGAAGCAAACTCGGTTTTATCAAACAGATCATCTGCGAAGGGAAATATTCCTGTTGCTCTAAAACCAGACTCGGCATTACCTATTGTGGCAATGTGTTATATGTATGTATGTAAATGTATTATGTGTGTTAAGGCGTTATTGAAGAGGCTAGCAACCTGAAATTGGGTTATACCTCTACCTGGATGTTGATTCCACTTCTCACATTCAATGGCATACTTGTGTTAGCTTATTAGTAACTTCCGGTAAAATTATGCTTATAGTTAAACCATACTAATCACTTCTAAACTCTTTTACTTGGTTTTTATAGGGCTATGAAGAGCATCCAACGGTTGCAGTTTGTGACTACCATGTGGTGGAAGAGTTAACATAACGATGTGGTGTTCAAGGGCGTAGTTAGTTCCTTCCATCCATAATAAGCAATACAGGATCTTCCTTTGATGGATGAACGAAGTCCTTGAAATGGTGTAACCATTCGACAAAGAGGCTTGTATTTACATAGCCGCTATCCGACACCATACAGATACTTTGTGTTGGCCCGCCATTTAGTAATTCTAGCCGTACCCTTCTGCGTATATATATAAACGCTGACGGTACATAATGCCTTGTAGCGCTCATGCACATTATGGCAGTGATAGTAGTGCCTCGCTTAGCAGTCACTACTTTGCCGATCACTTTTTTGCCTTTGAGAGATACAACCTTAGGCGTTTTTTGGAACTGTACTCATTCCAGTTTCGTCCACTTTATATATTCTATTTGGCCGAAAGTTATGAGTGTTGTAGACTTCTTTGAACTATAACTATAGCCACACAGCTTTTTTGAGATGTTACTTATACCTTTTGCTTGATCCATAATGCTATCGATTTCATCTTCAACCACATATTGCGCAAAAAGCATTGTATCGCCATTGTCAGACTCAGTCTCACAAGGCACTCGTGTTTCAAGGTCCTTAATCTCAATCTTGATTAAATAGCGTCCTTTTCTCGGTAAAGTTTTTCATACAAACGTTTGCTGGGGATGGTGATTATGAAAAAAGAGACATCTTTTTCTTCAATGTCTTTTCACCACCTTGCTTGGTTTCGATCTTGTAACACCGTTTTTTCTTAAAATTTCATAAAACACTAATTTTGCAAAAACACTTTGGTTTCACTGTTGTTTTAACCCATATATGCCCGTAATTATTTAGGTCATGAAAATATCTGATACTCACAAATGTTGCTCAAAATAGGAACAAATTAAGGCCTTGCACATTATTTTTCAATTTTTTTTTTGAAAAAGTAGTTTTTTTGACTGGGTCGCTAACGACCCACTGGGATAATAGGTGTCCTAAAATGTATGAAATGAAACGAACTAGTAAAATCAAATAAAAATTATATTGTGAAATTAAAAAGTAACAAAAATAGAAATCACGTGAAGTATTGTTGGAAACATTTATCATGGAGATTTACTCCGCGTTTCTTGCACATTTTGTTTGTAATATTTACTCTACTGTTTTCGTAGTCTTCTTTACTGACATAGTAAAATATGTCCGATAATTATATTGTGTTCAAACAGCAGAGGGTATAGACTGCCTAGTTGTGGTTGATGGTTCTGGAGCTTCTCTAGAACGGAGCGGAGGTAGACCGGAGCACGTTGTGCTACCGGTGCGGGGAGACAGGGCACAGGGCCTCGTCGTGTTCGGCAAAGCCCAAATGCCCTTTGTGTACAGCGGCAGGGAAACCAACGGTCCACCGCCTTGGGGGTAAGACCTGCTCTGCCCCCAAAACGCCCATTAACAGGAGAAAGAGAAGGCGAGCGCGAAGTCGCCAGCCCGAACCCACAAAAACAGACGCGGAGATGGAGATCACCGAGGACATCGTCTGGGCCCCCATCATCTAAGAGGAGGCGGCCGCGGGAGGGGAAGTGCCTCGCGCTACAAATAGCCCCCAGCCCCAAGGCACCTAGTGTCGGGACGTTTTTCGGGGTGTAAAATCGGCGCACAACACCTGCGCCGCTCACAAAGCAGCAGAGCCACGCGCCTTTTGGCGTAGCGCGAGTCCGGCAACGGACCACTCACGGTCAGGGGGTCAGCGGGAACAAGGCCTCGCTGTTGTCCCCTTCCCCATGTCCTGTGACGGACGGAGGAGCTGCGGGGGGTTTTTAGTGGGTAGGCCTGGACCGAATCCGGTCCGGGGAGTCCCACATACCCTCGTGGTTTGGCTCGGCCACGAGGGATGCGTAAAGCATTTTCCCCCTTCCAAAAAAAAAAAAAGGTTAACACAAAATTCACAACTAAAATCATAATTACAACAACTTTGTCAATTAATTTTACAATGTCAGTGTCAACGTCAACGTCGTTTAACGTCACGTCAGTGACATTTGCAATTATCTTTGGTCATTATTTAATTTTTGCATAAATAAAATAAACCTCGCGTTTATCCTGGCTTTATTTACAAAGATTTTTTCGCCCAAAATCCCGTGCTCCCCTTTAGGTGGGTTGATTTTCTCAAAATTCGGTATTTAACATTTAGACTGTTTATTTTGATCACTTTTAGAGACATTTATTAATTTTTTTTTTAACAAAAACATAAAACCGACTTCAAAAACACCAAAAAGTCATAAATAATTTTAGAATACATACAACATCACAGTTTTATATTGAAGTCGGTGCCAAAGTAACTATAAGTAGGTATATTAATTGTTCTTTTCATTTTTTAAGACATTCCAGGTAATCATTGCTTGGCACCGACTTCAGTATAAAACTGTGATGTTGTATGTATTTTAAAATTATTTATGACTTTTTGGTGTCTTTGAAGTCGGTTTTATTTTTCTGTAAAAAAATTTTTTTTCAATCTTTTTAGTTTATAATACATGCGTTTTAGAATTTGAGCCAAGGCAAACACCAGAACAACTTAAAATGAAACGTCTTTCGTTCTAAACAGTACTGAAAGAATTATTTCCGAACGCCTTACCTACCAGAAACCTTCCATCATCAGCTCAGTAACATGATTGATGACTATCAGATGCAAATACTTGAACATCTTCAGCAAAAACATGTAACACGTTGCACATGCCTATGAAATTTAAGGGTTTCCCTCGATTTTTATGGGATCTCATCATCAGATCATGACATGGTGACAATGGGACCACCTCGGGAGTATACTTTTTTGATTACAAAAAGAATTTTGAAAATCGGTCTACAAATGGCGGAGTAATCGGTGAACATACATAAAAAAATAGATACAGTCAAACATACTCGTAGAACCTCCTCATTTTTCGAAGTCGGTTAAAAATACACTTAAACTTATAGATCATATATATAATTATATTATAGTTTCGTCGAATAGAATTTTGAAAGCGTTCATATTTTAGTTAGTTTTTTATGACCTTTTGTTTTTTCAACCAAACTCATAACATTAGCTTGAAACACTTATTGTAAATGTTGTAGAATTTCTTAGGATCCGTATGTTGACTTGACACATCTTGAAGCAAGTTAAGAATCTTACGAGTATTATGAAATGAATTAGGTTTTAGGGAAGGTTCCGTCGCCAATACGACGCTTAACATTCGGTGAACGGACCCCAATTCTAGTATCTGCATAAATACCTTAGTCTTTGAACGCGCTTATGTTATGATCTCAGACCAATAAGGCTATGATACCTAACATAACCACTCGTTCACAAACTAATAAGTGAACAAGTTTAGACGGCCATCTATCGTACATTTGGGATAATCTTTATTAGATTCCGCCATCTTGGAATTCAGATTGATGTATGCAAAGACATTCTACTATTATACTGTCTAGTATAATGTCTTTGGATGTATGACATTTGTAACATTTTTAAATCTTGATTTATTTTAAGGCAAAGACACTTGCTATTCAGCCACAGCCAACCCACCGCTCGTAGGAATTTCAGATTAGCTGCTATGCTAAAATCATGATTGATAGGTACCAGCTATAACTACTTAAACACTATCTTTGCATGCTTGATAGTGTTTGAAATAAAAGAAAATTAAAAAAAAATCACATTATTTATTTCTTTTTAACCTGTTTTCATATTTTATAAGTGCTTTGTTTTGCATCAAAATGAGGGCTTCTATAAAAAAATGAGTTATTTTAAGAATTCATGATCATATATGTGTACTTATTAACAATAAAGCTTACTTCTTGTTTTAATAGATCAAAAATCTGCTGATTAAGACCAGTTTCAATATTCAATTGTGCCACTAATTTCTTCAATGTTGTCCGAGAAGGTAATAAGAATATATTAGGTCCTTACATATGAAATTGGCGTTTTGCTGTACTGGTCACTTTGATCTCAAATATCTCCTCTATGGTTAGGAATTCCAAATTCAAATTCATACAGCTATTTACTCATGTATTTGGTTTCGAAAATTATAATTATTTGTTTTTTGCTCAATTGTTTTGGACTTTTCAATCAATTGTTTTGTTTTCAACTTTTTTGGAGTCAATTTTCGCTTGGGGCATGCATCGCAGCAGTCAACGCGCGTTTGTTGATTTGCTTCACTCAATTCGTGAGGTACCTTTCAAGCTTTTTCACCTTCCCAATTTGCTTCAAGTGGATTAAAACAGTTTTATCACTAACACTGCAGCCTGCAGCTAACTCGGACGTGTTTTGCGATGGATCCGCTTCCACAATAGCCTTCAATTCTTTATTATCAACTTTGATCTCCGGCCGTCCACGGGGCTTGTTCTACAGGTCGAAATTTCCAGAACGAAAACGTTGGAACCAAAAACGCACAGTGTTTTCTTTAGCGGCACCGTCGCCATACACATCATTAACCCTTCGAGCCGTTTCTGCAGCACTGGTGCCACGGTGGAACTCGTACTAGTAAATAACGCGATATTTCAAGTTTCCCATTTAGTAAACTGAGTAACGCAAAGAAAAAAAACAATTGTGGAAAAAACAAGTGAATTATAATTTTCGAAACACAAATACATGAGTAAATAGCTGTATAAATTTGAATTTGGAATTCCTAACCATAGAGGAGATATTTGAGATCAAAGTGGCCAGTACGGCAAAATGCCAATTTCAAATGTAAGGACCTAATATTTTTCAAAAATTTATAGCACTTGGGACTTTGTTTTAAAATCGACAAGGAAATTATTTTCTCCTCTAGGGTAAAACGTCTAGCTTTCTTTTTTTTATTGCACATTTTAATTTGCATCCAAAATATTTTTTTTGCTTATTCTCCTATATTTTTGGTAAGCTTTTCAAATGATTTAGTTTTGATAAATTCTAATGCTCTCTTAGCTCTGGTCATGAAATTGAGCTGTTTCTTCGATTTTTGGTACTCATTATACAACTGCTTACAATGAGGTGAGAGTTCACTTAATCTATTTATCACTCTGCTTCTTCTATGTTTTATTGTCGATTTAACACAATCTGAAAGACTCGTAACATTATATGACACAGAATAATCAAGAGCTAAAAACAAACTGGCACAAGTCATATAATAAAGAATTTGAAGCATTTTATTTTTGCTAACGTCTAACAGTGGACATTCCTGGCTCATTATGTACTGGAACAATATTCCTTTCAGTAGAACTGTTAAAATTCAGATTGTGCTGTATTTCAACCATAGTATTCTCTGTTTGATTAGTGCTCATGGTTTTGGAAGTAGATGGTTTTGGTAGTGGATCTGGAATCAAATAAATAATTATTGAGTTTTTCACATTTTAATGTAAAAACAATCTTTTATCCCTGATGAAAGTCATGATATCAACCTGGATTATTTGCGGCATCTTGGCATATTCCAAAAGGTCTATTTGTGGCTTTCGAATAAGTGGGGTCATAGTGTCTCTTGTGAGCATAATTATGATCAAGCAGTATATTTTCTGAAACAAGAAAGACATGTTATGTAGCAACATCAGCCAAACTCAAAGGGCGAAATAATTATAATCATGAGTGAAAAGAAAGTAGAGAGGTGTAAAGGTTTCTATATTTATATAAACTGAATTTTCACTTAAATTAAACTACCGAGGTTTCTCTTCTGAAAGAGTGATAAAAATAGATCTTTATTTGATGTTATTGTCTTAAAACAAGACCTAAATTCTACAGGTCATTATTTTAGTTAGATAGAATAAAAAACTTGTTTTACTCCAAACAATTTTTTATTCAGTCTCATAGTATGAGTAAATCGGCTTTAAAAACAATCATAACAGCTCATATATGTTGCCACCGAAGGGTTCGAGCCTACCCTAAGTTGTTTAGGCCTTAGTCAACTACGCTGGCCCAGTGCGGATTGGTCAATTTCATATACATCTTTAAATTTCTTCGCAGATGTATGTAGGTTTCCTCACGACGTTTTTCGTCATCATAGGAAAACAATATAGCTTAATATTTGAAAGACATACTTTTCGATTTTTAACTTGTTTTTTTTTGTTTACAAAGCAAAACATAGGGCTTCCGAATTTTTGACTAAAAATATTATGTGTGTACCAATATTTTTTCATAAATTCCTTCCTTTATACCAACACATGAGACTATGCTGTGCACAAGTACAAAAAAAATATGGCAGACTAAAAGGCAAGCAAGGTTATGTAGATTTAGAGTAGTTTTCGTTGTTATTAAAATCTTAAAAGAGGTAATTTGAGTAATTAAATTTAAAACAGAAACAAATCAAAATATTATTTTAAAACTCACCGGTATCGTCTAGGTATAGAGACGGTATCCCACTTAAAATTTCTTGCATTGCCTAGAAGGCGAGATTTTAAGGTTATAAATCTCTTCTCGAAATGTATATGGCAAACAAAGCTTTTGCTAAGTTCGTCTTAATACTTAATGCTCGCAAAGAATCGCTGTTAATACAGTCCAGCCACTTATTAACTCTAATACGATTAACACAAGGAAACACATGAAATTTAACGTCCGGTCGTAAACTGGTACAGCCGGGTACACTGCAACGGTTTTTCATAGTGGAAAGCACTCAAACGTAACTTAAACACGAAGAAATAATCTGAGGAACACTCAAATAGCACTTAGAAGTTAAGTGGAGAAATATTAGGTACGGAAATGAATCAACGCAAACATATTCACTCGACACAAAACTACAAGTGACGCCATTTTAGCATTTTGACATTTACCAAAGCGGGGAGAGGGGGCGAAGAAATGTCATGTATCATTCTGCCGTTCATTCCCTACGGCATTTTTTTATAGGGAACATTTCCACCCGTGCACTCATTTAATCTGTGTCACATCGACCGAAGTTTATTATTGATTTGCGAAATAAAAAGTATTTATCTTAATTTCTGCGAATAAAATCCATAGGTATTTTTCACGTTTTCCGCGTGCATTTAATTTAAAAAAAGTTAGCTACAGTAAATTTTCAAAAGTTAGTTATTTTTGTTTTCAGCTTGGAGAGCAAAGCTCAGGAAAAATAAATTTTTAATCACCGGCTAAATATGAAATAATAATAGTTTATTACAATCTACTAAAGGTACCTATTTTCTTACTATATATAGATACCCTTGCCACTAAAGACATTGACTTATTTTGAGCAATATCAAGTGGAATTGCATGAAAATTAACTTACGATGATCATAGATTATTTGGAAATACGTTGACGACAGCTACGGTGAATTACGGTTGACCTACATCAACTTTAAAAAAATACTTATCGTGTTTTAATTACCTAATCACCTTATTACTATAGTACACTTTTGATATTAGAGCGTCGACCGCAGGTACCTGCGTTCTGGCGAAGGCGGGCATTCGCACAAGCGATGCCCGTCTAATGACCCTGCCGTGGAGGCCTGCGTGCACGGTTGGCCCCGTGCACGCCGCCGTAAGGCCCTCCGTCTGGGGATTGCCCTGGTGTTCTCGGGCAATCTCCCCTTGGCGATAGCCTGACCAGGTGGTCAGGCTTGCTCGGGCGCGTGGGTAGTGGAGTCGCAGTGTGGACCTTACCATGCGCGCCCACAAGGGCTGGGAGAACACCGGGGGGTTTTAGTGGGTCGGCCTGGAACTTCGCCGGGCCAGCCCCACACACGCCTGCCGTCTAGCCAACGGCGGGTACGGTGCGCTTACGCATTTCCCCCCGACAAAAAAAAAAAAGTACCTGCGTTCTCGACTCAGCACTCTTGTATATGCTTTTATATGGTGAAATCTTTTATATGGTAGCGTCGGTGGAATAAGTGGGTAAGATCTAAGAAATGTTATTTCAGGGAAGAGAGTAAGTGATTTCTGCCACTCATCTTCTAAAATGGGCAGTGGTGACATTTGCCATCAGGTGAGCGACCCAGCTTGTTCCATCACTACCTGACATAAAAATATAATAATACAGTAAAAAGAAAGAACATAACATGCAAATGTAGAAAGCCATTTTTTATTGTCACCAAACATTTTGGTAATTTTAAGATACAGAAGTATAAAGATTATTTAGACTTTTACTAATAACAATAATGGAGTAATTATAATAGTATTTAATGATAAGTTTCATAGGATAGTCGGCCAATTTCTTAATGTTAAGTAACTCTTTAATTATTTTTGGGTCACCAATGATATGTTTGGAGACATTGTCTTTAATTAGGTAGTAATATGTTATACTTTTGGCTATAATTTCACATGAAAACGGTGTTTCAATTTTGGTGATTGTTTACTATTTTCGGCAGTAAAAATCATTTTTTTGGCGTTATATTTTACTATATTTGGTGATCAGTTAAACATAAGCCTTTATTAATTATCATCAAAATAATCTAATTCTCTGATCACAATATTATCTAGAAATACTGCTGAAGCAGAAATATTTTGTTCATGCCTAGCCCATCCAAGATAGGTACGATACCAATGTCAATACATGGGCGCAACATCCAATAGTTCGTCGACCAACTAAATAATTACAATAATACTCCACTATACTAGATCTACCAGACACATTGTTTTCTATCAAAATATAGACATATTGTTTTCTGGAAATGTGTCTAGACTTAATTCTTCTTCTTATTAGTGTCGTGTCACCTCTTCCTCTCAGATGATAACGAGAAAAATCATGTGTTTCGCTACATACTTCTATTCTGTATGATCCATGAAATCTAATATGCTCTCCATAATAAGATCGGGCGTGCCTAATCTGATAAGTACGTAGAGCAAATAAAATCAAATCCCTATATGTTAATCTAAGAAAAATAATTAAATTATCTCGATCAGCTGTAATGCTTTGAAAAGCAGTAGACCTTCTATTCATATTTGATTCATTGACCAATAAGGCTCAATTATTTTCAAAATTAATCCTCTAATTATTGAGAGAATTTCATTAGCTTCATCTCTGTCATGAAGACGAACACTAAATCGATTTAATAAACTAGCAGCTATTTGGAAATTCTGCATCATATTTGGCACTGATTTATTAAAGTAGTCTTGCCTCAGGAGCTTAAAATCTCGTTTAAAATGACCATTAACCTTTACCACCCAACGACTGAGAGTTACACATCGACTCCTGTTGGCTTGCTGTGTTGTTAATTGATGTTCGCCTTCTAATAGAGAATCAGGCATATATGGCTGATAACCGCAATCTTTTAATAGTCTTATAGAGTTTCAAAAATCCCTAACCAATATAAACACATCATTTTCTTGGAAATACAATCTGAGAGGAGAGTTTTCAACACCAAAAGTGAATTCATTTTTTCAGCATCGGAGGTGGTAGCCTTGTATGGACCAAAACAATCTAAGATGTAACCATCACATGCCACTAGCAAAAATGGCTTTAACAGATTTCTATATTTGTGTAAAGAATACGTATCTTTTTGGAAAGAGTAATTAGAGCTTTTATTGTTGTTTATGTAAGTCCCGTCGCAAATAATAATTGCGTTTGTATAGTTTTCATTATATAATCCATTTGGTATTATTAAGTTATGTTTCATTAGACTTTCTCTCGACATGTGAGTAATACCCAGGTACATAGGTACAAAATCTTGAACAAGTATTTCTCTGCATTTGTTCATCAGTCTCTCTAATGTGCTACGTGGTACATCTAACAATGTAGACAACCTTACATCTGATTCACCTGTCCTCATTTTTATGAATGCCCCTAAACCCAAAATGCCGTTGTGCGTTTGCTGTAGACGAGGAACTTCATTAAGGAGACTAAAAAAATCTTGCTTTGATCTTCCAGTACAACAAAATATATATATTTTCTTCTATATCTTGAATGGCTTCAATATTAGTAAAATTAAGGTAGGGCTTGAAAGCATTAACACACCAAAATACGTGTTCAACTTGTTGTGCAGTAAATGTCCTAATGCTGTTGCTTGAATCACAACCGATCCGTAGTCACACCGTATTACCACACCAGTGTGACTATGGTTCATTTTATTTATCCGTTGTCACACCGGTGTGATTATGGATAATTTTACTTCATCCATAGTCACCTTGTCCACATCTTGACCAATCTGTCTTTAATTTTGGGTTCATATTTCTCTTTATTTTCCCGTGTTACCTGTTTCAGTATAGGTATGGATATAGTATATAAAGGTACTTTTAAGTTTTAATTAAGTTTCTAAATTATAACAATTACCAAAGCAGTTTCATAAGATTCTATTGTTAATGACGTAGGTATTTATTTTTTTCATAAATAAGTATTTGTTCTATTATCTTATCTTATTTGACATTAATATATCGTATGTAAAAATTAATATTGAGCCTGAATACCGACTCACTCACACTGACACACACACACACACACCTATACACACACACACGCACGCACATCATTTATTTTCCAAATTTTCCTTTTTTTATTAGATTTAGATTTAAATATGTCATTATTCACAGCACATTTTATAGATAAGGGCATCGCTAAATTCATTAAATATTTAAGAATTTATTAAATTGTTTCTACTTCATCCACATGAGTGAAGACTGTTTTTTTTACTTGAAATTTCCTTTTACGTGCCGAGTATAGGCTACGTTTAACGTTATCAAATGATGGCACTTTGGTAACTAAATGTAGACCTTTGTTATACAGAATGTCCCTAAAACAATGGATAAACCTGTAACTATAGATGAACTTCATCATGGCCTCCCTTACCACAAATTTTGACCTTAGTGAAAATATCACTGTTTTAGAGATATTTATTGCTTTTGTATTTTTCGAAAATTTCCAAGCGCGATTAGTTTTTATAGTACCATTTCTACAAATGGATAGTTTTATCGATGTCGTTTTTTTTCATTTCACAAGCGATAGTTGAGCTATCAAAAACAAAGACTAAAATTTATCAAACTAGCGTAAAGTGTTAAAAAAAAATAAAACACTTAATTTTCATTCAAGTTTGAACAGCTACAGTGTGAAAAAAATGTAGATAAAATAAGATAAGATAAGATAATTTTATTCTGCTAGAATGTGGTACATAAGATCTTAGAAAAACAATGCAGTTTACGGTACAAGACACATTCACCAGAAACTGGCATGCAAAATGTTATGCAACTTCATGAATACATTTCAATTGTTCAATTAAATTTGTACAATTCAATAATACACTTCAATATTTAAATTAATTTTTATACAATTTAATTATATAATTCATTATTTAATTTTATTCATTTCAATATTTAATTAATTTACAATTTAGTTATACCTACAATTCAATAATAAATTTAATTTATACCTATACAATTTAGTAATACATTTCAATATTAAACAATATATTCATATAATATAATTTATAAGCAATGCCTTACAATGTCGAATAACTAATTATTTATACTTAAATTCTAAATATTCATTAACTGTGTAGAAGCACTTCTCAATAAGCCAAGTCTTTAGTTTTATTTTAAATCGACTTAGAGGCAAAGACTTTTTTTCCGCAGGCAATTTATTGTATAGTTTCACAGACATAGCATATGAGTTTCGAGATCGAAGTTTTGTTCTCATCATTGGAAGCATTAATTTATTAGGATACCGAGTGGCAGTACGTATACTATCCCCATATTTCATGGGTGACTTTTAACAAAAATACAAACTTCATAAATGTACAAACAAGGGACTGTCAATATTCGCAAAGTTTTAAACAAAGGTTTACAGGACACTAAGTTGTCAACGTCATATATAGCCCTAATACATGATTTCTGTGCTATGAAAAGTCTATTTATACTATACGAATTACCCCATAGCACAATTCCATATCTTAATATTGAGTCTATATGTCCATGATATGCTTGAAGAGCAGTTTCCATGCTAGCAATTTAGGCAATCCTCCATAAAGCGTAGGAGAAGGGATAAATTTTACCACATAAGTTATTAATATGCTCGGTCCATGTGCAACTTTCATCCAGTGTTATACCTAAGAATTTTACTGTATTTGTTTCTTACAAAGATTGGTTTTCGAAGGTAATATTTATGTTACATTTGTTTCCCTGTCTGTTTAGAAATTGAACATATTTTGTTTTGTCAATATTCACTTTTAAATTGTTTCTCCTTAACCATAGTATTATAGATTCAACGGTTCTATTTATATCCGAATTATATTCGGGAACACTTCTACAAGGCACAATAACGGACAGGTCATCGGCAAAAAGAATGCAGTCATGCTTTGTCACATCAGGAAGGTCATTTATTTCTAATAAAAATAATAATGGTGCTAATATACTACCTTGTGGTACGCCAACATTATTAATCTTTAAGTCTGACTTGTGTATGACTTGTGTATTTGCTAAGCCACGTATGCCATACATGTCGCACTTGCGTAACAGCAATACATGCGGCACATAATCGAACGCTTTACTCCGAAAAATATTGTTGTAACTGGTACAGGCTTATCTGTGTGGTTTAAAATTTTATTTACAAGTGAGAAAGCAGCTAATGTAGTTGATTTCCCTTTTGAAAACCATTTTGTTCTGGTTTTATAATATTGAATTTAATAAGAAAATCGCTTAACCTTTTATGCATTGCTTTTTCAAATATTTTTGAGAAAATAGGTATCAAGGAAATTGGCCTGTAATTACTAGCGTCTCCTTTGTCGCCTTTTTTGTAGATCGGTTTCACAACAGATACTTTCAAATAGTTGGGAAATTCGCCTGAGCTAAAAGATAAGTTGATCAAGTGGCTCAGTATAGGTGCAATCTCAAGTTTGACCATTTTGATTATTTTCGAGGAAATATCATCATACCCTGTCGAATTTGTCATTTTCATGGAATTTATTAATTTAATAATTTCATAACTGTCAGTGGGGCTTTAAAAATACTAGAGTGATTTATCTTTATGTCCTTAAGTGTGCTATTGTCAATATCCGGAATAGTAGAATTTGTCAAGTTGATAAAGTAGTCATTAAAATAATTTGCAATGTCAATTGAATTTTTACTGTCTATTATATTTGCGATAGAAAGATAATCTATATTATTCTTCCTATGGATGTGATTTGTTTTATTATTTATTAAGTTCCAGGTGGCTCTAGTTTTATTATTGGCATTGGACACATAGTTAGTTAGTTAGTTAGTTTAGCTGGGCTCTTTCGCACTTAGCCTCATGATTGGGCCATTGTGCGTCCTAACGTTACGTCAGCCTCCATCCTACTCCATCCATCCCAGTTCCTCCCAGAATGCCAGCAGCCTCTGTGGGCTACTACATGCTTCTGGCATGGATGCTGGGGAATGGAGAAGTCTCGCCCGTTGATCGGCCACACTTGTGCATTCCATAAGGACGTGCTGTGGCGTTTCCTCTGCCTCCATGCATCCTCTGCATGAAGGGCTGTCTATCACCCCTATTGTGAATAGGTGTTTGTTTAGAAGACAATGTCCGGTTATAGTAGCTATAACTTTTCGGATTTTGTCTCTCCTTAGTCTGATGAGGGAATGGGCAAGCTTTTTGGTTGGTACCGGGATTGCGTCTTTTGTTCGCTTGCATCCCTCATTGGCTCTCCACTCTGTTAGATGTTTTTCCTCGGTTTTCTCACGCAGCCAGATTTTTATTTGGGCCTGTGGAATGGGCATTAAGGGCTCTGGTCCATACACTTTCGTGTTTGAACCTCTCTTAGCCAATTCATCTGCTGCGTCGTTGCCAAGTGAGTCACTGTGTCCTTTTATCCATTGCAGAGTTACCCGGTTTGTATCTGCTATGGCCTGGAGCATGTTATGGCATTCCAGTATAAGGACAGAGTTGATAGTATTGTGTTGGAGGGCCTGCAGGACAGATGCGCTGTCTGAGATAATCTTTATGTTAAGATTGCTAACATTTCTAGCTGCAATCGCCTGTGCCACTCTGGTGATGCCAATGCATTCTGCTTGGAAGATGGTGTTCTGCCTATCTAGGGTTATTGATAATTTGATATTTAGGTCATTTGAGAAGACGCCGGCCCCAGTTCCACAAGAGGTCTTGGAGCCGTCTGTGTATATCCTAACTTCTTTAATGTCAGAGCAATCTTTTGATTCCGCTGTAAGTTGGATATCGTATCTTCTGCCAAAGACATGGTGGCATGGTATTCTATCGATTGGGGCATCGAGAAGAGGTATTTCTTTCGTACTCCAATCTAGGATTATTGTGTGTGTTTTTCCTATGTTGCGTTTCCATAGTCCCTGTGATCTTAGTCTTAGGGCTGCTGCTTTCGCCTCCTCTTGTATGACTAGATCTAGAGGTCTCAGTTATAAGAGGTATTCTAGGGAGGCTGATGGAGTGGTTCTCATACATCCACTGGTCGATGTAGTTGCTAAGCGTTGCAGACTCTGGAGCTTGGCTTTTGCTGTGGTTAGTTGGGTTCTGGGCCACCAAACCACTGATCCATAGGTTATAGAGGGTCTTACAACTGCAGTGTATAGCCAAAGTGTGATTTTTGGATTGAGACCCCATTTCTTACCAACGAGTCTCCTGCATTGGTTAAATGCTAAGCATGCCTTCTTTGTTATTGTTTCCATGTGACTCGCCCAGTTTAGTTTAGTATCGAAGATAATGCCCAGATATTTTACTTGTGTTGACAGGGAGAGTTTGGTGTTAAATAATTTTGGTAGCTGTAGTTCTGGTAACTTTCTTTTGTTGGTGAAAAGTATAAGTTCTGTTTTATTTGGATTTACTGACAATTGATGTTCGTCACACCATTGTTCCACTAATACCAGGGCTGCGCGCATTTCTTTACACAGTATGTTTTCTGCAGTCCCATTTATCAGTATTGCCAGGTCATCCGCATATCCAATAGTAGTGTAGCCTCTTTCGTTTAGTTTCCTTAGGAGGCTGTCTACTACTATGTTCCACAGAAGTGGGGATAGGACTCCCCCTTGGGGACATCCTTTTACCACTTTTGCTCTAACGGTTTTATTCCCCACTATCTGAACCGCCCTCCTGCTTACCAGCTCAGTGATCCATTTTGTTACTGCTGGTTCTATATTGTACTTTTGAAGGGCGTGGTTAATGCTATTGTGCATTGTTTTGTCAAAAGCTCCTTCTATGTCTATGAAGGCGCCTAGGGTTGAGGATTTGTTGTGTATGGCCGACTCTATTTTACGGACCACCATATGTAGTGCCGACTCTGTGGACCTGCCTTTACGATAGGCGTGTTGTTGGGGATGTAAGGGTCTTTCTTGGAGTGCTCCGTCCCTTAGGTGTCTGTCTACCAATCTTTCCAGTGTTTTGAGCAGGAATGATGTTAGACTTATTGGTCTGAAGGATTTCGCCGTAGTGTAGTCTTCCTTCCCTGGTTTGGGTAGGAATACTACCTTCGCCTCTCTCCATTTTTTGGGAATATATTTGAAGGCTATACAAGCCATTAAATGTAGGTTCTAAGTATTTTACTACCAAGTTAGGCTGCCACTGTAGCAGCGCTGGGAATATTCCGTCCAGTCCTAAGGATTTAAAGGGTTTGAAGCTCTTTATAGCCCACTCTATTCTATCCGCAGTTACTACTTTGCTGGCAGCCTCCCATTCTTCGGTTGACGGGGTGCTGTAGTGCTCGTCGGACCATTCCAGGTTTGACGCGATTTGACAACCGGGAAAGTGTGTTTCCAGCATTACCGCACTGGTTTCTTCTTCAGATTTGGTATAATTGATTCTTGTTTCACCAGAGATTCTTGTTGAGGTCTTTTGGTGTAGACATCGGGCATGCCAACTCGTAACTTCTGACTATTGCTGAAGTAAGGAGTTGTACTTTTTCTTCAATACTGTTCGTGCTAGGTGTTTCGCCGCTGCCATGCGTTTCGTCTAGTGCTTTTGTTAATGTGTTAGTGTACCTTGCTATATTTGTTTTACGGGGGTTGCGATAAGGAGCAGGGTCTGGTAATTCATAGAGCAATTGAAAACACACTCGACAGTGATCCGCGAAGGATGGTTCGCTCGATACATGCCAACCTTTAATAGGGTTCGCCGCCGTGTGTGTTGCCAAAGTAATGTCAATGATGGTTTGATACCTAGAGCTTACAAAGGTTGGTTCTGTACCTTTGTTCATGATATTTAGGTTTGTTTGGAAAAGGTATTCGGTTAGTGACTCACCTCTTTTGTTTGTGTCCTTACTTCCCCACAGTGGATGGTGTGCATTGCAGTACGCCGCAATAATCAGCTCCCAGCCGTGGTTCTCGCAGTGTTGTACCAGTTCCATCATTTCCCTTGGAGGAATGTCCTCTTCACTCGGCATATAGGCTGAAGCTAGTATAAGGGTAGTTTGGTTTTCTGTGGAGAGCTTCACTGCAGTAAGATCTCTAGAACAGAATTGGTTAAGCATAGTTGATTTTACAAAGATAGGCATGTAAATGCAGGTTCTCGGTTTTTCCACTGTTGTGTTTAACAGTAACTTACCACCGATGTTGTTCAGACCGCAAATTCTGCTGTTCCTGATCCAAGGTTCCTGGATCAGGGCGACGGTCTTAGTATTTGCCTCCAGCACTCTGCGCAGTGAAGCCGCCGCTATCTGTTTGTGCTGGAGGTTTGTTTGAATGACTTGTAGGCTACTAGGGACTCCGCAACACGTCATCTTCGTCGCTGGTGTCCCTTTCACCTATTGTCAGCGGGGAGGTGGTCTCCATCTGGCTCGAACCCTGTTGGGGAGCCGAGGTGGAGGGCTCCGGGGAAGAGGCTCCCCTCGGTTGCACCCTCTCCGCTGTTTGGTTGTCAGCCGGTGGCTCATCTGGTTTCTTCGTCTCTTCCGAGATGAAGAAGCGGATGTACCCGCTGCCAGACATGTGAGCCATGCGGCGCTCCCTGTCCAGAATGCTCTGCTTCTGGTCCTCTGGTATCCCAAGGATCAGGTGCACCACCTTTTCCTTGGAATCTGGTCCCTGCGCCTTGTCATCCACCGTCATGTCGTAGCACTGCCAGGAATCAACTTTGTACCAAGGGTTTTGGGCACAAAGGCAGCGTCACGGCGTCGGTGATGCGTGTGTGGACAAGCAGCCCCGCCCTGAGCCTCTTCTTCATCTCTGACTGTCTGATGACAGCCAGAGTGGTGTCAGCTATGGGCGACTGTATGGTTTTCACCTCCTTCTCCAGCCAGCTGAGTGCGTTCGCATTTTCACACCACATCGCTAGGACCCCCTCTAAAAGAAAGGGCCGACCGCGGAAAGATGGAGCCTGCGCGCTCGGGTACGGAGGAGACAGTATGGCCTGTAGGATCCTATCATCGATAGTCTCCCTCAGCCATTCTGCCTGTTCGGCCGAGAGGTCTCTCGGCGGGACGGTGGTGACCGCTACTCTCAGGTGCGAGTTGCTCGCATCTGCGTAGCTCACCGACGGCCGAGTCTTCGGATCGGTTTTCGCGCGTTTGGCATCCCCCCTAGGTGACTAGGTTTCGTCTAGACGAGTTCGCTTCGTTGAAGCTGGCCCGCCCGAACTCTTCCCAGCACCAGGCTGCTCCTTTTCTGGAGCAGTGGGAGCCGCCGCAGCAGTCCGCCGACCTCGTTTACCCCTCGGCTTCCGCCTCCCGCTCCGCTGGTTGGGTGGTGGTGGTGGTGGAAGTGGTGGTGGTGGTGTTGGTTGTGTCTGCGACGGCCCCTCTATTTCTACAGGTTCGCGCTGTGTTTCCACTGCTGCGGTGGCCGTCTCTGTAATGTCTTTAGGCCGCAAGGCTCCCCTTCTCGCGCGCCTGTTGGGGCGACTGCGTTCTGGTAGACCCTTTGGCCCTTGTGTCAGTGTGGTTGTGTGGGTGGCTGCATTAGCTCTCCTTTTGCAAGGGCGCTAATGAGCCACAACTTTCCAGGGGTTGACGGTCGCGGTGTTATCGACCGTCTTGATGGCCTCTGCTAGGCCGGATAAACTAAGGCTTTCGTTTTCGTTAAAACTTTGGCATACGTTGTCCCCCCCAGAATACGCGGGACGGACCGGGCTAGGCCCGGTGAGGGACTCCCCACCATCGGTGGGACCCTCCTGGGGTCGTTTACTTTGTATTTTTTGCATGTCATTGTTTTTATTTGGGCTGTATGGCTAGATGCCAACGTACAACTCACACCAGTTTGCCCATGGCTGGTGTGGTACCAACTTTCAGGGGGTATTTAATGCCCCTAGGCTTGGTTGGCCTGGGTGTGGTTTTGCGCCGCCACTGTTCGGCTATGCGTGATTGGGCTAAGGAAGTGGGATGGGATGTGAGTAGGGATAAATATGGTAGGGAATTGGGTTTGGGTTACACCTGGTCAGTGGGAGAGCTGTTCCAGGCACGCCTGCCATACTTGGCTGGCTCAGATCCGGGGCAGGTGGTAAGTAATGCGACGCCCGTTATCAATCCGAGTCATTTCCAGGGCGCACGACCCACACTAGTGGGTCTACCCCAGGTCTGTGCGTCGGCAGTACCTGGGGCAGCGTGGACGTGTATGACGGACTTAGAGAAGGGGGACTTATAGCCCAGCGTCGCATGCCCAAGCGTTCCCCCCCTCCCGCGCCCCGGCATTGGACACATATCTTGCATTTGATAATTTTTGGGCCTGAAAAATACAATTTTTTAATATTTTATTATACTTACAATATTTATCTCGGGATCTCTTATTTTTATTTTTATAGAACTTAAATCTAAGCATTCTTTTAGTAATTGTTGATCGTTTAATTCCAGTAGTAAACCAGCTACGTTTTATGGGCTTGTTAGTATGTCGTTTTTTGATAACGGGAAAACATAAGTCATAAAATAATCGGAAATCATTGTAAAATATATTAAATGCTGTGTTTAAATCAGTTGCATTATATACTCCAGACCATCTAACTGTACGCAAGCATTCTTTGAATTTTCTTACATTATCGTTATCATATTCACGTTTAAAGCTAAACCAAGTTTAAGGTACGTTAGGTAGCTTATTTATATGAAATGTTAGTGCCTGTGCCGTATTATGATCGGAAAGGCCTAAGTTATTTAATTTAGGTTTGGCCTCGGAAATATTACTAATTATGTGGTCTATACAAACATTGCCCCTCGTGGCATCAGTTATGTGCAGTTTCAAATTATATTTTGTGACAATATTTTTTAAGTCAGTAGATGCCGCATTATTTTTTAAAATAATGCGGCATCTACTTATCAATATTTAGATCACCGGTAATTATTATTTTATGTTTTGTTTTATATCTAAGCCTGCTCATCAGGATGTGAAGTTTTTAAAAAAATTAATTCATATTAGAGTTTGGTGTTCGGTAAATACATATTATAATGATTTTATGCAAAGGAATCTCTATGCCGCAACATTCAAATATGTAGTCGGTTGAGAGATTCTCGAGAACGCTGCAATCTTTTGTAGTTATATCATTTTTACTTAGTATACATACTCCACCCCTTTTCTGATGCCCCCTAGAGTAGCTAGACACTAGTTGGAAATTGTCAAGGCAAATATTTCTTTCACTGCCAAGTTTGATGAAAGTTTCAGAAAAACACAAAATATCAACAAGTGTTTTGTTGTTTCTTATTTCTGCTAACGTTAGCTCGATAATTTCTTTTTTGCTTAAAAATCCAGCGATGTTTTGATGGAGAACTGTAAACGAAGTAGGCTCGAAAAAATGAGTCACTTTTTTGTGATGATACATTGTGTTGCCCCGAATTCGATTCGTGCAATTCAACTTGAATCTCATTTACTTTAGGTTTAGGAGATGAATTTGAATTTGAATCATTATTGCTCCCTTTATTATCTATATACACACATCAAAAGTGTCTAGGGATCATAATGTATTTTTGCAATAACTTTTCTCCTGATTGATATTAATTAAAATTTTCTTTAAGGATTCATCAAATAAAGTGTTTTCGTTTGTCACAGTAACGATAAACCAAGTCACCTTTGCATTAATAAAGAAATTTGCCATTTTCCTAATAAAGGGATTTTTGACATTTGAACCACTAACATTAAAGTTCGAAAAAAAGACTGAAATAACAGTTTTCTTTAAAATTTTATTGGGTAACTTAAACAATTAATAATCCGTGTTTCTACCGCGAACACTAAAAACACAAGAACATCGGTTTGGCATACTCAAAATGAGTTCATCCAAATCACGCTGTGGAATGGCCGCCCATGTTCGTTGCAACAACAAAAAAAGGTCTTCTTGCGACTGGATACCCTCCATATTCGGCAGAGCTCTTCTCTGTAGCATATCCCATGCATGCTCAATCGGGTTCAAGTCTGGCGACTGAGCAGGCCAGGGCAGGACATTGATGTTAGCTGCGGCGAGAGTCTGTCTTACAACTCTTGCGGTGTGCGGTCGTGCATTATCATGCATTAACTGAAATAAGGGACCGATTTGCACTTGTAGAGGAACGATGACGTCTGATACAATCGTCTCAGCATAAATTTGAGCGTTGAGGTTGCCTCTGATCCAAATCAACTCAGTTCTTCCGCCGATCCAAATACCCGCCCATACCATGATGGTTCCACCAGTATAAGGATGGA